>PUQB01000201.1:109018-161518 GCA_003024785.1 Selaginella tamariscina | reverse complement strand
GGTGTTTGATGGATAATGTATCTTAGTTCAACGTGTTGAACTAAATATCTTATTCATGTTTGGGGAGATTTGTTGAATTATGAGATATGACTAAAACATGAAGTTAATATGATACTTTAGTGTTATGATAACATTTATGTGAAGTTGATATCTTACTAAATCAGTTAGATGAACCAAACATTAATTCATAATTCCTCTTAGTCTTTGAACAGTTCTTCGGAATACTGTTGTGACATTATATTTCCGTTTCAAAACTGAAGTTCAATTCATGTGAACTAAGATTATGTCTATATTATAGTTGTAGTATTTCGATATATTGATATGATTGTAAGTTTATATCCACTAGTATAATAACTAGTTGGTAAGCTTAGGATTTGAGCATTAAAATGATCATTATCCATTCGAGAATATCAATATCAAAATTGCAACTCTTTATAGAATAGAATTAGTTTAAAAAGATATTTATCAAACACTAATTGCTTGAATTAGTGAAATGTTATACTTCGGTATAGTGTTGAGAAACATTTACGAAATCAGTTTAAGAGTTGGAAATAAATATAATGTTACGAAGGCGTGCAGTATTCTGAGTTTAGAAAGACTTTAATCATGAAAACTAAGTTTAGAAATTTGGTATTTTTATACTTAGTGAGATAAAGAGTTGGGAGGTATTGAACGGCATCTAGTATGATGTGCTCTTTGGGGAATGAGTACAATGAAAGTGACAATTAAGGGACGTGTTATCTAAGGTCATCGATTGAGGCGCTAGAGATGGGTTGAATTTCCTGGTTTCCACACAAGTTTGTAAGAAAGGTATGTTAGCTTATCTAGTCCCTGAACTGGTCAGTGTTATGAAAGAGTACAAGCTAGGTTGCGAAAGATGAATGGTAGAGCTATCACACTTGGTTGTAGATTTGACTCAATTTGATTCCTATCGGAAATAAATTATGTTAATAACACACCAAGTGAATAGCAGTTGGTAGATTGGCAAGACCTTGTTGTATACATGTGTACAGCCATGCGCCTCTGTGATCGCCTCTGGCCAGATTGACATGTTTACAAAGAATAGGGTTTTATGACTTGTACTCTTCTATCGGAAAAGAGCTTGATTCCGATAAAAGTCTCATACTTAGTCTAGCATAGCTATATACTAATGAGAGACATAGTAGCAGACCCTTATGAAAAGGGGTAATGAGAAGCACCGAGGGATGCAGAGATGTAAGCTATAATATCGTAACATGTGGAGATGTGCAACCATTGGAAAATCAAAAGAAATGCGAAGGTATTTGGTCAAGCATTTGAGAAGTGCTTGTTGTGTGTTAGACGACAAAGGTCATCAATAACATTTAATATTAAGGAATAAAGCAAGTCTTTATTTCTTGTTAACCAAGGGGCCAGTAACAACACTAACTAGAGGCCTCCAATATAAATTTTAATTAAGTAAAGAAATTAACTATTGTGTTGTGTGCGTCGGGTGACAGACTTTGCAGACGTGCAAAAGGTTTCCAAGTGACTTCATGTCGTAGGTGGTGCCTCCGGCAGCTAGGTTTACGACTTAGTGAACGACGGTTCTGAAGTACTTGGTTTCGCATAATGCAAGGGGGGTAATAAAACTTATGTGAACTTTTGGCTGACTCCACATAGAGTGATATGTTAGTTTTGGTTAATTTTTTCTAGCATTATCTAGTCTTGGAGTTGGACGTCAACGAGAACGTTGACATTTTCAAAGGCGGGGAGTGTGTCATAGTTTTTACTATGACTCGACCCTTTACTTTGGACATTGATTGTTGTTACCTACTGTACTATGTTGACGGACCCTAGATGTAGTGAGAAACAGCCCCGCTTAGTGCACTTAGGTGTTTAGGGGTAGTTCGGCCGGCTATCTTTAGATGTCGCGAGAAACTCTAAGCGAAGGTAGCACTTACCTTCTAGAAAACTCACCCCAATTTTAACGTCCTAATTAAGATGAGTTTGGCATGTTAAATAGGGTTAGGAACACCCCCAGGGTTGACCTAACCCTAGGGTTGCCCTAACCCACCCCTAAAACCCCCACCCCCTTGGGTAGGGTTTAGGGGTAGGAGTTAGTGTGCAAACTCATCTAATTATCTAAGGGGCTAGCATTTAGTGCCAGCCCTAGGAAAAGAGGGCGCAGGGGGGGGGGGATCTCTCACATAAATAGGTAGAGTATATGTAGGAGAGCTCCTAGGTTCATGACTGAGTTCGTTGCTCTTCTGTCGGTGCAAGCTTTAGTTTGTCGTTAAGGTACAACCCTCTGTTGTGCTGCCTAACTTCCAGATGCCAAGGGTACGTCCCACCTTCGGGTAGCTTACCCTTAATGTTGGCGAATCCATGCCTGGGAGGTCTTGTCGGAATGCACGTTCCAAGAGGCAGAGGTTGAGGCTTGTCTCTAGCCTCCTCCTCCACGTCAAGCTAGGTGTAACACTCATAACTAAGCAAGGCACATCCGTGTCCTTGTCCAACTGTGGGCGTGGGATCTTGTTTGACAAGTTCACATTACCAGTTCCTGAGGGTTCACTAAGGAGTTTTACAGTTAGCATTTAGGAGCCACGTTTGTGGCACTTGGTGCAACTCTTGAATCTAAGGGCTATGGCATGATAGCCCACATCGGGGAAGGCAGTGTCACATGGAGATGTGACACTGGGCTAAACATCACATGGTACAACGCCTGAGGCACACCCTTTGAGGTTATGTTATGGCTTGTCGCCAAGGGGTTGGATACTTTAGTAAATAGACATGCTTGTGCTTGCACTAGGGTGCTAAGCTTTGGGCATCCGCTCAAGGAGGTTAGGTCTCATAACTAGGTGTGCTTTGGCACACTTAGTTAGGGGAGTGTTTTCCTTGGAATTCAAGGGTTGAACAACTTAAACATGTTAGCAGGAGCCCTTTCGTGAGGCACTCGCAAGGTCATGTGCTTAGGGTTATCCCAAACTTAGCCTTAGGGAGTTTGCTTAGCAGAAACTCGTGTCCGCCTACGGCGCACACTCGTGTCCTCACTAAGTACTAGCCCTAGGTCTAGGGTATAACTTGGCCACTCAAACCCTTAGGGGTTAGTCGTGGTTCAGGGTACCCCTTGTTGCCCTAAAGGGGTTGTATTTTCGGATGAGGGTGATTCCTCAAGGGGTAAGTGATGATGCCTTAGCTTTGTTCAGGGGTATGTGTGGAACACATGTCTCCTTGATGGGGGTTAGGGCATGAGCCTGTCTAGGTCTTCTAGGGCAAGACCCTAAGTCAACTAGGGTTATCCCTCAAGAGTTTTGGGGGTAGACACTCTAGGGAGACTTAGACTAAACCCTAAGTCAACTAGGGTTATCCCTCAAGGGTTCTTTGGGTAGACATTCTATGGAGACTTAGTCCAAACCCTAAGTCTCTTGTCCACTTGGGCATTAGAGTCTAACCCTATGGGTCATTGGGGTTGTTCTGGGAAACCTAGCATTGCTCACACAGGGTGATGACACCGAATGGACACCTGGCAGCCACGTGTTGCACGTGTTGGCCCTTTGGGTTAAAACTCTGACATGGGATTTATCTCGTCACCAATGGCCTGTCTGAAGGGCCTAGGCGGCGGGATTAATCCCGCCAGATTTTGCATAGGGCATAGGCGTGCGGCGGGATTAATCCCGTCGCTCATGACCTGCGTGCTTGGCCTAGATGGCGGGATTAATGCCCTACACGGAATCCGGTGGGATTTATCCCACCGCCAATGGCCTGCTTGAAGGGCCTAGGCGGCGGGATTAATCCCGCTAGATTTCGCACATGGCATTGGCGTTCGGCGGGATTAATCCCGCCAAGCCTTCAATGCCTGTTGGAGGGATGAATCCTATCACCCTTCTTTTTTTCCTCCATTGGTGAGTCGGACCAATCCCAAACGTTTTTGTCTGAGACGTAGAAGGTTTACAATATACCAATGGAGGGGACTGAGAAGGGTGGCAAGATTCATTTCACCATCCCTTACATGGTGGGCGAGATTAATCCCGCCGCCTTTTTGAAGCTCCTGAAGGGGTGTGCCAAATAAATCCTGCCCAGTTCTCTCTGAGACTGAGAAGGGTGGCAGGATTAATCCCACACCCCGTTTAGGGCCTCCAGAAAGGTGGCGAGATTAATCCCGCCCATTCTTTCAGGAGGCATTGAAGGGTGGCGAGATTAATCCTGCTGTACCTTCCATGTGAATATATATGTATATTAGTATATATAAGTTGCATATCTCATTTTTTTTTTTATCATCTTATCATAATATTTCGAGTAAAAGCCAGTAAATTATGTAAAACTGTCCAGAGCTCACACTTGTGGTGGTTGTAAAATGAAATGTTATCTTTCTTTTGCACTAGCACAAATGTGAGTTTTAGACGGTTTATCTTGTCCACTTCGCTCTGTGTATTATTTTTGTATATTCGGGTTTATACAAGTTTGTTCAATCTACAAAGGATGTAGACAACAATTTCAAGCTCACATGGTTGAAGCCTTTAAATGGAACAATGATGGAAGAGATGGAAGTCTTGGCTGATTTGGTGATTGATGGCAAACTACAGATTAACAACAGTAGCCCCACCCTCCTTTTCATCTCAAGGCAATGGAGTTAAGACGGTCAGGCACTTCAAGGAGTGGTTGGGAATACACTGCACAAACTGGGTTGGACCTCGGCTTCAACATACGAAGAGGTCAGCAAATATTTGCATGTGACAAACGATAATATGCTTGTCGAATGGGTGAATCAATCGGAAGATCTGGGCAAGAATCTATTGCACGCCAACGCCAAAAAGGAGAACATTGCGATGACGCCTTCTCTTATGGCAGTCCTTCAGCAGCGGAGAACCGAGTTGAACCTTATAAAGGAGGATGCTACGAATCACGACAAGCCCTACAGATGTTTGTTGTTGGATTCGGAGACTTTATGGGGTAACATCACTGCTTGTAGGAAACCGTTTCAATTGTTCGTGATGGATCGGCGGGTGTCAAAAAATCCTTCGACAGACAGGACACTAGAGGATTTGGTGGAGAAACTTAGCCGTGCAAGCATGTACAAAGAAGGTATTTATTATTGAATTCATGCTTGCACTCTTGACTGATATCTACGTTTTCAGGTATTTATTTCTTGATTCTTGCTCATGTCACCGATACTTTTGCCTTCCCTTTGCCAAGAGGAATAAACATCGTTGGACAGGATTTTATATGAATGATGCTGATCCAAGTGCATTGATACGGTTGTTCACTTGGTTGTTAGGAATGCGCCAAAAATTTCAAACTTCCAAATGACTGGCCAGGCATCTGTTTGCACTCCAACGGCCCTGAACCTCCATCCGATACACCGATAGCTGAGAGGACGTATTCGGCAATGTACGTTATCCAAACATTACAAGTCAAGCGGCACGGAGCATCGTCAACTTGATCAGGGGTCCTCACAGTGATGCGTGGGTTTTTGACTACTGCACTAGGGGGTCCGTCTTGAAGGAGTGTTACCTTCGGATACATGTGTGTTTGCCGTTGAAAAGGATAAGACCATGGTTGAGGACCTGAACAAGTGGATAGAGAGGTTCTCAACTGACTACCCCAACAAACCCATACAGGAGTATTTGAGAAAGTTCCCTCCAATAAGTGCGATAGCTCTGAAGACGAATCTGGTTCAATGTCGGAGTCTGAGGACGAACTTCAATCAGATATTAGACCGGAAGTTATCTCGAGGAGTACAGAACATTCACACACTCCATTACCCATGGAAACATCAACAGAAGATACGAAGATCTTGAACCATCTCACAAGCGGCTTAGACCTTCTTCGCCTCACTCAGAAGGTAATAGCGAAGAAGAATTGTTAATGAGTTCTTAGAGTGACGAATAGTTGTAAATGAGTGTAACATAAGGCATTTTTGTATATTTCGTTTATATTTGTACAGAAAATAAATTCTCAAGGATTAATGAAGCTTTTAGTTCAAACATGGGTCACACATTAACAAGGTAAATAATATACCTTGATAATTTAAGGTCAGCTAATATCATTTTGCAGATGTAATGAAACAGTTGAGAACATGGATTTTCAGCATTGCCATGAGGTAAGAGAGGGGTTTGGCAAAATTTCTTGTGCCACATGTCAGAATGACAGAGTTCATGCAGGAAATGGATAATAATGCAGCTCAAAACATCGTTACCATGGGGCCACTTCAGTTTTTTCATCACATTTTATTGGCTTCAGTTCCGAAATCAATTTCTTCAGCGCCTGCAATATCTGAATCTTGTAAGGATGATGTACAATTAAATGATAAAGGGATAGGCAACGAATATGTCAACAGATAAATGTGAAAGGGAGCAAACAAGTGATTTGCAAAGTATTCAAGAGGCAACGCTACCCATGTTACCATGGCCATATTGTGTTGTTGGATGTCAATGGTGTTCTGCTTCATCGACAAAGGCCCGAGGATAGGAAAAAAGAAATCAAACAAGGAGATTTCATTCCTTGTCATGGTAAATTTCGATATGATATTATTTTTCGTCCAGGGTTGATCGTCTCTTTCAAAAGCTTAAGGAGATGGGTGCGCTTGTGGGGATTTGGTCATGCATGCAGATTCACAACTTAACACCGCTGTTGAATTTGCTTAAGAAACATTGTAGTGTTGCAGAAGAGGTGATTCGTAAAGATTGGATTTTTGACCAGCGAATGTGTTATAAACCTCTCGAATTTCACAATATAAAAAGGAAAGCAAGCCATACTTCTTCAAGAATGAAAGATTAATTGGGCTTCATGGGAGATCAGTCACTTAAGGATAATGAAGAATGCACATATCTTAGTGGTAGACGACTCTCCTCAGAAGGCTATGCTCAACCAAAACATTGCTTGTATTCATCCAATCACTTTCGATCCATATTCTGATACTGATATGGATGAGCTAGTGAATACTTGGATACGTGCCTCAGAAAGAAGAATCTCGAAAACGCAGTATCCACCGTATCAAACATTTCCTGAAGCTTTTCTTTCTCGTGATTTTGAATTTTATAAAATGAAGGATAGCAACCGGGCGCTTTATAATATTATTCTTAAGGAACGTCATTTTTAGATGAGCCTTTATGCAGACCTGGTCTTATTACATCTTATGTATTAACAAGGATGGCAACTCCCAATTGCATTCGTGAGAGTGTTAAGGTGGTGGCAACAACATCAAGATATTGACCAAAATGATTTGATTAATCCGGAGAGTGATGATTTAGACAAAATGAGGAATTTCTCTGTATGGTTAGGAAGAAAGTATTTATAATAAATTAACATGTTGATAAGGAAATGATTTCATTTGTAATTATGTTTGATAGTATTTTTTAATTATTGTAAACTATTTTTAGAAATAATATGAATATTCTAAGATATTTTAGGAATATTCCTTACTAAGTAAGGTTATTGAAGGATTAATTTATTAATTAATTAATATTTAAGGCTTAATTACATATTAATTAAATAATTAATTAATAATTAAAACTTAAGTATTAATTAGTAATTTATTTTATATTCCCATTTTCACGTATCATGCCCACTTTAGTTACAACGTGCATATAAGTAACAATAGTCAGCATCCAAAGTAAATAGAAGTCATAGTAAAATTATGACACACTTTCCACCTTTGAAAATGTCAACATCCTCATTGACGTTTAACTCCAAGACTATATAATGTTAAAAAATAAAAATAAAAAAATCAAAACTAGCATATCATTCTATACGGAGTTAGCCTAAAATTCACATAATTTTCATTACCCCCTTGTATTATGCAAAGCCAAGTACTTTAGAATTGTTATTCACTGAGTTGTAAACTCCGCCGTTGGAGGCACCACTTGCAACATGAAGTCACCTAGAGACTTTTTGCACGTCTGTAAAGTCTGTCACTTGACATAAACAACATAATGGTTAATTTATTTACTTAACTAGAATTTATATTAGAAGGTTCTAGTTTAATGTGAATGCTGGCCCCTAGGTTAATAAAAAATAAGTCTTGCCTTATTCTTTAACTCTTTTTAAACACACTTCACGACCCTGTTGTCAAGCCCACAAAAACAATTTGAGTCTCATCTCAAATGCTTTTAACCCAACAAGTTCACGTTTCTTTGATATTTTTTAATGGTTCCACATCTCCACATGTTATAATATTATAGTATTTCTATCTCCCTCGGTGTTTCTCATTACCCTTGCGTAAGGGTCTACTACTATACCTATTCTTCGCTAGTGTATAAATACACCAGACTAGGTATGAGACATTTATCGGAATCAAGTTCTTTTCTAATATAAGAATATCATTCTTAAAACTATGTTCTTTGTAAACATGTCAATCTGGACAGATGCAATCCTAAAGTCGCATGGTTATACACATGTATACAATAGGGTCATGCCGACCTGAAATTAACCCATCCACTTGGTGTATTATTAATATAAAAATTTACTCTAATGAGAATTAAATTCAAGTCAAATATGCACCCAAGTGGCATAACACTATCATTCGTCTTTTGCAATCAACCTTATACTCTTTCATAACAACGACCAATTCAAGGAGCAAATAAGCTAACATATTTTTCTTTTTCAAACTAATGTGAAAACTAAGAAACTCAACCTATATCTAATGCCTCAATTAGTGATTAATAGATATCTCGTGTCTCAACTAACCCATTCCTATTGTACTCATTCCCCAAAGAACACAACCACTAGGTTCATTCAATAATTCTTAACTCATCTAATTAAGTTCAAAATATTAAATTTTAAGCTTAGTTCTCACAATAAGAGCCTCCATGAACTTATAATACTGCATACCGCTATAACATTATATCTATTTATTAAACTCATTATGTAAACATTTCTCCCGAAGTTATGAAATATAATCTCTTCACTAATTCCAGTAATTAGTGTTTTTGACAAGCTGTTTTAATCTAATTCTTATTCCATAAGCAATTTTGCAATTTCGATAGTGATATTGTCAAACTTATAATGAGCGTTTAATGTTCAAATATTTAGTTTACTAACTAGTTGTTACATTAATAGACATGACTTATAATTATATCAAATTATCGAAATGCAAGAACCTTAATATAGACATGGACTTGGTTAACACGAACCAAACTTAAAACATGTTTCGAGTTTCAACACTATATTATTACATCTAGTTTAGCCATTCAATATTGTACTTACATGAATATTAAACCAAACTCAAGGAACACCATCAAACCTTCAGTTAAGAAAAGTTTCCCTTTTTGATATTTTAGAGGATTGAAGATATATACTTTGTATGTTTTATGAGTGTCCGCATTTACAACCATTATGTAGAGTCAAGAGACTGACCTTTTGGAATAACCATATTCGACTTTAAGATGAAGTTAATATCAAAAACCAACACTGACTTTTTAAACCCCACCAAATATCGACTCTCTGGGAGGTACATGCACTTTAAACCTCCAAAATGAATTTTTTTACTATTTCTAGCTCATCGACATATCAAAATTAGCAAATTTCCATACTTAGTTGATAAATAGAGTGGAGAACCTTAATTAATGCACTTGTTGACCAAGAAATCACCCTTGTTCAAGAGCGTATCCCCATAGTGTAAATAACATTACAAATTTTACAATTAAAGAGTGAACAATAAAATGCACAAGTGTGCCGTGAATGCCTACACTATGCAAGTCCTCTTATACTCAATAAATTAAAAATATAAATGTATGTTTTCAACACTTCTATTCTAGTAAAGCATGCCATTTACTCCAAAACTATATCGATAAGATTGCAGAATCCACAAGCTATTATCCAAAGTCTCTCTTATGATCTCATATGAGATACAATTGTAATCAACTTTGCCAAGCTAGTTAACTTGAACACATACACACTTACAACTAACTAAGGTTCCATGCTATACCTTGTTTAAATTAAGGGATTTAAATTTAGCAATACAATCAACCTAATGTCACATGTAATTAGCATTAACAAAAAATACAAACATCAAATAATATTTCAACTACATTACACCTTCGATCCAGTTACTTAACATATTTATCATCTGTTAATACTTAGACTTTCTATAGTACCATAATTTCAATACCATAGCTTGCTTCTTGAGTTTTACTCTAAAAAACATGCGCTATAGTGAGAACTCATTTTGCACTTTCTGTTTGAATGTAATGTGCATTCTTATGTTTAAATATGCCTCTTTTTACGAAGTCAAAGACGCACATTTGAACATAAGTCTTTCCCCATTTGAACATCATTGTTGAAAATGACATTGAATCTTGACTTAAACCAAAACTTAATGGACATTTTTTGCTCTAAAATCATGTGTTATCTCAATTTCATAAGCTTTAAAGAAAAAAATAAAAGAAAATTTCAATAATGTGCAAACTTTGACATATTGCATGTTCTACTACTTCACAAGACTTAGTTTGTTAGCCAGAACAAACTAACCCACCATTATGTCTTGTGGGAATGTTTAGTAAAGTAACATGGACAACAATTTGGAAGTTGTCTTTTGAGTGCTACCTTTAATATTGAAGTCTATAACCCACACCCACTACTTACTTCTAAAGAGTTATAAATCTCAGGACACACAAAATTCATACATGTTAATTGAAAGTGATAGAGTACTTCAAGAATTCAAAATTAATTGAACCTTGAAACACAATACAATTTAGGCAATCCTATTGACCGTAAAGAATAATTATTAGAGTGTTTACATGAAGGGCGCCAAGTGGCCATCTGGCATAAAAACCCTGTATAAGCAATGATAAGTCTTCCAAAAGATGACCCTAAGAGTCTAACTCATATGCCTAATTAAGCAAGTGACTCATAATCCTATCCTAAGTTGAGGCAACACAACAAAGGGTTGTGCCTTGATGACACAAACTAGAGCTTGCACATATAAAAGAGTAACAAGCTTGGTCATGAACACATGAACCCTCACTACTACATATTCTACCTTATTTACATGACAGAGGCTCCCCTTCCTCTTTTCCTACATGTATAAGTGGGCTGGCACAGAATGTCAATCCTTAGTTTAATGAGATGAGTTATCAACATAACCTAATTCTTACCCCTAAACCCTACTCGAGGGGGTGGGGATTTAGGGCTTGGGTTAGGGCAACCCTAGGGGTGTTCCTAACCTTATTTAACATGCCGGACTCATATGCACTAATTGGATAACTTAACAAGGACGTCAAAATTATGAGAGAGTTTTTTAGAAGGTAAGTTCTACCTTTGCTTAGAGTTCTCGAGGCATCTAGTAACAACCGGCTGAACTACCTCTAAACACCTAATTAGGTGCACCAAGCATGGTTGTTTTCATTACATCTAGGGTTCATCAACATAGTACAATAAGTAACAATAGTCAACGTTCAAAGTAAAAAGGAGTCATAATAAAAACTATGACACACCTAAAGTCACTCATGTCCACATCATCTTACTGGATGTTAATGGTGTTTCTTTTATAAACAGAACATGAGAACAAATCAAATGGGGAGTTCATTTCCCATGGTGGTAGATGTGATCTTTTGTATGGGTGGACTGCCTCTTTAACTTTTTAACAAGGAGATGGGGCAATCCCACAAACTAACACTAATGGTACATTTGCTTTACAAGCATTATAGTGTTACAAAAGAGATCATTTGCAAGGAATAAATCATATGCTATTACAACCCTCTAAAATACAATAGAACACTAGGCCATACGTCTTCAAATAGAAAGAGAAATAAGGCTTGCATAAGGGATCAAATAGTTGAGGAAAGGTAGCAACACTCTAATCATAATGATGAATGACTCTCCTTATAAGGGTATGCTCAACCAAAACATCACCCATTTTCACCTGATAACTTTAGACCCATATTTGATATTGAAATGATGGATGATTTAATAAGCTGGACATGTGCCTCATGGTCTTCATGCATGTTGAACCTCGAGGTCAGCAATGAGATACAAAAGTAGAAAGAGCTTGTGCAAAATAAGAAAGAAAGAAGAAGAAGAAGAAGAAATAAAATAATATTTTTTTTTGGCTTTGGTGATTAAATAATGAGACATTTAAGAGAAATTTTTGCATATGAGGATTTCTATTTGTAATGTGTGTGTGTGTGTGTGTGTGTGTGTTGTACAAGTATGTTCAACTTCGTACGCATGGATGACGCGTTTATGGTTTAAAAAAATTCTTTTATTATTATAGAATATTTTTAGAGAATATATATATATTGTGTGTGTGTGTCTTTGTCATAAATTTATTTTGTATTTCCATTTTGACATGTCATGTCTATGTTAGTTTGAAGATGGTTTTAATTTATATATTCATTTTTATATATACTTTTAGTAGTGAATATCATGAACCACTAGAATATGTTAATGTTGATATCAAAATATAGTTTAGAATATTTTATTCAACATTGATGCCTAGCTTTAGAATATTTTAAGATTCATACATTATAAGTTGCCCAACAAGCACTAAATAATCATCATGTAAGTATTCACGCACAAGGAATATGCTAGGATATTTAAATCAATGGCACATAATTCTCCATGGGAATTTCTAAAAGATTCCATGTGAAGAATATTTTAAGTCAAAACTTTTATATAAATAGGTTAGGATTATATGTTTGTTGTTTTAATTCAAGACAACTTATGAATCAATTTTGTGTTTAGTTTAGTTTTTTAACTTATACATAAAATTCAAATTTCAAGTCATAATTTATTTTTGAATAATTTGAACCCTTTCTCAATTGAATTGAGTTCTCTTTGTGCCAAAGCAATAGTCAAGGTAACCTAACAATATTATAATTGCATGCTCTATGAACTAAATTGCATGTGCACCAAGTTCACAAGTAGAACAAACAATTTTTAGCAAAAAATGATTAATTATTTAATGAGAAGTAATAATTCATTCACATAAAGGAGTAGCATGATAAGAAAAACCAAAAATTAATTAGGCAAGTGGATGAGATTACACAACAAGTGCGACAACTACTAGGTAGGCCCTCAAGCTTAAGTACCACCATGAGCACTTGTAAGCCCAAGGTCAAACTTACTGAAGAAATTTGACAATACTTGTTTTATGGGTTCATAAACCAAATGCAATGGATTATCCAAATGAACCCTAGACACTACTCTAACAACCAATTAAAAGTAGGTTTGATTGCTTTATTGCTCATTGGCATTGCATGAGCATGGTTTGTGTTAGCCTCTTAAAGAAAATTCGAATTTAAAAACTATTTTGGTAACATCGATAGTGTCGCACAACAATCAACAAAATTTATTAGGTCATCCACATTAACCATCCTACATAAGTTTTGACTCTTATCATGTAATGTACCATGAGATGAGAAAGCTGTAATGGATCAGTTTTATTAAGGATTACACAACAAAGCTAAGGAACCCTAATTGTTTGAGTGTTGATCATAACAACTCCAAACATCTTGTTTAAGGGAGTATACATATGTAGTAGCTATAGCATCACCATCAATTATACTCCAATGGAAGCCCCTACTCATGTTTTAGTCCTAGTTAAAGGACTAGTTTTGATGGAGTGTAAGGCAACCCAAGCTCGATGACAAAGATCCTTAATTGGGTTGAGAAGCAATGTCATAAGATCATTGTTTTATGTTTTTACTATGGTGGCCCGTGATCAACCATCTTAACAAGTTGAGGCATATATGGTCTAGTTTCAATTGTTGATTCAATTGTATCATGGTTATTATTAAGGATCTAATCTATGCACCCTCTCCAATAAAATTTATTTTGCCTTTATAATTGTCCCATTAATCTTGTGGAGCCTCCTTAGGGTTCAATCTACATAATTTCTTTAATGAAACTTGAGAACTTATAAACATATATTAAGAAGAATCTATTTAACAAATTCATCTCTCATGAATATATATTGAGAAGAATCTATCCAACAAATTCATCTCTTATGAACATATATTAAAAGAATATGTTCAATAAATTCATATGGCAAATGCCCTTATTTTTTAAATGGATTGATAAATAGAATTGCTAATTTAATCCCTTTTACCCTTATTAAGATAGACTCGAACCCAAGACCTCATGGCAGTAGATTCTTATTAAATAATTCAACAAAGGGTTGATGGATCATAGTTTTTATTATGATTGTGTTCTTTATTTTAGATGTTGACTGTTGTTAATTATTGAATTATGTTGACAAATTCTATGCGTAAAAGAAATATGTGCACTTAATACACTTGGGTATATTTAGTGATTGTCCGACTAGATGTCATTAGGTATTTACAATAAACTATGGACGAAGCTAGTATTTTCATTTCAAAAATATTTTCTCATATTTACATCTCAATTAATGAATTTTGATATGTCAGATATGGCCAGAAACACCCTTAAGATTGACTTAACCCTAGGGTCACATGTCTTAAGAGGCGGTTCACATGTGCCCTCACCCTTAGGAATCATTTTACCTCACAGGGTCACATATAATTTTTTACACTCACCCTCGTGAGGGTCTTGAAGGAGATTTAACTTTATGAGGGTAAGAATATGCTTTTTCTTGTCACATGTTTCATTATCATATGTTTAAATACAAATTTTTAAAATATATTAATATAAATAGTGACCAACTTATAATAATAAAGTACACTAGTATTATACAATATACCAATTGTATATTATACTAGAAGTACTAGCTTTGTATAATATTAATATATATAGTATACATAATAGAGTACACTTATGGGTTATGGAGTTTAATGTCAAAAGCTGCACTTAAAAGGCAACTTCCATGTTTGTATGCCTTACTTTACATTTAAGTTTACCCAGGTTACTTTATGTTATAGTTACCCATGTTACTTCATGTTATGTTTGTGCATGTTAGTTTATTATTATACACTTACACAAAACATGACAAGTTAGTTTGTTATGGCTTCCAAATTAAGTCTTGTGAAGTGTATCATGTGATATGCTATGTCTGTACATATTGACAAAGTTTCTTTTTATTTTAAGGCGTAAAAAATTAGGATAACATATGATTTGAAAATGTAACAATGTCCATTGAGTTTTACTTCGATCAAGATTTATTATTAGTTTTAATAATTGTGTTTAAATAAGAAAAGGCTTATGTTCAAATGTGCATCTTTAAAGAATATATTAAATATAAGAATGAACACTACATTTCGATAGAAAGTATGAAATGAGTTTTCACTACAGTGCATGTTTTTGAGAGTGTATCTTAACAGTAGACTATGGTGTTGAACTTATGGTACGACATAAAGCTGGATATTAGCATCTGATGAATATTTTAACTTGTTGGTTCAAAAATACAATTTAATTAAAATATTATTCGATGTTTGCATAATTTTGAAGATGCTAGTTATAAAGGACTTAAATTAATTGTATTGTTGAGTTCAAGTCCCTTAATTGACAAGTAGAACATTAACCTTTAATTAGTTATAAGTGTGCACTTATCTTAAAATTGGTAATGATGTTGCCTCTACAAGTATTCATGAACTGGAGCTCTTGATCAAGGATGATTCATTGGTTAACAAAAGCATAAGTTGAGGTTCTCCACTTTGCTTATTAAGTAAGAAGACTTATTAAGTGAAATTATGGCATTTTGAATGTTATAAAGACATTAGTCTGGAAGATAGTAAGTCCACACACAGCACATAGTACAATATATAATACACTCGGGATACCTTCCTAGTCCTAGTATGGTCTATTTATATCCTCAGTTCAATTAACCAAATATTAATATATGATTCTGGTTAGTTCCTGAATGATTCCTCGAAATATTAAAAATAAATTTTTTATTTAATTTCAAAATTGATCATATTAATTAAATTCATGTTCAATTACAATTTTTATACATTTATATAATCATATCCACAAATCTAACAACTTGTTGGTAAACTCAAGATTTGAAGCTTAGGAGATTGTTATTAATTTGAGTATATCAATGTCGAAAGTGCAACTATTTGTGGATATAAGGATTAAGTTAAAAGTGCTTGTCAAACACTAATTATTAATGGAGATGTTATACTTTGAATAACTTTGGGGGAAAACCATAATTAATTAAAGAATTGGGAATGGATATGTTTCAAAGGTGTGTAGTATTACAAGTTCAGGGGGATTTTTTATGGTAAGAACTAAGTTTTAAAAATTAGTTTTGAACTTACCTTTGGGGTTGTCTTAGGCCAGATTGACATGTCTACAAATAATAGAGTTTCATGAATAGTACTATTGTATTGGAAAAGTCTCATACCTAGTCTAGCATAACTATACATTAATGAGGGATATGCTAGTTAGCACACTTGGCTAAGGGGTGTTCTTCTTTGGATGTAAACATGTTCAAGGGTTCAACAACTAAGCTTTTAGCAGCAACTCTTTTGTATGGCACTCTCATGGTTGTATGGTTGAGGTTGTCCAAACCTAACCTTAAGAATTTTGCTTAATAGAACACTACCGACAAATGCACACTTGTGTCCTTCAACTCCTCACTAAAATCTAGGGTATGACTTGGTTGAGATTCATGATTTAGGGTACCCCTTGTCACCCTAAAAAAGGCTGTACTCTCAAATGAGGATGATTCCTCAAGGGGTAAGTGACAAACCTTAGCTCTATCATGGAGGTATGTGTGAGACACACCTCCTTAATGGGGTTAGAGAATGAGCCTATTTAGGTCTCATGGGACAAGATCCTAAAGTTTACTTGGGTTATCTTATAAGATTTAAGGTATAGTCATTCTAAAGAACCTTAGACTCTCATGGTTGTCTTGAAAGATTTAGCGTTGCTCATGCAATGTGTTAAAGCTGGATGACCAGTACATGTTAGCCATTTGGGTTGAAACTCTGACACCCCTTTTGTCTTTGAAAATGTCAACATCTTTGAGGACATGTAACTTCAAGACTAAATTAGGTGTGAAGACAAGTACTTCAAAACCATTATTTACTAAGTTGCTAACTCAAATATCAAAGGCACCACATGCACATTTGCAAAGTCTAGCATCAAAATTAAACAACAAAGTAGTTAATTTCTTTACTGAATTTATATTGAAGGCCTTTAGTTACTATTATATGCCAGCCCCTACATTAACAAGAAATAACGCTTTATGTTTATTCTTTAACTTTATTATAATTAGCTTGAAACCTTGTCTCAAACTCATTCACCAACTCCATTGCATTTTATTGTATTTCCAATAAATCCCACATCGATTTGCAGCCAAATAATTTTTCCTATTCATCAACTAGCTATTTATGAACATTATTTACTTTCAATATGGACTCAACTTTAAAGTTTCCTCTTCATCAACTAGTTTAGGAGACGAACATAAGTTTTTTTTGATGTTTTTCATCCTTATTGAATGGCCTAAGCAAATTAATGCGAAACACATTGTGTATCATTCTCAATTCTTGAGGAAGTTTTAGCCTATAAACCACCTTTCTTACTTGTTTTCACCACTTTGTATCAACTTATGTATAGTATGAAAGAAACTTCTTCAAAAAGTTGTTGGAACCATATCTTTAACCTGATACTCTACATCATGTCGATGTTTATATATGGCTGACAAGACCTTTTTTGTGCTATAATCATCACTTGACATGTAGCATCCCATGCATAATATAATTGTTTAATCAACCCACAAGTTGGAATAGTTGATATGACATTGTATGTTGTTCATATAATGATCATCATTTAGACTTGATCTCTTTCTATTTTTTTTTTTAATTATTAAATATAGTAAAAGGTCAGTCTTGTTTTAAATAGAAAATAAGGCATTACATATTCCAACTCTTTAAACATCAACTTTATCATCTACCATATTAGCCTTGAAATGACCTGAATGTTCATCGATGTCAAACATAGACATATGATCAATTTTATTGCACTTCAAACATCTTAGAGCTCCACCTATGGACTACAGAGGAGCAAGCTTTGGAATCATGCCTTTGCCCTACTACCAAGGGAACAACTCAAGAACCTACACACATACTTAGTCAAGGGCACGAACAATGTTCACACTATAAGTCTAGATGTGTGTTTGGCTAGAGACTTGTGTGTATCCAACATGGTGACATAATGATTATAAGGGTGCACTAACCCCTAAGATGTGACGTACCTTGCAAGTGAATGGAACATGAATGGCATAACAAGTATGCTTGACAACATAAGGCTTATGCCAAAGAAGGGGCAAAGCACTTCATCAAGCTCTCTTATACCCTTATTTCAATGATGGATCACACTCCCCCTTCCCCCAAAGAAAAAAATCATGTCTCAATGTGTGAATTGGCACTAAATGTTAACCCTTTAACAAGTTAACATGAAGGGAGACCTTTTTAGAAAGCAAGTTCTAAGTTTACCTAAAAAAATTTGAGACATCTAGTGACATCCAATTAGACTATCCACTAAACACCTAAGTGCAGTAAGAGGGGATGTTTTTACTATATTTAAAAGCTCTACCACGATCTCAGGAGGTAACAACAGTCAACATCAAATGTACTTAGTAAAAACTATGCCACATTTGAAAATGTCAATGTCCTCATTGATATCTAACTCAAATACTAGATAATGCTAAGTTAAATTAATATATTATTATATATGGAGTTAACCAAAAGTTCATTGTTTAAATTACTCGCATTGCATGTAATGCTATGCCAATTATCTCAAACTAGTACATATGCCTAGCATTGATGGGCTTAATTGTATTAGTCTTATATCTTCCTCTAATAGTTATCTTTAATCTGGTGAGCTTATTCCTAAGCTAAACACTTATATCCTTAAGATGGGCTTAACTATTTAATAACCCCTAATCAAGTTATTATTTGGTGAGTTTATCCCTAAGATGTTAATCCCAAACCCAATTGTTATCTTTAACATTATCTTAAGTACCATGGCATGTGCATGATCCATACTTGATCCAATAACCTGTGAATTAAGCATTTAAAATGATTGTTGAATAAAATCTAAGATAGCTATTAAATAAGATTTAAAATGGCCATTGATGTGGTGTTGATGACACATGAACAGATCCACAAAATAAACTTCTTATATATGATAGTAAAACATATCACCCTTGGTGGGCTTAATTATTTAACTATTTGATGGATCCTTGACCTAGTTATTATCATTTAACCTAGTGAATTTATCCCTAAGTTATGTATATGTGATAATACAAAATCTATATATTTCTCACTAATGTGACAACTTTTCTCTTAACTCTTTCAAATTATTATATGTACATGTTGTCTTCACTCTCTTTCTTTCTCTCAAGTTATTACTATGTCAAAACGTGGCAACACATGGCTGCCAAGTGGCCTTTTAGCATCAATTCCCTGCGTGAACAATGCTAAGTCTTCCAAGATGATCTAAGAGTCTAACTCAAATGCCTAGTTAAATAAAAAACTTAGAGTCCTATCCTAAGTCCCCTAAAATTACCCTCCCTCAAACTCTAGAGGATATCCCGAGTAGACTTTAGGATCCTATCCTAGTAGACCTACACATGCTCATGCCCTAACCCCACTAAAGAGATGTGTCTCACATGCTCCCGTGACAGAGCTAAGGCATCGTCACTTACCCTTGAGGAATCACTCTCATCCGGGAGTACAACCTGTACCCTGAACCACGACTAACAAGTCAAACCCTAGACCTAGGGTTATAGTACTTAGTAAGGACATGAGTGTGCACTGTAGGTGGACATGAATGTTCTGATAAGCAAACTCCCTAAGGCTAGGTTTGGATAACCCTAAGTACATGACCTTGCGAGTGTCTCATGATAGGGCTTTTGCTAATGAGCTTAGGTTGTTCGGCCCTTAGTTCCTAAGGAGAACACCCCCTAGCTAAGTGTGCCAAAGCACCTAGTTACAAGATCTAACCTCCCTTGAGTGGATGCTTAAGGTTTAGCACCCTAGTGTGAGTACAAGCATGCCTGTTTACTAGAGTATCCAACCCCTTGACAACAAACCCATGACACAACCTTAAAGGGCGTGCCTTGGGCGTTGTATCGTGTGACGTTTAGCCTAGTGTCACATCTCCATGTGACACTACTTTCCACGATGTGGGCTATCATGCTATAGCTCTTAAATTCAAGAGTTGCTCCAAGTGCCACAAACGTGGCTCCTAAATGCCAACTTTAGAACCCCTTAGTAACTCTGAGGAATTGGGTAATGTGAACTTGTCAAACAAGATCCCACGCCCACAATTGGACAAGGACATGAATGTGCCTTGCTTGGCCATGTGTGTTACACCTAGCTTGACATAGAGGAGAAAGCTAGAGACAAGCCTCTTGGAACGTGCATTTTAATAAGACCTTTTAAGGATGGATTCGCCAACGTTAAGGGTGAGCTACCCTGAAGATGGGACATACCCCTATCATCTGGAAGTTAGGGCAACACAATAGAGGGTTGTACCTTAACGACACAAACTAGAGCTTGCACCGGCAAAAGAGCAACGAACTTAATCATGAACCCATGAGCTCTCCTACACATACTCTACCTTATTTATGTGACAGAGGCCCCCCCCCCCCCCCCTCTTTTCCTATATGTGTAAGTGGGCTGGCATGGAATGTCAGCCCCTTAGTTAATGAGATGAGTTTTGCACATAAACCCTTACCCCTAAACCTTACCTTGGGGTGGGGTTTTAGGGTATGGGTTAGGGCAACCCTAGGGGTGTTCCTAACCCTATTTAACATGTCAAACTCATGTAACTGGGACATCAAAATCGGGTGTGGGTTTTCTAGAAGGTAAGTGCTACTTTCACTTAAAGTTTCTTATGATATTTAAGGACAGCCGGCCGAACTACCCCTAAACACCTAAGTATACTAAGCGGGGTTGTTGACGAACCCTACATGTAGTGAGAAACAACCTCGCTTAGTACACTTAGGTGTTTAGGGTAGTTCGGCCAGCTGTCCTTAGATATCATAATTTAGGGTCCGTCAACATAGTACAATAGGTAACAATAGCCGTAAAGGTCTTGCGGAGGAGGTGCAGGGTCTCACAGAGGAGGTGCGGAGGTCCCATGATGGTGACATGGTTGACTGCCAACCATTGGACCACATGGCAAGTGTCAATCAAACTAGAAAGGGAGATCAACTTCAACATAGGAGACATCAATCCACATAGAAACATACATTCAAATAAGGTTTCTAGCAGACTCTCCCACTGCAACAAACAACATGGGCACCCTTGGCTACACCAACAGCCAAGGAGCGCCCAGCGCAATGTAGCATAGATCTTAGGATAGCTAGATAGGCTCTTCTCCTTTGTATAGGAGGTGGAAGTATTCTTCTTTCCTGAATTGATTCTAGTTCTTCTCCTCCATAATATGCTAGAAGGTGATCATTGGCTAGCCCTGCTAGCCATGGGAGCCCACAAACAGCCATGGTGTTCTATTTGCCACTAGACCCAACGAACCTAATTTGTCTAGCCACCAGAAGGGTGGACTACATCAACAAAACTCCCTCCAGGCGCACATCCACCGAGAGGCTCCATGTGGACCTCTGAGGGTAATGTCATAGTTTTTACTATGATTCGACCCTTTACTTTGGGGTTTAACTGTTGTTACCTACCGAGTTGTGTGATGAACCCTAGTTGTAGTGAGAAACAGCCCCACTTAATGCACTTAGGTGTTTAGGGGTAGTTCGTCCGGTGTCACTAGGTCCTTGAAAAACTCTAGGCGAAGGTAATACTTCTTTCTAGAAAACTCCCCCCAGTTTGACGTTCCAAAGTAGGTTTTCCGTTAAAAAGTATGCTTATCAAAAAGGGTTAGGGACACCCCTAGGTTGCCCTAACAACCCTCCCCCCCTAGAGGTTAGGTTAGGACAACTCATTTTCTCTAAGGGTTGGCATTTTCGTGCCAGCCCACTTACTCACTTAGGAAAACAAGGGGGGGGGGGGGGGGTCCGTCACATAAATAAGGTAGAGTATATGTAGTGAGGCTTCCTATGTTCAAAAGAGAGCTCGTTAACCTCCTATTGGTGCAAGTTAAGCTTGTGTCGTCAAGGCGCAACCCTCTATTGTGCCGCCCTAACTTCCACACGACAAGGGTATGTCCCACCTTTGGGTAGACTATCCTTACCATTGGCAAGATCACGCCTTTGTGACGGGAGTACGTTATTTCTAAGGAGTTAGTCAGATTCCTTCGCCCGAAAACCTACTCGCACGCTCAAAAGGCATTGCTCGAGTTCATGTTCCACAAAACTAGTGGTTGAGGCCTTGCTCTGGCCGCCTCAACCATGCCAAGCTAGGAACTATACATGTAGCTCAGCTAGTCCGCATGTCCTGATTCACAAGGTGAGCCTTGTTCATGGACTTGGTCAGCTAGGGGCTTAAGTTCTTAAGGGTTGGGTTTCTAATACGGGTTACTTTACTAGATTCCAAGGGGTTTCCAGAAAGGGGATTCTAGAGTTGGCACTTAGCAAGCCACCTTTGTGGCACTAGGTAAAAACTCTGACAATTGGTATCAGAGCAAGTTCTTTGCGGTCAGTAGGTCTGCCTTAAGTCATAGAGTATTTTAGTATTTAGATAACTCTAATTTTTATATACTCTATCACTTTCGGTTGACATGTCTGTATTCTGTGTAGAGAGTTGCCCTAAATGAACTTTGAGGGATGTTTGGGGTTGAATGACCCAAATCGATAATGTTGCCATTCGGATTCCGATGAATACTACAGTGCCATATGTTCCACAACTAGACACACATAAAAAGAAAAAGAAGCATGACTCAAGTCAGGTTCCTCTGAATCAGATTCTTCAACGGAAGTAGGTGGTGGAGGTCTTAGTAAATTCAAACCAAGAAAACCTTCGGATTTCATGGGTTCAAAGGATTACAAGGTTTTGGATGACTAGTTATATGATATGGAAAGTTATTTCGAGGCTACTTTCGTGAGAAAGATAGAAAAGGTTGCATGTGCCAAGCAGTTTTTAAAGGAGAAGCTAAGACTTGGTGGCGGATCGTTAAAGGTGAACGTGGATACCGAAACAGCTGGAAATACATGAAAAAGGAAATCAAAAAGCAGTATATGCCGGATGATCTCGGTTTGCGATTGCATGCTGACCTAGCACTTTGTCAACATGCAATTCAGGGAAGTCCAATGGACCACGTTTAATGGATTCGAAAGCATATGGCGATTGATGCCAAATATGAGCGATGATGAAGCTCAAAGTTGTTTCATGGCTAGCTTGAATGAGAAGACACGAAGGGAAATCTTAAGGTACAAGCTAACAAGCTATTGAAATGTCAAGAGGCAGCTCAAAAGGTTGCTTATGGCATGTCGTTAGAGGACTTGTACAAAGGAGAGGAAACAAAACCTAAATCGAGAAGGTTTCTTTCAAAGTCTAGGTTCATAAGGTTTGATAGGCGACCAGATCAATCACCATCGAATCGAAAGCAGGTCCCTTTGTCGGTAGCTCTAAATTTTCGGATACATCAAGACCCATCGGATCTCGAAAATCGTTAGCGTTACCACCACCTCAGTAGGCCAAGGGCTCAGCTCCAAAGTTTGCTCCCTTGCAATCCGCAGGTGGGGTTCGTACATGTCATAATTGTAACAAGCCTGGTCATTTCGCTAAAGAATGTTAGGCACCCTCACAACAATCAGGTCATTTCAAGGCGATGGTAGAAGAGGAAGTTGTTGAACAAAAATGCTTAAAGATCTATAGGATGAGTCAGAAGAGGTAATGTTGTGCTAGACACAACCTGCCTTATTCGCTATTCAAGATAAAACTGACTCTTATTCGCTATTCAAGATAAAACAGGAAGGATACGAGGGGACTGAGTTCAGATGATCGATACTAGAGCAACATACAACTTCATATCAACTAGTCTAGCTGGTCGATTGAATTTGGATATAATAAAGATGTGTAAATAAAGATCAATTTTGGCAAAGGTTCTCAAAATACTAATAATATAGCAAGGGCAGTTCCTATCCAAATCAAAGGGTTGAAGGCTAAGCTAAACTTAGTTGTCTTGAATATGATGAGGTTTGACTTTGTTTTGGGTATAGAATGGTTCCACAAACATGTAATTAAAATGAGGGGTTTCAGAGATAATTGAATCACACTTGCAGCTGATAAAGAGGACATTAGAAACACAACGCTCAAAATGGAAAGCTAACTGAGAAGGATTGGAATCCTATGTTTCTTACTTTAACTCAATTGTGTAAGGTGGTTAGACATCGAGAACGTGTATTTCTTGCAATGGTTGTGGATATTATTGAATCAAAATAGGAAATGGTCAAGAATCTATTCCTAAACCTATTTTGGAAGTCTTGAACATGTTTAAGGATGTGGTGCTGCCCGAGTTACCTCCACGTCGAGTTGTGGACCACAAGATACAGATTTTGCCCAGTTTGTCTCCACCGGTAAGAGCCCCATATCGGTTGAATCCTTAAGAGTTATCGATCGCCGTATGATGCACTTATCTTGTTTATAATGAAAATATTATGATGCAAATATGTGTGGACTATCGAGCGATAAACGCAATAATTATCAAAAATAAGTATCCTCTTCCATGAGTAGACAACTTATTTGATACGTTATCGAAAGCAAAGTATTTTTTAAGAATAGACTTGAGATTTTGGTGCCATCAAATTTGGGTAGCAGAGAAATGACATTGAGAAGACCACTTTTGAACACATTATGGATCATTTGAGTTTCTAGTCTTGCCATTCGGATTGTGCAATGCTCCAGCAACTTTTTGCACAATGATGGATGATGTGTTTAGACTATCTAGACGAGTTCATAGTGGTGTATATTAATGACATTTTAGTTTTCAGTTCGACAATTGAGGAACATGTGAGACACTTAGAAAGAGTGTTTCGGAGGTTGAGGAGAACTAGTTGTATGTTAAAGAAAGCAAGTGTGCATTTGATCAAACCAAAATAGATTTCTTGGGACACTTGATCTCAGGTGAGGAGGTTGCTATGGATCCAAATGTGGTATATGTGGTGACCGATTCTTCATTTGTTGACATATTCAGCATGTCTTAACAAGCTGGGAAGTTACAGTGTATATCGATTCCAAAGCGGCCATTTCAAAGTGTTCTTTGGACTTTATCATGGGATTGCCAAAATCTTGTGGTTTTAACGCACTCATGGTGGTAGTCGATCAGTTTTTAAAGGTTGCTCATTTCATTCCAACTGTAAAAACAGTGAATGCAATTCAAGCGCGAAGTTGTTCTTCCACGAAGTCATAAGAGTGCCCAGGTTATCGAAAATGATGATCTCAGATCGGGATCCTTGATATATGGGCAAGTTTTGGGGAACATTGTTTAAGCAGTTTGGTATGATGCTAAAGTTCAGTACAGCCTATCATCCGCAAACTAATGGTCAAATGGAGAGGGTGAACTGACAAGTCAAGGACTATCTTAAATGCTATGTTCAAGGTGATCAACTTGATTGGGCTAAACACTTGGATATGGCTCAGATATGTTACAATAACTCGACACACACTACGATCGGATGTAGCCCGATGGAAGTGTTAACTGGGAATAAGGGTGGTATTCCTCAGAATATGGTGTTATTGAAAGACGATGTCAATCGAGTTCCATCTGTAGTAGAGAATATTGTATTGGACATGAGAAGCTGCTCGTCAAGCGATGACTACAGCATAGGAAAGGTATCGTCAGCAGTACGATAAACATCGGCGGGATGTAGAGTATCAGGTTGGGGATATGGTATTGCTGAGTATCAAAAACCTGAAGGTTCCGATGACTCTTTCGAGGAAGTTTTTATCGCACTACATAGGTCCATACGAGGTGGTGAAGCGAGTAAGAAAAGTGGCTTATGGGTTAGATCTTCCACCGGAGCTGGGAACAATACACAATGTGTTTCATGTTAATTTACTCGAGCCATTCCACAATGATGAGAAACATCCGCAAAGATATGAAAACTTATGTTCACTTCCTAAGCTAGTCGGCAATACAAAGGAGTTTGAAGTTAAGTCGATTTTGGATGCAAAGCGCCGAGGGTTGCGAAAATGTAAATGAGAATATCTTATTAAGTTGAAGGGTTACCCAGCATGCGAGTTGACATGGGAACAATTAGATAATCTAAAACACAATGGAGGTAGTGAAGGAGTTTGAGGCAAGGTCTCAAACTGTTGGTAATGATGATGAGAAATAAAGTAAACTTATTTCTTATTAACCTAGGGGACGATAGACAACCTTAATTAGAGGACTCCAATATAAATTTAATTAACTTAAAGAAATTAACTAACTTGTTGTCTGTGTCGGGTGACAGACTTGTAGACATGCAAAAGGTCTTAAAATAACTTCTTGCCGCAGGTGGTGCCTTTGGCAACTGAGTTGTCACTCAGTAAATGACGATTCTGAAGTACTTGGCTTCGCGGGTAATAAAACTTGTGAACTTTTTGCTAACTCCACATAAAGTGATTAGCGTTAGTTTTCAGTTAATTTTTTCTAACCTAGTCTAGTCTTGGAGTTAACGTCAACGAGGACGTTGACATTTTCAAAGGCGGGGAGTGTGTCATAGTTTTTACTATGACTCGACCCTTTACTTTGGGGTTTGACTGTTATTACGTATCGAGTTTTGTGATGAACCTAGTTGTAGTGAGAAGCAGCCCACTTAGTGCACTTAGGTGTTTAGGGGTAGTCTCCAAAGTAGGTTTTCCATTAAAAAGTATAGCTTGTCAAAAAGAGTTAGGGACATCCCTAGGGTTGCCCTAACCCCACGCCCTAAACCCCATTTAGGGTTAGGTTAGGACAACTCGTTTTCCCTAAGGGTTGGCATTTCTGTGCTAGCTCACTTACTCACTTAGGAAAATTGGGGGGGGGGGGTCCATCACATAAATAAGATAGAGTATATGTAGTGAGGCTTCTTGGGTTCAAAAGAGAGCTCATTAACCTCCTACCGATGCAAGCTAAGTTTGTGTCATCAAGGCGCAACCCTCTGTTGTGCTGCCTTAACTTCCACATGACAGGGTGCGTCCCACCTCGGGGTTAGACTATCTTTATCGTTGGCAGGATCATGCCTTTGTGATGGAAGTACGCTACTTCCAAGGAGTTAGTCAGATTCCTTGGCCCGAAAACCTACTCGCACGCTCAAAAGGCATTGCCCGAGTTCACGTCTGCAGAACTAGTGGTTGAGGCCTTGCTCCGGCCGCCTCAACCATGCCAAGCTAGGAACGATACCTATAGCTCGACTAGTCTGCATGTCCTGATTCACAAGGTGAGACTCATTCATGGACTTGGTCAGCTAGGGGCTTAAGTTCCTAAGGATTGGATTCCTAATATGGGTTACTTTACCAGATTCCAAGGGTTTCCAGAGAGGGGATTCCAAGGTTGGGACCTAGCAAGCCGCCTTTGTGGCACCAGGTGAAAACTCTGACAGGTACCCCCTACATGTCTAGAGGTGGGCGTTGGTAACAACACTCTAGCAACTCCACATTTAGGGAACCATTGTGCATGTGCAAGGTTGAGATGAAACATGTATGCACATATAATATCATTTATATTTATATATATCACATATCTCTTTCTTTCAATAGCAAGTGGCTGCTCGTAGACGCCAAGGTTCGCATTCTTGGCAATTTTTAGTGGCCCACTTGTAGTTGGCACCAAGGGCAAACTAAGAGTAGATTGGCCAGCTCACAGTTCAGCCCATTGGGCCAGAGTGAGCTCTGAGCAAACCATTCAAAGTTCATCCCTTGGGACCTGACAAACTATGAGTGGTTAGCTTGTAGTTTGCCACTTAGATACTTAAAGATTATATCATCATCTAGTTCAATCCACTAAAAATCTTTGGGTGAAGTCCTTCTAATACCACATCTTCTTTGTCACATCAATAAATGGGTCTCTCAAGACAGCCATATATCCTAGTGTATTTGTTTAGATTCTCATGTCGTTTGCTTCATGTTGACCAGCTTGTGGATTACCTTCTTCTTGCTCTTTTCCTTGCTCAAAGTGTCCAAAAACGCCCTACATGTTGTAGTCTAGCAAATCCTATCATTGGCTTCTTGAAATCTCATCCACCATGCATGTGCCATGTTCTCCAATGTGCATGCAAGCGCACTTAGCTTCTTGGAGCTATCGGACATCCCACGCAGCTCACACATACTCAAACTTGTGCACATGCCTTTGCCCCTCTGAATTTAAGCAATGGGATTACCATTGTACCTTCCTACATTATGCTAATTGCTCTTGCCATGGGAGACATTGGATCTTTTCCTCTAGTTCTTTGGCAATCCCAAGGTGATTTTTGGTTGACTCCTCAACCTTGGATGTGTTGGGGATGTCTCCCTAGCCCCATGTTCATATTGTACAGTTGTTCCATTCTTCAGCCGTGTTTGTTAGGGTTGGTGACTTCTATCAATTGTCCCTCAAGAGTGCCTTTCACCAAGAAGTGAAAACCCCTAGTTTTATTTCTTTAACCATAATAACCAAGGTATCATACTAAATACCCTTATTTTAATATAAGAAAAAGGGGGACCCAAACCAGTGTTGTTTTAATCTTTTTTCACAACTTTAGTTTTCATGCCTAACTCTTAGTCAGAGTAATTTCCCTAACTCCCTTTAGTTTCATTGCGACTGCAACTATTACCTTGACAACCTAGATCTCTACACACACACACACACACACGTAATTCACTGTCGTGTTTATTGAGAACTTTAAAATTATTGCTTCTACTCAAGGGCTCAAGACTCTTGGGATGCACATAGTTTACTTGACACCTTAGCTTGTTGAGGTAATTGAGTACAATGTGAATGAGATAGGGCTGCCATAGTAGAAACATCATGTGGTGTCATTTCCTAGTTATAATCAAGGTATGTGATGTTAAGCATGAGATGTAACACCAATTCACTTTTACAAGCTGAAGTAGGCACAAATCTTGAAGGAGCTCAAGAATGAGATGGCTAAAAACTGTCTCTTTTCCCTGGCTTTATTTATCAATGTGTAAGGTAATTACCATGGTATATTCTAGAAGTTACTAGAGATATTTATGGTCTGGCTAAATCCTTGATAGGATAGTCCAAATATACTAGAATATACCTTTTCCTTTGTATATATAAACCTGACCTTGAATACAAAGGATATCTGAGTTTTCTGTCTTTTCGTATATTTACTGTGTTGTGTCTCGGGGTTCTCACACTGGTGGAGAAGTCGGGCAATTTGTGAGAGAAGTTTCTTTTGATCTTCTTTTCTTTTATTCTTTTCAATCTTTCCTTTTTTTTTTTTTTTTTTTCTTTGTTTCTTTGTTTCCTTTCATACGATTCTTATGGAGCAACAACTTTTGGAACAACTAATTCGCATCACACCAGCATGAACAGCTCCTTCAACACTTGCAAGTTCCAGTTCTAGCTCCTACTCCTCAATCAAACCCACGTGTACGACCTCAACCTTTTCGAGGTGCGCGGGTGCAGATGTTCACCATTGGTTGGCTCATTTCATCAATATTGCCACATATCATGGGTGGACAGCTACACATTGCCTTCGCGAGTTTCCAACTTGTCTTTTAGATGTTGCTCTCCAATGGTATAATAGTCGTCCACCACCAACAGGTTTACTCACAGATGAGCAATATTGGTTCACCCTTCAAGCGGAATTTAAATTGGCTTTTGGGAAAGCAGAAGATTCTGACGATGCGTTTCAACAACTTCATAGTTTGAAGCAAGCACCAAATGAATCTGTCATGCAGTTTGCTATAAAGTTTCGTGATCTCTTGATGCGGGCGGATCCCACCATGTCCGAGCGTAGCAAATTAGGAATGTTATGGCCTGCTCTTCGACCGGATCTTGTTGGTTATGTTCGGCACTGGGTCCTGTCACTTTGGAAGAGGCTTTCACTCGGCACAACGTTTTGAAGCGGCTCCAAGAGTACAATTACCCATTCCAGAGGCCATCACTCCTCCAACTTTCAATGCTCCTGCTGGTCCTGTGCCTATGGAGGTAGAAGCTGCTCGCATTAATGGTGCTGGTCGTGGTCAAGGACAAGGACGACGACGATTGTCTTGTTGGGCTTGTGGTGTACTTGGTCACACTTACCAACATTGTCGGCGGTTTCCCGATTGGCGACCACCATATCCAGGTTGGCGTCCAGGTCAGAATCAACCGGTTGCTGTTGTGGATGTTGCTCCTGTGGAGGCGGGAAACGAGTAGGTGTGTTGGGTACGAAGGCACCTAACACCTTCATCTCCTAGTCCTTCATCTCTTTCTTTCTTTTTCACCTCAAGCTTCGCGAACTCCTCATAAAGGGTTATCTCCATTTACACTACAAGGTTTCATACATGGTACCCCTGTAACTATTCTTATTGATACAGGTTCTAGTATTTCTTCGATTTCTGCTAATGTGGTTACACGTTGTGCTTTGACAACGGTGCCAAGCAAGGAAGCTTTACATGTGTTGTATGGCGATGGATGTACTCGAGCTGCTTCGTCTACACTTGCTCAAGTACCTTTGCAGTTTGGGACTTATGCAGACGAGTTGCAACTCCATGTATTCTCACACCAGATTTTTGATATTATCTTGGGTGTACTTGGTTGGATGCATGTAAGGCAAGTTGCCAATTTGGGCCTCGACGGTTAATACTTCCAGGTCATCACCTTTCTTTTGGATAAACTCCCTCTCAAGCGATGTGGAACAATTTTGTCAAGTGCCATCATGCATGAGCTAGATGTTTCAGCAATGGTGTCCTCAGTGTCAAGGAACTCTGGAAATGTACATGTGGCAACTGAACCAACTTCTTCTCAGCGAGAGTTTCAGGTACAACAATTATTGAAGAAATATTCAGATCTTTTCTCTACAGATATCACCCCCACTGCTAAGGTTCGAACACAACACCACATTCGAACAGGGGACGCTTTACCTTCTAAAGCTGCTGTTCGAAGGCGATCTCCAAAAGAATTGGCCATTATACGAAAATGTGTGTCAGAGTTGCTGGAGAAGAAGCTGGCTCGCCGTTCTTTCAGTCCATGGGCATCGGAGCCCCATTTGGTGGATAAACCTGATGGATCTAAGCGGTTCACGGTGGATTACCGTCCCGTCAATGCTGTTACAGAACCAGATAGCTATCCCTTGCCGAACACACAGGATTTGTTAGATCAATTGGGTAAGAGTTTGGTTTACTAAATTGGATCTTGCTTCAGGTTATTGGCAAATTCCTATGGCTCCCGAAGACATTCCCAAAACAGCATTCCGAACTCCTTTTGGTTTATATGAGTTCCTTGTTATGCCTTTTGGTTTAGTATCTGCTCCTGCCACATTTCAGCGCATGATGGATGAAGTTTTTAATGATGAGTTTCTGGAGACAGTTGCAAAGTACTTGGATGACATTCTGGTTCATACTCAGGGATCTTGGGAAGATCATCTCAAGGAAGTAGCTCGTGTGTTTGATCGTTTACGGGAGTATGGGCTCAAGTTGAAGAAGCCCAAGTGTGTTTTTGGCACAGTTGAAACTACGTATTTGGGGTACATGGTTTCTCGTGAGGGGTTACGTGTGGATCCATCCAAGGTGGAGGCTGTGGCGAAATTTCCTCGTCCAACAGATGTACGGTCTTTACGACGATTTCTTGGTAAGGTCACATATTTAGGACGTTTTATACCTCGTTTGGCTGATGTCAATGCTCCTTTGCGAGCTTTGTTGCATGAGGATGTTCCTTTTGTGTGGACTGACGATTGTGAAGATTCTTTTTGTAAGCTACGAAAGTATTTGACGTCCCCTCCGGTGCTTCATTATCCGATTTTTCTCGTCCTTTTATATTACGAACGGATGCTTCTTCCGTAGGTATTGGTGGAGTCCTAATGCAGACTGAGGTATGTGATGAGTCCGTTCAACATCCCATTGCATATGTGAGTAGGGCATTGCAAGGCCCTGAAAACAACTATTGTGCTTCAGATCTTGAGTGCTTAGCTGCAGTGTGGGTTTTGAGTCTTCATGTATATCTCCATGGATCTCATACACTTTTGGAGTGTGATCATGCAGCTGTTTGCCTTATTGAAGAATAAAAGTTGCTTGGACATCTGCCAGATGGGCACTTCGGCTCCAAATGTATGACTTTGAGGTCAAACATCGTCCCGGGGATATGTATGGTGATGTGCTTTGCAATCAATTGAATCTTACAATTCCATCTCTTGCAAAGGTCTCAAGGGCTCAGGAAACAGATGCTTGGATTCAACCTATTCGTTTGGCACTAACCAATCTTCTCAACCATCCAACTCTCATTTTTTTCATTTGTGGCACAATTTCGCATACATGACGGTGTGGTTTATTTTATTGGCACAGATGTTACAACTTCACTACGTTTGGCAATTCCAACCACTTTTGTTCCTAGGTATCTTGCAGCATATCATGATTCACCACTTTCTGGCGGACATTTTGGTTATCGAAGAACTTTGGACAGCTTACAACGTTCTTTTTACTGGCCGAATATGCGACAAGATGTGATCCAGTACGTACGAAGTTGTTCATTGTGTCAGACTCGGAACTCCTCACGATCAACTGGTGCTTTAGAGTCTATACAGGTGGAACGGCCATTTGAACTTGTTGCATGGGATTTAATTGGTCCTTTTCCACCTTCAGCTGCAGCAACCGATATGTTGTGGTTTTAACAGATTATTTGACACGTTGGGTGGAGGTTGGAGCTTTACCAGATGCCACGGCCCATAGTGTTGCTGATTTTCTACTCACTCGGGTAATTTTGCGCATTCATGTCCAGAACGGATTTTATCAGATAATGGACCTGCCTTTATTGCTGAAGTTTTGAAGGTTTTGACTTCACGGATGGGAATTCAACAATCTTTCACATCTCCCTTTCATCCATAACAGATGGATTAGTCGAGCGTTTGAATCGGACTTTTAAAGGTATGATTTCTAAGTATGTAAATCCTACTCAGAATGATTGGGATTGGTATTTGCGATACTTAGAATTTGCATACAACACCATTCAAAGTTCTATTGGCATGTCTCCATTCAAAGCATTGTATGGGCGAGACCCTCGAATGCCTCCAGAAGTTGGTTTGGCTTCTCACAAACCTAAGTATGCTGAAGCTCGATATTGGGCGACTTACTTAGATCGAGCTCTTCCTTTACTATGCTACCTCAGTAGAACATTTAGGTCGGGCACAAGTTCAACAACAACAGGATTATAATTCTCGTCATCGGCCACCTCCTCAGTTTGCTATTGGTGACCTTGTTCTTGTACATTTTCCGGAACTTCATCAAAAAGGACTCACTCCAGGTTTCTTGCGGAAATGGCTCGGTCCTTATAAGATTCTTCGTCAAGTTGGCCCTCAAGTTTACCATGTGCAAAATGTTGAGTCTCGAGAAGCACCTTTGGTTGCTCACGTTTTACAACTGAAGAAGTTTTTCTTACGAGGGGGGATAATGTAAGGTAATTACCATGGTATATTCTAGAAGTTACTAGAAGTTACTAGAGATATTTATGGTCTGGCTAAATCCTTGATAGGATAGTCCAAATATAGCTAGAATATACCTTTTCCTTTGTATATATAAACCCTGACCTTGAATACAAAGGATATCTGAGTTTTCTGTCTTTTCGTATATTTACTGTGTTGTGTCTCGGGGTTCTCACAAATGCAATAAAAATATATCATTGAACATGTTGTTTAATACATTTATCTTCCAATTGTAATCCTCCTTGCCTTTTATTTGCCACAAGTGCTCAATCAATTCATGCCATAGTCTGTAATGTTTGTCATCTTCATGTATGTTGTGGTAGCGTGAAACAAAGTTGTCAAATGCACACAAATAATTGGCAACAGCATGAGCATCATCAGAAACATCATTGTTGAAATCAATGTCTTTGAGGCCACGCTAATCCCCAACAATCATATTATACAAATTTATATAGACATTCATGATGTTGAAGAGGTCATCAAAACCGCAAAAATGAGCAAGACCCTTCAAGGTGGCTAACTAAGCTTGCTATACACCAAAACCTCATTCAACATCCTTTTGTATAGACTCTTGCATTTTTGCAATAAGTTTTTTTCTTTGCTCCTTGCGATTAGGTAATCATGTTGCCCATCTTGGATATATCCCTAAAATTTGATTATGTGTGAACAAGAACATGTAGAACGCGGGGAAAACTCTTACAATACTTATCATATGCAAGGTAGTAGCCCATATTGCATTCCCATTGATAATATAATTTGCGAGTGGTGCCTATCTATTCTCAACATATGAGATGTGAGCAATCAAAAACGTTGGTGTCAATTGTCATGGTCAAGAACGATGGTCTTTCTTCCCAATGTATTCTCTCACCCATGCTGTATGGCAGTTTTTCCACATCTAATGCAGGCAATTCAGGCTGCCAAACATTTTAATGAAACCATGTTACTCATTCATTTCCAAAATATATCACACATCATCTTTCTTTGGACAGTGTCATCATATATAATTAGTATTCTTTACCATTAGTTTTCATCTTTTTGGATTGTCTATTGAAGCCAAAAATTTCTCATATAATTTAATTAGATTCCCAAAAAGATGAATCAAAAAGCTTATTGTACACAGTATTATGTTACTTGGTGTCATTAATACACTAAATGTGTTTTTTAGCACATGACCAATGATATTTTCTAGAAATTTTTGAATCAATTTATGATTTTCTACCTTAATATATTTTGATATTATATTGTAATATTTGAACAACATCTAAAACCATGGTCTTTTTGCAAATTAGAGAATAAAGTTTTGAAAATGATTATGTGGAATTTATATTTATTTTTCCGATTGTTTGATCTAGATATGTGTCATTGAACTTTTGCAGTACCTTATTTGTATATAGAGGATAAAATCTTTGTGTCATGGATTTTATTTATGCTAATGACTATTTTGACTTTGACTAAAAGTATTCTTTCACAAGAATTGTAATTGAGTAACCCTTTGGACAATTATCTAAACAAGAAAATTTATAGAGGAGATTCACATTTGATTTTTAATAATATCAATGGATAGATTTAAAAAGATAGTAGTACATCATGGATTATGTATCTTACTTGCAATATTAATTCATTTGAAGTATAATTTATTTTAGAGTATGCAAACTAATTATAATTAGTCTTAAAACCAAGTGCTCTAAAATATCATTGGTTCGTTTCATATATGTGTTACATTATGTGGATAAAGGGTTGAGTATGTGGGTTAAGTAAAGCTAAAATAAGGATTTAAATAAGTCATTGATTTATAAGAATGTGATGAGAATGTCAAAGATAATTAGAGGGTAAAAGGGATTTAAAATATTAATTTTTTTCAATTCGTTGAGCAATAAATTGTGTCATCTATTATGAAGAATTATGGGTAAATATGGTTTTGACTAAGTAGGTGAACATTTTGCTTCCCACTTTATTTAAAAATTAAATTTACTATTATAAGAGTATTATCTTTCTCCCCTTGTCTAGAAAGACAAAAGTTAGAGTTATACATGTATTATTTAACTAGGTACCATGTGATCTAAGTGAGTAATTCCCATCAAGTAAAACTTATGACCCTTTTAAGAGAGTGAATGTCCTCAAGAGTTGCTATTGTCACATTTTCTTTTAACATGTACTAGATAATTCAAAGGCATTTAGTACATTCACTTTTGCTTCTCAAGGTGCACACTTTAACTTCAATCAAGTCTTTTTGTTTGTTCTAAATTTGTCAAAACTATGAAATGCAATGATTAAATGTAAACAAACAAGTGAAGACAATTACTTATAACTTTTTCAATGTCTTTAACTACAAGGCATCCCTATACACTTTGTGCTTTAAAACCTTTATATAGCATTTCAAATGTCACTAACCTTCTTCTTTTTTTTCTTGTATATAATATCATCTATATTTCAAGGTGGTGAATTTATGTGCAATCCACATCTTGTCCTTCTTAGAATCACAAAGAACTTGAATCTCATGTGTTCTTTATTTCCCCTTCCTTTTCTTAATATTATTTATGCACTTGCAAGTTCATCATTTGAGTTTGCCTAAGCCCTAGGTAGGGTTAAGAACTTATTATTAGCTTAAGATTGCTTAAGGTAGGGAAGGTGTGAGAGGATCGCAAAGAGACTATGATGATAACCCATGTTCATAAAATAAGCTATAATGATAACCCATATTCATAAGTGAAGGTACCACATGCTATGTGGTGCTAAGCCTATTAAGATGAAAGGTAGTTTTTAGGGCTATGAGTATCAAAACTAGTGCCAAACTACTAGTGAATCCACCCAAACCTATAGTATATATGTAAGTATGCATTTGAAATATATCATAATTATTACACAATGCAAATATCTCTATTTATTTACTACTCACCAACCCTACACGATCATGGTCCCTCCGTCTAAAGAAAAGTTTCTCCCTATTTACAACTTCAAGGAACTTGTTGAGGAGTTCAAGAGCTGCTTTGGTGACATTGATAATGACAATCAACTATCATAAATCATTTTGAAACTCTGGGCCTCCAATTCCTATTGATCTCATTATATTTATTTTTGGTATAAGCTAGACTTTTCATGATATTTAATAAAATTAAGATATTTATTACTCTAGATTTCGAAAGAGTTTCATAATGTGGAAGAGGTCAATGACAAAATACATAAAGAAGAGCCTAAGTATGATGATTCAAATTGCTAGGTCAAGCAAATATGCTTAAAGCATTCCATACTATTTTCAATACATTGGAAAGACATAATTATAGCTTACAAGGAATATCCGAGGGGACCAAGTGCAAACAATGTTGGATACATGTGCAATTGGTTAACTTAAATGAAAAGTTAAACTCAAATGTATCCATAATGTAAAAAATAAAGATTAATTTTACAAGGGTCTTAAATAACTAATTATGTAACTAAAACAATTGATGTTTGAATTAGAAAATGAAAAGAAAAACTTGATTTGATGATATTAAATATCATAGTTCTTATTTGTTAAAATCACTTGATTAGGGTCACCTAGTTAAATAGCATAAGAGCCCTCCTTGTAACACTCATTAATTCTTAATTTTTATAGTTAAGGAGAGAGGGCTAGTGCTATCACATCTGGTAGCAGAGCTGATTTGAATTCGATTTTTATCATAGAGGAATTTGTGTACCTTATGTCTCAAGTGAGTGTGAAATTACTTGACTTAGATTGAATGTCACGGTTCTTACTTAATAAAATTACTTGACTCGGGTAAATTAAGATTACCTATATAATGAAGAGGCTTACCCATCATAATACATCCAATATAAAAAGTGAAGTAGTGGACCTACCTATCTTGAGTGGCTAAAGGAGGTACATCCAATAGAAAAGGTGAAGTAGTTGACCTACCCATCATGTGACAGACTCAAGGAGTTTAAGTGCCATGATTCTTACCTAGTAAAATCATTTAACTCAGATAAATCATGGTCACTTAGTGAACCTAACTCATCATGTAACGAACTCAAGAAGTGTGAGTGCCATGATTCTTACCTAGTGGAATCATTTGATTTAAATAAATCATGGTCACTTGGTTAAATAATATAAGAACCCATAACGTTCACATCATGTGTGAACAATGTTAACCTTTCCAAAATAATTTCAAAAGTATGATTTAAATTCTCATTAAACATAGTGTAAACAATGTTAAGTTTTCCAAGATAACTCCAAAAGTATGATTTAAATTCTCACTAAGATTTAAAAAACGATTATTACTTTATTCCAAGAGTGGTTGTTTGTATAAGTGTATGAGAATCCTGCTTCATATATTTTGTATGTATTCACACATGTGAAAGTAAATTAAGGGATTGCATGTGAATGATATACCCTTAATTTCATTTTAAGTTTAAAGTTAATAGTTAGTGTGAATATATTTTACTTACTTAAAACTTAAATTAAGGGTTGATGTGAAAATATAACATTTTAAACCATTAAGTACACTTAAATAATTAAGTTAAGGTTAAGTGCATTTTACATTAGAATAATGCTTTAGAGAGTAATAAGTGTGTATTAAACTTTAAACTCAAGATATATAAGTGCAAAATAAATGCTTACGGGCGACTCGGATGTATAAACTTAATATGTACAAGTGCACGTGCATTAACAATAGATATTTAAAAATGGATATAGAGCAAGTGTGAGGTGATGCTAGGCATTACAAGACGATAAAGAAGGCCCTGGGCGACGACGACAGTTATTACATCCGGGGGCGCGATGGGACTATGAGATGTAGTCCAAACCTAAAGAGTTGTACAGTGAACTACCAATGGTGTCTGTTCAGTTTAGAAAGCCACCCACAGATGGTATATAAAATTCCTAGTGCACAAAACTTCAGGTACCACACGCGGATTTCGTTATGTACATCCAAGCAGGATCAATCACACCGCGGCATCTCTGGCGTATTAGAAAGGCAGGCACAGTTTATTTTTATTCTTTGTTTTAGCAGGACGACCAACTGTCAAGTGCTTCCATTCGATCCATTTTTGGATCAATGCTTGTCCCTTAACAAACCGAGCTCTACAATCTTCCGAAAGAAGTCCCGCGGAAATAAAGGCGGATGCTCTGCTAGTGCCTGAAACACTGGCTTATTAGGGAAATGAAAACAAAAACTTGACAAGTCCGACCTGGTGAATTAAAACTGTGGAAGGAGTCATCCCAGGGACAGTATTCGCTTCAATAACAATTACCTGTTGGAAGCAAGTCGAGTGAGTACAATTCTAGGAACAGATAATTTTCTACCTCTCCATTGTCCACATTCATGAAAGCATCAATGCGGGCAAATCCTTCTAACTGGAGGGTATTAGCCACAATCTCTATGCGTTTCCTACAAGACTCTACCGATATTTCGCTGCAAAGTAAAAACGAAGTTTTATAACTATACCATGTTTCGTTACCTCTATCTCACCTGCAAATGAGAGGCGGCGGAGGAGTCAAATTAACGCCGGTGCCACCTGAAGCAAAATAAAATGCATAAACAAATAAATAACACATAATATGCTCAACCTTGAAACTTCTCTTCCAAGGACAGAATGTCACCAGACTCCTTAAGCGTGATACTTGGCTGTAGAGCATGCATGCTGCCTTTGGTCCCCATTACACCCACAGTTACTTCAACCCACCTATGCTCGCCTTGCCATGCAATTACACTCTCCTCCGCGGAAGACACCAGTATGTCATCAGTTTGTATGAACGGTTCAAAGATCAAACTATCCGGAATGGTTGTAGGGAGTTCAATGATTCCATGTGCCTTCACACAGTGTAAGAAAATGGTTACGACAACATGGTCACCTACCTTGCTCAGAGATTCGGCTAGCAAACGAGGTAACTTTTCTTCTAAGCCACGCAAGTACACAACCAAGTCCTTGGCGCAGCTGCACAACATTGTTTTTATAAGATTTATTAGTAAAAATTAAGAGAGATGTTAAATCACGCTCATTACCAGAGTCTTGCAACACCAGTGGAACATCCGTCAGCTGCCGGTTTTACACATATGCTTGAAGTCTCCAGTTCGTCCTGCAGCCGAGCCCAGACATTATTCTCACCAGCACACAAACGGAAAAGCTCAACCGTTTCGTAAACCACTCTTCTCGCAGTGTGTACTCCCTTTGAACTTAACTGTATGAACAGCAAAAACGGTAAGCAACACAGGGTAATGAACAAGTACAATTACTTGAGAAATTGCAGTGCCAGTTGCAGCCTTGTCCATGCATAACTGAGATGCCTGTGCTCCGGACCCTGCTTATTCTCACTCAGTCGTCTTGCAAATTGACTCAGGGAGCTACACATACCCGTATAAGGCACCCCTTTAGACTCTAACAATTCTTGTAAGGTCCCGTTCTCCCCGATGTCACCATGTACTGTCACCAAGTGTTTAAAGACAGAGTGTTACGTCAGACGGCTGTAACTTACCCGCAATGAAGACAATAGCGCCCTCCGCTTTAGCATTCTGGATCCACTCACTCAATACTAGCTTCTTGGGAACTGCCGATCCAACACTCAGATTAATTGACGCCACAGATTGCAAATCTGCGAGCACTTGAGCTTTCAGTGAATCGGAAACAGCTGACAAACGTGAATCGAGTGCCTCTACGCAGGCTTCAACTACTTCCTCCACAGTGTGCCTGAGCACAAGGGAATACCTGAAACGGAGTCATTAGTTACACAGGAACTTGAAACTACTGCTTTACCCACGGTAGACTCCAGATGGTTCTGCAATCTGGTGGTTCATCTGCCAACGGAGGTTCGAGTACAAAAGGGTATACATCAAACTGTTACAAGTCGCAAGTAAGAGGGTGCCAATCACATGGCAAGGAATAGCGAACCTACATCATTACAGTTTCGAAGGTTAAGCCAGACGTTAGTCCCGCTCATCAATGAAACTTGTCTTTCAGAGCTACCACCCCCATATAGGACGTACACTTTGCTCATAGCAGACTTGGAACTGTCCTTGCTTATAGCTTTTCGACAAAACTTTGAAAGATGGGGATAACGGGAACACGCACGATTCAAGACTAATCTCAAGGCGTCCCTGTGGCACAGCCCCACCTGCACAAAAAAAAAAAATCCAGACAAGAGAGAGAGAGACGTGTTTGCACCTGTGAAGCTTGCTGAAATAGGAAACTTGTCTGCTCCATGCCGCTAACCTGTAGATTTACTCATCTCATAATTGAATCGTTATCTAATTAACAACCTTACCAGATTAATATCTGAGAATACAATCACGTATTCGTCACTTGTATTAAACGTGGTTGACGGTGGGAGCACCCAGCCATCAATACGAGCAAAGTCACGAAGATCTAGCACCTTGAACAGTTTAGAAGCCCCAGCACGTATATCCTGGATAACTCGCATAGGAAAGCGAGGAGGCGTGTGATATGAAACCTGAAAAAGGTAACTCGTGACAATAGGCAACACAACATTGACATATCATCGACCTGTCTAGTGGGAAGATATTTCCTACGGTAGTTAAAAATCGCTTCCCCATTGGCATCAACACTCAGCAGTTCCACCTGAGGTAGCTGAAGGTCAAGGAAGTCGAGACTTACATCAGCTCCTACCTCGGTCGGTATAAGTGGCACAGGCTGAAGACCACCGGCATCCAGGATGATCACAGTAAACTCCATACATCCTTCAAGGAAGACCTCCACCACAATCCTCTGATCGATACCCTGGAAAGCCAGCTTCAAATAAGGCACAAAGGAAGGGAAAGATGAGAAGATACATCTCGAAGAAGAATTTGAGCTTGCTCACTGGCTTTCTCAACCCCCTGGCTCACAGATACTCCAATGCTTGATCCCGATTTGGCTGGTTTCACCTACAAGAACAGGCAGGAACTAAAATCTCAGCATGGCCATTAGAGAAATCTTACCACAACACGATCTGAACGAGGATCCAAATGGTTGGTTTCAAACCATTCGGCTAATGCTGCTCTATCAACCGTTGGCCCCTGCAAAATGTTAACGTGTTAGGATCCTTCAATATCAGCTCAGCTAGCTTACTTGAATAAGGAAGTTTGGAATTGTGACAAAGCCATGAGAGGCTAGCTGCTTTGCGGCGTCATACTGCAAGTCGAAAAGAAAAGCATCAACTGAAAAAGGCAAGGAGAAACCAGCTGTTTACCTTGTCAAACGCAGAGCGAGCTGCCTGCGAGCCCGTTCCTACGAAAGGTATTCCCGCGGATTCTAGCAGCTCCTGCGATGCTGCATATAAAAAGTGGATAAAGGAGGTTAAAGCTATCTTACCTGTATACCACCATCTTCACCAAATTTCCCGTGTATCACCGGAAACACAATGTCAGCAGTTGATTTAAGTTGTTGCATGAACACAGCCTTGGAACTAAAACACTGCGCCATGCTGCAGAAAATATCGAAACACAGACTCGGAAGGGAGGAAAGCAATGCATCAAATTACCTGCGCAGCTTAAAATCGAAATCGGAAGGCGTATTGCAGTACATCTGTCGCATCAACAGCAACATAGTGAATCAAAATGAGCCAACCAGCTTCAAGGTCGACGCACCTGTGCAGCTGATATGGCATATGCATGGAGCTGCTGGTCCAGATAATAGCAATCCACCTTAACGTCTTCAGCCTGCGGCTTGAAAATCAGACAGAGTAGTCGGGGCGAGGAGAGTACCTGAAGATGATCAAGAACAGATCGTGCGGAATTGAGAGAAATCCCTCTTTCGGCTGATGGCCCCCCGCAAAGTAATGCCACTTTAAGCGGCTCATGAACAATCCCGTGAGTTGCTGTCAAAGGCTGCTGTGCTCGCACAACGACATTCACCATGGACCAGCAGCTAACTGGCGGTTGGCTGCTCATGCAAGGGAGACGCGAACCAAGCAAGGCCTTACCCGTGCTATTCGCACTGGCCTTAAGGGAGAGAAGCGGACTCGTCTCTGCCATACCAGATCTTACACAAACGACATTTTCTGAAGATGCTCTGCTATTATATTAATATATATACTAGCTGCAGCAGCACCGATGTCATCCAGGGAGGCGCCACCAGCAGCCTCTTGTTTGCAGGCGGAGGAGGTGGCATAGGTGCTAGATGTTTGTCCTAGCTGTCCCTTTGTACGTGCAGATTGCCGAGAGCATAACACTGCTCATTATCTGGTGAGGGGCAGAGCCGGCCGCCCCCTCCTTACAATCCGGTTTGGACGGATCTCATCTTCCCACCGGCGAGAATGGAACACCGTCCGTCACGCCAAACCCTAACCCAGACATCTCTGTACTTATGCGACTGATCGCAACCATCTCAACTCTAATTACTTCCGACAGAAGATAAATCACGTACCCCTGTCGTCGCTTAGCTGCACGAGCAATCTGTGAAGCTTTATGCCTGCGGCAGTCCACCTCGTTCGCCTGAATGATGGTAATAAAGAGAGCAATGGGAAGATGACGATGATTTCCAGTTCCTTCTCAAACATAAGATTGCTATGGACTTGTCAAAGCCCTCTCGTGGCCGTCTACGGTGAAATCTATGTCCCTGGCTATCTATACCCCAAGGTGATTCATGTCTAACAATCAGTTGCTGTTTACAGGTAAGGGAATATTACAAGAAGGCAGCAGCAATGGCTTCTATAACCTGGGTGTACTTTACCTCAATAGTGCAGGCGTCAGATGTAAGATGGCCAGCAGCCCATCCGAAGGCATATTATCGCTCAAAGGATTTTGTCTTGGTTTGTTTGAGTTGAAAAGTGAGTCAGCGTGCCCCCTTAATTTCAATATTTTTCAAAAGAGATTTAGGATGTATTATTAGGGGGGTCAATATTAGAAAATGTGGAAAATGAAATTCGCTTTTTTTTAAGTCTGAGGTTAAGGTGGATATTAGTTGAGGGCTAGGAGCGAAATCACCCCTGCCGTCTCTTAGGTACCCTAGTTTTTTTGGTGAAAATTGGCAGATTTTAGAGACAAATTTGGTTGATTTGAGAGATGACGCTCGCATTCGATAGCATCCCTCTCTTTGTAACCTCTCACAGCAAACCCTCAAATTCAACATCACCATTGTTGAAAGATGTCCAAGGCCTCTATTACACCCAAAAAGCGCATGGTTGTTGGCACTAAGCAATCTGCAACCACCGTGCCTGCCAAGTCTCACCTATTAGACTCTGATTACTTCTGCATTGTCTCTTGGTTATGTGATCAACAAAACTTTAAAAGCATTTATGGTGTGAAGGGAAGTACCAAGGTGGAGGTGCCAATAAGACAAAAAAGGCTGGGTTTGAAGCCCTTGCGCTGGCAGTCAACAGGAACAATAAAGGCAGGTTGAAGACGTCCATAGCTGGCTGCCTGAGGACATACAAGAACAACTTCCAAAAGGCACTTCAAACAGAGGAGCAGGCAGGCTTTGGGGTGACAGAAGAGGACATGCACAATGGGATATACACCATTGAGCAAAAGCTCAACCTCATATGCCTACATTTTGAGAAAATGAGGGCCTTATTTGGTGGCAATCCCACCGTTAGGCCCCAGATCATCCTGGACTCCTTGGTGTCTGACAGAGAGGAGGAAGATGACATTGACGGTGTGTCTTTGGTGTCAGAATGGGAACCGGTTACGGAACTAGTTGAATCTTCGTCTGGCACCATTCCACTGGATGCCAAGGTTGTCCCTAGTTTTTGGCCGGAGAGTCCTATGTCCAGTCAGCCTGCTGCCTCCCAACTTGGGAACCAAGATGGATGAGGCTCTCGCTACCCCGCTTGTTGCATTGGCCGTCTCCGTCCCGTCCCGCTCCCCTGGCCCCACTGACATACGGAAGCCTTGTAGGATGCGTTTGGCGAAGAGGATGTTCCGCCACTTCCACCCTCACTAGAGGACAACGTGGGCAACAAGGCAGATGGCTCGGAGGCTGAAACCAAGAAGCACCAGGGATTAAGTGCAACTCGGCCTAGAGACAAAAGGAAGGCCCCTCCCTCCCTCCAGACTGCAGTAAAGGTGCGGCCTGGCTTTTCGCAGGCTTTCAGCGAGGCAGCAGCGGCCAAGGCCAAAGCCATAAAGGAAGTGAAGGAGATAGAGGTTGCGTTTCAAAAGGAAAGGTGGGAGGCAGAAAAAGTAGTTGAGCAAGAGAGAATGAAGTTGGAGAGGGAGAAGTGGGAGGTGGAAAAGAAGAGGCTGGAGACAGAATATGAGGAGACACATAAACAAGAGCGCGCGTGCGTCATGTTAGCTGCACTGCAAGCGGGAAATAGCCCCAATGATATAGCAAAGTTTACTACAATTACTAGGATAATCTAATATGCACATTTAAAGCGGCAAAATGCCTCTTACATAGTTTATTTCCAAGGTCTTTTCTTGAATCTCTTCCCTCCGATTGATGCATAGCAAAGGCCTAGGAATTTCTGGTAGCTCGCTTTCCGGGGTCTCCTCCTCAAAAGCTCAGCCCATGAGTCTCCCAGTTGGGCCAACATGTTGTGCAGGACGATGCAAGCAGTCACCCAGCTTTGGATCCTCAGCAAGTCAGAGCCCGAGTTCAACGGTAGCCTGAGCTCACGGAGGGAGCTCCACCTGCCTTTCAGCATGCCAATGCAATGCTCATTCCTGACACGAGATTGAGCCAAGCAATAATTAAATTCTGCATTCTTTAGAAGGAGGGCAGCGGAGAGAGCAGTAGCACGGTACAACCATGCTAGACTGGCCGTAGGCAGAGTCTGCAAGGATATACTCCCCAGGGAGGAAGTACCTATTTGGCCTCTTGTATAGGTTGTAGTCTTTGTAGACTGTGGCATCGTGTGTTGAACCCGGCCAACGAAGTGGAACCCTGTGACACGGTGATCGTTGTCACAGACCACCTGCAGCTTGAGTGAGTACCTATGCTTCCTGTCAAAGTAGGCTTGCCCATTCTGTCCGGTTTCTGGTGAAGTGGCAGCGAGGTGCCATCCACAAACCCAAGACACTTGGGGAAACCTTCTGTCTGGAGCACCGTAGAAATTTCCTCTTTGCGAGCAGTGTCTGGCCAACTGACCACTCCTTTCGCATTGAGCAAAGTGCTTTGCTAACTCGCGTTGTGTAAAGCACAACCGTTCCTTTGCTGACACCGAAGGTCCTCTGTGCCGTTTGCAAGGCAGCACCGTTGCCGTAGCTGCCAAATCGCATCAGGCAGACGGCTGCCTGGTACACGACAGCAGCATGTGGGATTGACTATTGCTGTGGAACACTGGGTGAGGCTCTAGGAGAGCAACAAGCGCTTGAAAGCCTTCGTAAGTGGTGCGAAGGTGTTGCTTGAACATGAGAGAGGTTGCGACATTAGGTAATTGAGGAGGAAGTCATGGCTCTTGGGAATCAGGGTTCTGTTAGTCACATATCTAGAAGTTGCCACCCAGTCATGTAGCTCGCATAGGTCTTCAAGCTCGCTGTCCTCATCCTCTAGGAAGGTGAAGGCGATGGTGGTCTCGAGCTCAAAAGGAAGTGACGTTTAACAGAAGCTTTTGGCATAGTTCTATATAATATATGGGATGTTCGCGTAGGGCGGCAGCAATCTGAGAGAAATCTGAGAGAATTTAAGAGAAATTTGCTGTGGATTTCACTTATACATTTTGGTGGATTTGAAAAAACGCACATCCAAAGGTGTAGATTTTGAAATCCACTAAATTTAACTGATTTGATATAAAAAACTTAGCTGATTTGGCCATGGCTAATTTCACCAAATCCACCTCAAAAACTTAAGATTGACCCCCCTATTGTTATGACATAATTTTTTCGAATTAAAATGTAAATTTCTTTAGGGTGTGTAAGGTTTCATAATATATAATATGTATATATGTCACATATACTCTACCACGGGAGTGGCTGAGATTGAGGCACACTAATCCGAACGCTAGCTAATTTGGGTGTCACGATTTACATAGCACCAAGCACGTTAATCCTGAGACACACTTAGTATAAATACCTTGTACCTAATTAAATCATGTACATGTCCTAACGGGTCCCATTTTGCAAGTGTCCGATAGTGAGTCAATAAGATGCTCCTCTAGTTACAAGAGGAGTCTATCCCGTAGGAAATTTGGGTGGGATTTACCCTGACGATTTTGAATTATATATTTGAATTTTATTCATGAAATTATCAAACTTCAAAATAAGAACAGAATATGATATGAGTAAAAGAGTGAAAAATAAATAAAAGAATTATAAATTAATTATAATTAGTGTTAAATCAATCTTAAGTCGGATATGAAATAAATGAGCACTTGATTGTTTGTATAGAACTGTAGTTGTTGTGTAAGTTTGCTATACATGGAATGTCCTTTCAAAAAATCTCAAAACATATTTAATATTAACATATTTAGTGAATAGCAATGAAAAACTAGCAATAACCTTTTAAGTATAAGTAGAGTTCTTTCAAGTGCGGTCGCTTCAAGAATCAAGAGTAATCGATTCAATTGTGATGGTACAAATTATACTGAAGTCTAATAAAAGTTAAAATAATAATAATTTCATGTTCTAAATCATTATAAGTTTGATTAATGGTGGCAATGATACTATAATTAATAAAGGTATTTGTAATTAAATATGAATTTTTATAAAGTGAGGAGTTGAAAACCAAAATTAATATTATTAACTTTATTTGTCAATTTACATGGTAGACTGATTTGACTCAAATAAATGATGGGTTACTTAATTAAATAACACAATAGTCCTTGTAACACTTCTGGTTAAAACTTTGTAAACCCTGTCAACACTAATGTAAAATTCCACTTAGTTAAAGCAGGCTATGATCACCACCCAATTATAATCTTCAAAATTCAAAAAACAAGAGAAAAGTACATTGCACTAAGATTTATACTTAATATACTTAAAATATTCCCTTGTTCATAGTTATGTAATCCCAGCAACTATCTATCTGGAACCTAAAACATGAAACTAGTCAGCACACTTGTTCTCTCTTGGTCAAAATAGAGAATATGGAACTCCTCCACAAACCTGTTCATGCCAAATTGACCTTCCCCGTCTCCTTTCCGATTGCATTGCACACTCACCCAATCATATAAGGCCAAGTCCATCCAGCAACAACCAAAAGGTGCAGAGAGTAAAGCACAAATCGAAACAAGATTTATTGCAAAGTTTGCCGGTGAAGGGTTGGAACCATGCGGAGCGCAATCCTGCTAATCCCAGATACCTAATCTCGGGAACACGCCAAAAATACAACGCATTAACTGGGCACAAGCTCATATAGCTCCACCTGTCTGATTGTCCCTGGATTACAAAGGTAACTCTTCCTCACCTTTACAACATCGTGGTACCGTCTCGCAATATCATCAAAATACTGGTCCACCCCTTGATACTCTCGCAGCCTAGTTACCTCCCAAGGTTACGTAAGTAACATATGCCCACTGAATTATATATCTGGTTCACTTACTGCTCTGTTATATGCATCAGCTTCCCGGAGATGGTTCCTGCCAAGGGTATTATAACCTCACACTACCGGTCGCACCTGATTTTGTTCAGTGCAGCGATCGGCTCTTCATTGTACGTATCTGCACATTCAGAAGACAGAGTTACCACAAACCAATACCAATACCAACCCGGTCAAGGTCTGACTTATATTCTGATGCTAGTGCTGCAACTTGTAATCTCCAACAAGCTTCAGCAGCACTTCCAGCATTTGCTCCAGGCAATTCCGCTCGAAGAACATTTTTAAAGTTACATAAATTCATACTTACATTATAGTACTCTTGTCTGCAGAGTAAAGATCAGCGAGGAAAGCTGCTTCCTCACTTTCATTGAATTCTATAGCAGCTTTCACCCTGTGGAAAAGTGTCAAAGCTGCAAAGAACAGATCCCTCTCCGGCAAGCGAGGCACTGCTCTGCTCCCGACGGTTCCTAGGTGCTTTGGGTATGGGCACTGATTCGTGTTTAGGCACGAGAGGAAATGGGCAGAGAACGGCTGCGATACTTAGAGGTGATGGTAAGGTTGCTTTTCTTAAGCTTGAATTTTTGTTTTTATGTGCTTTTCTGACAGGCCATTTACAGTGAAGCCATAGCACTGGTGGAAGAATTCCAGCAGGCTGTCTCTGTTGCAAATGCGGGCGGTATCAGAGACGCTCAGGTCTAGCAGCTGGGTTTACGTTGCAGGTGCGTTTTGTTTTAATCTTTGGTTGCTCACTCGCCTACAGGTTCACGAGGCTCTCGAGGAGCGGTTGGCCATCGCTGAAGCCAGCCAACGCCTGAGACTCCCTTCAGTGTCCAAAGATGGGGACATTCAAGACGAGGAAACTGAGAAATGGAGCATTGTTTCCAGGAGATTCTTTGACAGTACGACGACTAGTATGAGTATCGGCAATACGTCCTCTACCCATGTGAGCACTACAGCCTTCAACAGCAGCTAGGATGTCAGTGAAGTCGGGGTTGCTGGCGTGGTGAACCGCTTCTCAGAAATAACGCCTGCTTGGCTTCGACAAACTCATTTAAGCAAGACGCCTTATGCTGAGGCAAGTCCGACCATTCCCGATGAATGGACTTGACAGCACTGTTGTTCACAGGACACTGATGGTTCTTCTTCCGGAGATAGAAGCCCATCTGAAAGAAAAGCTCATCGTTTCAGGGAGATGTATCCGGTAAAACGCCGTTTTCTCTTCCATGCTAATTTTATTTATTTATTTATTTACTTCTGTATGCTATACAGATAACCTTGTTGCGAAGAGCTGCTCCACTAACTCCTCCACACTCTGCTGCACCATGGTTGTACCGTGTGATATAAAAAATATATTTAAACGTATATTCAAATTAAAGTTTTAAATCTAATTTGATTTTAACACGCTTATATTCAGGTATATGTATATTAAAAATTTAAATGGGGAAAAGTTTATAGTTTGTTTCTGATAAGAAACTGCCAGAACTCAAAATTAAAAATGTATATCATTAGTTAAGAACCCTAAGTTATATACAGGAGCGAGTGGTCCATATTAAAACCAATTTGACGGTTATTAAAACCCATTATATTAATAATAGTACGTGCACATATAGCTATACACATGGATCTTACATCATCCCCTCCTCTCAAAAGGATGTAAGTTGGTTAGGGTTCTTTGGTATATGGGCATGGATTTGGAGGAATATTAGAAGGAGGCACTAGTAGATTTGTAAGTAGCACAATTTGTTCCCGTTGCGCAAAGTGTTTCAATTGTTGCACGTGTACAATCTTCGAAGGATCGGGTTGAATGTCATGCCGAACCACATAAACTTGCAGCCTTACTTGGCATAGCACTCAATATGGTCCTTTCCACTAAGAAATGAGACTCTTAACTAAACCATGTACCGTAAGCTTGGAAAAACAAACTAACACCAATTCATGAACCTTGTACTCTACAAGAAGATGATGGTGTAAGTTGTAATGTTTGTTGTTCTACTTGTATGCAGCCCAAGTGTTCTGCTAACTCAGTACGAACCAATGGAAGAATGCTCGTTAAATACCAATCCCATGACTTAACATCAACAGCTCGCAATAATCGAGAAGGCAAACCCAACTCCATTAGCAACACTAGGTCATGACTATACAAAAGCTTATATGGGAAGTACCAACGGAACTTTGTATTCTAGTGACATAAGTATATCGGAGAGATGGCAAATAACCATCCCAATCCGAATGTTGAAAGTCCACATACTTCGCAATCATCCCTTGAAGGTTCTAACAAGCTGTTTCACCAAACCATTTGGTTGAGGATGATAAGCACTTGTGAAAGTGTGGCATATCCCTAGTCGAGACGTCAAGACATGAAATGTCTTAGTCATAAATGTAAGACCATTGTCCAAGAAAATTCACTTTTGTACAAGAATGCTGAAACACAACCTGATTAAGGAGAGACTGACCAACAACAGAAGCAGTTGCACTAGTAAGAGCATCAACTTTTACCCAACGAGTTAGGTAGTTAGAAGCAATAATAACGTACTCATTGCCAGCAGTCAACTGCGGAAAAGGTCTCATCAGATCAAATGCCACCAACTTAAATAGACAAGAAACTGCAATTGACTCCAACCGTCTTTTCGAAGTACACGGGGGAGTATTACGAGCTCACAACTACGCACATACCGAATCACATCTCCTCGCAGCTCTAGCTAATACAAAGATCTACACATCTTCTCCATCACACGACGATGTCCCATGTGTCTGCCGAGAACATGAGAGTCATGGTAAACGTGGAACGAAGGTCGAAGGCACTACCAACCGCAAATGATCATCTGGATCAGTCCACACAAAATAAGAAGGTTGTCTTGAAGGCAATATTGCAAATGTAAATACATAAAAGGTAAGTTATTAGCAAGTGATGTAAGATTCTCAAACCCATCACGAAGCCTTTGAATCCACAGCTCAACCTTTTGAACTTCTCAAACCTCATCCAAAAATGACAAATCTAACTTTGCATTTTGCAAACATTAAACATCAAGCACAACAAATTTAACATGTGTGTGTCCATGAGAGTGTTAAAGTTTCACGTGTAGCAATACATATATACACACATAGTATTATACACATAGACATACATACATATTAGTACATAATATTAGAGAGACAGAGTACATAGACACCATGCACGATCCATAATATGTAATGTCTCTCTTCTCTTATACATACACACCATGCATGATCCATAATATGTTTGAGAGAAAAGAGACAGTACATATTAACATGGATCATGCATGGTGTGTATGTATGAGAGAAGAGAGAGAGGATTACAATATATTATGTTAGGGATTTATCCTGTTTAAATATCATTTTAACTTAATATTCTCGGTTAGCCGGGGCGGCGGGATTAATCCGGCCATTTCTTTTTCACCTCTTAGAAGAGATGGCGGGATTAATCCTGTCACGATCTCTTTGATAGCTATGGCAGAATTAGTCCGGGCAATACTTTTTCGCCTCTTAAAAAGAGCGGCGGGATTAATCTTGCCTATAACTCTCTCAATTGATAAAGAGTTACCTAAATTTATTAGAAAGAATTGTCGACGGGATTAGTTTCGCCAACCATTTTAGGAAGCAGAGAAGGGGTGGTGGATTAATTTCACCACCACTTCCCTATTTAAATATTTGTGGGCAGGATTTATCCCAAGATCTCTTTGAAATCATAGTTTCGGAGAGAGTTGTGGGCGGGATTAATCCCGCCGCCTATTCCCCATCGTCAGAGTTGTGGGCGAGATTAATCCTGCCCCTCTTCCTTGTCGGAGGGATTTGCAGCAGGATTAATCCCGCCGACTCTCACCAACAAGGAAGATCCGGTGGCGGGATTAATCCCGCTGGTACTTCCTCGTCGGAGGGAGTCCACGGCGGGATTAATCCCACCGCCTCTCTCCAACGAGGAAGTACCAGCAGCGGGATTAATCCCGCCGATTCTTCCTCGCATGAGGAAATCAGCAGCGGGATTAATCCCGCCGACTCTCTCCGATGGGGTAGGTCAACGGCAGGATTAATCCCGCCGACTCTCTCTGAAGTTGTAGCTTCGTCGGCGGGATTAATCCTGCCAACTCACTCCGAAGGGGTAGAGTCTGCGGCGGGATTAATCCGCCCATCAGTTATATAATAAAGCATGAGATATTATCTTTATACATAATTATGTATTATTGCACATGCATATTATTAAGCAACCGCAGTTATGATTTCTTAGAAATATTGCATAAACAGATATATAATAACACAATTATTTATGTGCAGGACAATATGTATAATACTGGAAATAAAGTATGTCTTCGGAACAACGAGATAGTTGGCACTGGAACTGTGGAAGTTCGAGATGATAATGCATCATGTCACAATATTGCCCAAGGATCTTGTGTGTACGTATGGGTGAACACCATTTACAAGCATGTTGAGGTTTCGAATGGAATTTGAGGAGGGTTCTCCTGTATTGTGGAATTTGGATGAAGTCAAGGCTGACACAATATGCAGAGTCACAAACAATAAGTAGCACGAGTTTTCCAGATGATGGCTTGCCTGTGATGGATGAGGTGATTCTCTTTCTTCGAGATTGAGGTTGGAGAGGCATCATCACAGCTATAAATCCAATGGAAGCAGTGTCAGAAGAGAAACTAGGGTCCGACTTCGTGGGTGTAGTTGTGACAGAGGTTTCACCTAATGGCACATTGCATCCTGGATCCCTCGTGAGGTGGCGAACATCTGAATTAAGACGGCAAGATGGTTCAACATATTCTGGG
>PUQB01000201.1:0-107496 GCA_003024785.1 Selaginella tamariscina | reverse complement strand
AGGTGTGTTTGAAACAATCACGCTCAGTTTCCTTATGGTTGGTCACACTCATGAAGATATTGATGCGTTCTTCAGCAAGGTCTCCAACTCTACAAAAAGGACAAGTGCACTTACCTTACCGCATATGATGAATCTTTTTGAAAATTGCATCTCCAAAAAAAGTTGTGCTTTGCTTGTGACTGAGGTGCCAGACTTCAAAAAATTTCTCAAGAGTATATAAAAGAAGGGATGATTCTTTAGTTGGTCACCTTGTGCCGCTACAATTCTTTTTCTCCATACGAGATGGTATACCTATTATGCAGTACAAGTTACGGCCATTAGACAGGAAGTGGTTACCGAAAGAGGGCTTTAATGCTCTTCAAAAGTGAGAGGATGGAAAGCCACTTCTCCCAGAAGGACAACCAGACCCTATTCCATTGAGTGCCCAGCTCAAGGAACAAGAGGTTATTATTGATGGCATCAAAAAATATGTGGCATGGGTTCAAAAATCGATGCCCAAAGAATTCTGATAAGGCAACTGGTTACTCAGACTATATAAGCATGTGGTCAACTATTGGAGACTGTTGTTCGAGAGTTGGAAGGGCCTACTGTCACAAGTACAGAATTGCAACACCCTTTCTGGCCTAAAACAAGGTGGCGAGGGAGATTAAATGACATCACTGAGCACAGACGACATAGAAGCCAGTAGTGATGTGGAGTGCAAACCCCACACTTTGTTGGACAAAGGAACCAAAAACCTAAAGCATACTTTGATTGCTGCAAGGATCTTCAAAAACTAATGATGGTTCTCATTACTCCAGATGCGTCATATAATCAGCCTATTTGGATGGGTCAAATTATCGACACACCTGAAGTAATCACAAAAAATAGTATTTTAAGGTTGCATGGTTTCAAACCACAAAAAAGGCGACAAGAGAAGGAGAGCGAAGATATAATGGTGCCTAGAAAACATGGTCTCCCAATCAAAAAGACCCAGCATTTTTATAAATGGTTAAATCCATTCGATATGGGGGATGTCAAGAAGCGTTGATAAGTCACTAACAAAACTGCAAGGGAATGTATGTTTTCTGAAGCTTAAAGCAATTACAAAATTATAAAATATCATATATTTAATATTCATAATTATTATAAACTCTTTAATAATAGTACAAATTGTATACTAACTATATAAATTTAAAAAATGATATGGAAGATTGACTATATTATTATAGGATTTTATATATATATTATTACTACTACAAATTTTTAATTAATAATGTTATATTTAAATATTAATATTTAATAACAACATCAATATTTATATAATTACCTCTTATGCTCTTCCTTAATTGTTATATTAGGCAATATATTATATAATTTAATACATTCTACTTTTTTAATGTATTAATTTTGTTCAATGAATGCTATAATTATTAAAGGGTAGAATACAAAATAGAATATTCTAAAGAAATTCTCTTTTCAAACATATATTCTAAAGAATATTCCTTTAATATTAGAAAATGCTAATTAAATAGCTAAAATTGCTAATTATTAGGAAATGGGACTATAGCCATGCCCATTTAGTTACAACTTGCATATTGGTGAGTCGGACCAATCCCAAACGTTTTCTGTCTAAGACGATAGAAGGTTTACAACATACCAATGGAGGACTGCGAAGGGTGGGAGATTCATTTAACCATCCCTTACATGGTGGGCGAGATTAATCCCGCCTCCTTTCTGGAGTCACTGAATGAAGGTGAGTGTGAGAAATAAATCCTGCCCAGTTCTCTCTGAGACCGAGAAGGGTGGCAAGATTAATTCCGCACTCCCGTTCAAGGCCTCCAGAAAGGTGGCGAGATTAATCCCGCCCACTCTTTCAGGAGGCATTGAAGGGGTGGCGAGATTAATCCCGCCGCACCTTCCATGTGAATATATATGTGTATTAGTATATATAAGTTGCATATCTCATTTTATTTACTTTTATCATCTTATCATAATATTTCGAGTAAAAGCTAGGAATCTATGTAAAACTGTCCAGAGCTCACATTTGTGGTGGTTCTAAAACGAAATGTTATCTTTCTTTTGCACTAACACAAATGTGAGCTTCGGACAGTTAATTACGTCTACTTCTCTCTGTGTATTATTTTTGTATATTCGGGTTTATACAAGTGTGTGTGCGTTTTTATATGATTTGTATTCATAGTGTATTATTTTGCAGAAGGACGATTTGATCAAACAAGGAGATCGAGTCATTAGTATGGAGTCGTCGTCAAATTCTGGGTAAGAATTAAAATAAAATCTGTTATACTCGGATACTTGAACTAATCATTTTTGTATTCAGATGTGGAATTGAGGTGACATTAAAGACAAGAGCAGGAGAAGAGATGGGCAGGGGGATTCTGGAATCAACTTGGCCATATTTTAAGATAAATGGGAAGCGCATTGGAGCAACCATGGCTGCTGTCAAATTAACCTCTGTCACATCTCATGGACAAGCAAAACAATGGAAAGTAGATTCGCTAGTCAAGCACCCGAAAGCAGGCTGCGAACCCAGATTGGACGATGCTCGACACATATGCCTTGTTCCATCCAATGTCACGTTCTCGGATCCAGAGGTCGTCAGTTACAACATTAATTTCGGGTGGTTTTGTCGACTTGTGGATAATGACGTTCACGTGTTCACTAATGATGTTGACCTTGGAGTTCTTCTTCAACTCAACGAAAGCCCATCTATGGAGGGGATCCATCTGGATGTCTACTTCGAAATCTTCAGACTCATCGAGTAGGTGTATTGTCAGGAGATATTGCTTCACAATACAGAAAATCAGCAAGTGGAGCAATCTTCCCTCTTCACATTGAAGAAGAACACAGCGACATCATAATGGAGATTGAGAGGGTGGCTCGGTCTCAGGTTCTCTACAGATCACGTTCAATTTGCTTAGGAAGCTTTGGGAGCTGGAAGAGTGTGCCGAGAACACTAGAACAGCTGCAGTCGGGGATCACACATGTTGATTCGGATCGCAAAAGAAAATCATCAATCGTTTTGTCAGCTGCACCTGTGGCATCTCATGCTGCAATAAGTCACAAGGAAATGATGTTGGATGATAAGATTTATCCTTGTAGGGTTAAATATTGCAGCGTCAACCCAAACTTCAATTACAGGCCACTCAACCAGGAACGTGTAGCTGAGCTCATGGAGAAGATGAAGGACGACAATTCTTATACCGTTCCACATAATGCTGTTTTGTGTCCATACTATGAAAGAAGGAAGGGCGCTGACAAAGTCTGGATCACAACACCAGAACAACTCATGAAGATTCAGACGGAGAATAAAAATCTATCAAGTACTACATCATTAGTGGCCAGCACACAATAACGGCAGCCCAACGACTTCTCGATGAACACAACAAAGGAACGATGGCAACAAAACTTTCCGAGCATACCCGTGAGAAGCTGACAAAAAGATCGGCGTTTTTAGCTAAGCCGAATCTCACAATCGAGCAGTACCATAAGTTATCGGCGGAATGGGACGCTGCCGACACCAACCACTACAACAGCAAAATATGGGAGAAGTTTAAACACACGCGAGCCGTGTGGGAATCTCTTCAGCGACCACAAAGAGCTACCGCAGGGAATACACAATCTGCGGAATACCGGGTAAGCAAATTGTTTGGGCGGGATTTATCTCGCCGGTATATTAATCTGTCTTTTTCCTCAGAGAGTTGAAGAAATTGCAGCAGTTGATTTTGCCCAGGTGGGCGGGAAGGAAACATCCTTTCTGATGATGTTGATTTCTTGCCCCGAAGATAGGATCTTTGCCAAATGGTTGGGGATTATGGAATCCTTTTCAAAAGGAACACTGAAGAAGAAGCAGACAAGTGAAGGGGAGCCCTCAGAAAAGTCTGCAAAGAAACCCAGTAAGACGCCGAAGGCTAAGTCTGTTCAATCTACAAAGGATGTAGACAACGATTTCAAGCTCACATGGTTGAAGCCTTTAAATGGAACAACGATGGAGGAGATGGAAGTCTTGGCTGATTTGGTGATCGATGGCAAACTACAAATTAATAACAGCAGCCCAACCTCTCCTTTTCATCTCAAGGCAATGGAGTTGAAGACGGTCAGGCATTTCAAGGAGTGGTTGGGAATACACTGCCACAAACTGGGTTGGACCTCGACTTCAACATATGAAGAGGTCAGCAAATATTTGCATGTGACGAACGATGATATGCTTGTCGAATGGGTGAACCAATCGGAAGATCTAGGCAAGAATCTATTGCACGCCAACGCCAAAAAGGAGAACATTGGGATGACGCCTTCTCTTATGGCAGTCCTTCAGCAGCGGAGAACCGAATTGAACCTTATAAAGGAGGATGCTACGAATCACGACAAGCCCTACAGATGTTTGTTGTTAGATTCGGAGACTTTATGGGGTAACATCACTGCTTGTAGGAAACCGTTTCAATTGTTCGTGATGGATCGGCGGGTGTCAAAAAATCTTTCGACAGATAGGGCACTAGAGGATCTGGTGGAGAAACTTAGCCGTGCAAGCATATACATAGAAGGTATTTATTATTGAATTCATGCTTGCGCTCTTCACTGATACCTACTTTTTCAGGTATTTATTTCTTGATTCTTGCTCATGTCACCGATACTTTTGCCTTCGCCTTCGCCAAGAAGAATAGACATCGTTGGACAGGATTTTATATGAACGATGCTAATCCCAAGTGCATTGATACGTTGTTCACTTGGTTGTTAGGAATGCGCCAAACAATTTCAAGCTTCCAAATGACTGGCCAGGCATCTGTTTGCACTCCAACGGCCCTGAACCTCCATCCGATACACCGATAGGTATGAGTGACGTATTCGGCAATGTACGTTATCCAAACATTACAAGTCAAGCGGCACGGAGCATCGTCAACTTGATTAGGGGTCCTCACAGTGATGCGTGGGTTTTTGACTACTGCACTAGGGGGTCCGTCTTGAAGGAGTGTTACCTTCGGCATACATGTGTGTTTGCCGTTGAAAAGGATAAGACCATGGTTGAGGACCTGAACAAGTGGATAGATTGGGTCTCAACTGAGTACCCCAACGATCCATAAAGGCGTATTTGAGAAAGTTCCCTCCAGATAAGTGCGATAGCTCTGAAGGTGAATCTGGTTCAATCTCGGAGTCTGAGAACGAACTTCAATCAGATATTAGACCGGAAGTTATCTCGAGGAGTACAGAACATTCGCACACTCCAGGACCCATGGAAACATCAATAGAAGATGCAGAAGATCTTGAACCATCTCACAAGCGGCTTAGACCTTCTTCGCCTCACTCAGAAGGTAATAGCGAAGAAGAATTGATAATGAATTGATAGAGTGATGAATAGTTGTAAATGAGTGTAACATAAGGCATTTTTGTATATTTTTTTTAATTTTGTAACAGAAAAATAAATTCTCAAGGATTAATGAAGCTTTTAGTTCAAACATGGGTCACACATTAACAAGGTAAATAATATACCTTGATAATTTTAAGGTCAGCTAATTATCATTTTGCAGATGTAATGAAATAATTGAGAACATGGATTTTCAGCATTGCATGAGGTAAGAGAGGGGTTTGGCGACAATTTCTTGTGCCACATGTCAGAATGACAGAGTTCATGCAGGAAATGGATAATAATGCAGCTCAAAACATCGTTACCATGGGGGCCACTTCATCATCATTTTTATTGGCTTCAATTCCGAAATCAATTTCTTCAGCGCATGCAATATCTGAATCTTGTAAGGATGATGTACAATTAAATGATGAAGGGATAGGCAACGAGATAGTGGCAACGGATAAATGTGAAAGGGAGCAAACAAGTGATTTGCAAAGTATTCAAGAGGCAACGCTATCTCATGTTACTCATGGCCATATTGTGTTGTTGGATGTCAATGGTGTTCTGCTTCATCGACAAAGGCCCGAGGATAGGAAAAAAAAATCAAACAAGGAGATTTCATTCCTTGTCATGGTAAATTTCGATATGATATTATTTTTCGTCCAGGGTTGGATCGTCTCTTTCAAAAGCTTAAGGAGATGGGTGCGCTTGTGGGGATTTGGTCATGCATGCAGATTCATAACTTAACACCGCTGTTGAATTTACTTAAGAAACATTGTAGTGTTGCAGAAGAGGTGATTCGTAAAGATTGGATTTTTGACCAGCGAATATGTTATAAACCTCTCGAATTTCACAATATAAGAAAGGAAAGCAAGCCATACTTCTTCAAGAATGAAAGAATAATTGGGACTCATGGGGAGATCAGTCGCTTAAGGATAATGAAGAACGCACAGATGTTAGTAGTAGACGACTCTCCTCAGAAGGCTATGCTCAACCAAAACATTGCTTGTATTCATCCAATCACTTTCGATCCATATTCTGATACCGATATCATGGATGAGCTAGTGAACTACTTGGATACGTGCCTCAGAAAGAAGAATCTCGAAAATTTTTGTGAGCAGTATCCACCGTATCATACATTTCCTGAAGCTTTTCTTTCTCGTGATATTGAATTTTATAAAATGAAGGATAGCAACCGGGCGCTTTATAATATTATTCTTAAGGAACGTCAGTTTTTAGATGAGCCTTTATGCAGACCTTCTCTTATCACATCTTATGTATTAACAAGGATGGCAACTCCCAATTGCATTCGTGAGAGTGTTAAGTGGTGGCAACAACATCAAGATATTGACCAAAATGATTTGATTAATCCGGAGAGTGATGATTTAGACAAAATGAAAAGATTTCTTTGTATGATAGGAAGAAAGTATTTATAAAAAATTAACATGTTGATAAGAAAATGATTTCATTTGTAATTATGTTTGATAGTATTTCTTCATTATTGTAAACTATTTTTAGAATAATATGAATATTCTAAGATATTTTAGGAATATTCCTTACTAAGTAAGGTTATTGAAGGATTAATTAATTAATTAATTAATATTTAAGGCTTAATTACATATTAATTAAATGATTAATTAATAATTAAAACTTAAGTATTAATTAGTAATTTATTTTATATTCCCATTTTCACGTATCATGCCCACTTTAGTTACAACGTGCATCTTGGAACACGTAGAATTCTGCCAGCAACTCTTCAGGAATAGGAGGAAGCGGAACCATTCTTTATAAAGCGTGAGGTGCTTGTGGGACGTGGAGTTGTTCAAAGCTGGTACGTGGAATCCAACATCATAATGTTGAAGGTGAAGGTAAGTAAAGTTAGCGGCCTCAGTTCTGGAGCGTTTGTACCTCTCACGCTCAAAAGCATCACAGATCACTGAGGAAGTAAAGTTTTACCTTTTACATGTGTTTTCTAGATATATCTAATGTGTACATATATTTGTAGGAAGTTGTTACTTGGCTGAATGTCTTACTGATTGTGAGATGGATAGCAACTTTCTTAAAGCGGATTGTTGTGACGATGAAGAAGTGCCAGCATCAAAGAGGCTAAAGACAGACGTCGTATTGTGCCGGATGTAAGTAGCATTGCATAGTTCTCTTTAAAGTTATATGTGTGCACACTTGTTTAGCAGGATGATGAAGGTGATAATGAAGAGAAACGATCGGAGAAAGAGCCAAAAAAAAGAGTGAAGTAACAGTCACGGCCTTGGAGGTGATTTAAAGTAGTATTTTTCTTTGTTATGTTTTATAATTTTTTTACTAGGAGGAGCAGGAGCAAGAGCTTACGCAAGACAATGAAATGGAACATGATGATGAGCCAAAGTACATTCATGACTTGGATGACGTTCACGACGACTTGGGAGAAGATCAAGAGAATAAAGAAGAGGTATTGTTTTCAGTTGTAATAATATTTATTTCATTACAACATACCTGTTCTTAGCTTGAGACACTACAAGTGGTGAACATCTTGAATGGTAAAAAAACCATTGGAAGAGGCATCATCAAGGAAGCCAATAGAATGGCAAAGCTTCACAACAAGTAAGTTTTCTATAGTTTTGAGGTTCTTTATATCACTCTTTTGCATGCAGGCCTCTGGGGGATCATGATGTTGCACTTTCTGTAATAGTGTCTTGCCAGGATATGAGCGTATGAAGGTTGATTCAAGGGATCCCGATTGTTCCAACTTGGGAAAGTGTTTAACTTATCGTGGAGTGTTCATCCGATGGCCAAGATGTAAGATTAAGGCAGTTGAGCCGTTTCAGAAGGTAAGTTTGTTGTTTAATTGGTATTTTGGTTAACAATTTTACATGCAGCTTCCATTGGACTTTGTTGATCTTGTGAGAAAGAGAACAAAAGCAGAGATTGAGACAATGTGCAACGTGATCATCCCAAACTTGACAAGGAAAAAGCTAAGAACCTATCTTAATATAATGACAAAGACTGAACCGTGGACATACATAGGTTGGATAGATTTGGAACCACCAGTGCTCTACACCTTTTTTGTTGAAGAGAGCATCCGTCTCGGACATATGCGTATTGAGTATGAAGACTGGAAGAAGGCTAAATGGACTGAACTCAATGTGTGTAACCTTTGATAACATTAATAAAATATAAGTATTTTACTAAAATCAACAACGTCTTATAAGTAGTTCTATTATGTATTTTCTAAATGTAACTAAAAATGTTTACTTAAAACAATGATATATGTGTTTATTTTGTAAAATTAATTGAGCGGTTAATTTCTATATAAAACACGTGTTTAATATGTATATTTTTTAGCTAAATTAATACAAAAACATAATTTGAAGTTACATATAAAGAAATCTAAAATATTATTGATGTTGCTATGTTTTTATATTGTAACAGCAATATAAATTTATACTTTATAAACATATCAATAAAACATAATAAGAAGTAACTACTACAAGTAACTTTCAAAAACAATCCTTAAAAAAGCCATTACAAAATCATATGTTATTGTGACCAGAACTTGTCATTTTGAATAACATGTATGTATAAGGTAGAAAAACATATTATAAACCACATATAAACCGTTATTTGGGGTTCCCGTGTATCTGTTCAATGATACATTGGTTTGGTGGTTGATAGTGTCTTAGCTGCTACGCTGCATAAGAATCACCATAATCCTAAAACCCTGGCATTAATGCTGCAGACAATCATTATTTAGTGATAATATTTTTTGTAATTCAAGGATTTATGTATCTACGTATATGTTAAACTTGAATTGAACTTAATTTGGTAATATAGATATTATCAGTAAAGTGAAGTATATTGATTATATAAATATTTTTTTACATCAGTTTTAATTACATTTTACTTATCATTTAAATTTAATATATACATGCCTATATTAAACTTGAATTGTTGTATGTCATATGTTTGAATAAACTTGAATTGTTGTATGTCATATGTTTGAATAAACTTGAATTGTTGTATAAATAAAGTATCTTTTTATTAATTTATTTGTCAGAATTTTACTAAATTAAATAGTTTAAGAAGTATTACAGAATAATATTATAATAATTAATATAAAAGTATTATGAAATAGATTATAAGCACATGTCGATGCATACGTGTGTGTGTTACAGCATCAAACGATGTCCTATGAATCACTTATTGTGTTTATAATGAATATATTAATATCAGCTTGAAACTTTAATAAAGACTATTATATGAATTGTAATATCTATCTTTCACACACGACTATTTCACGAACATATTGATATATTTCAAAATGATTTTACATATCCGATATTAGTTCAGTTGGTAGAGCGGAGGACTGCAGTAACGTGCACAGATATTCTTAAGTCGCTGGTTCGATTCTGGCAGGTTGGATAATTAAATATTATCATATCGTGTTGATTTATATACAATTTATGTCAGCTATACAATGTTAATGGTATATATATATATAATCAAAAGTAGTCTTTATGTATTATTTGCATAATATATTTCAAGCGAAATAGTATACTATTAAAATCTGTATTTTAATTCATGTAAAGTGTGCGTATGAATGTTCGTTTTAGATTCTTATAAATATGTAAATTTATTTTGACTTTTATGGATTTTTCGTTGATAATGAATACATAATATACTATTATATGAGTTTTAGTATCTATCCTCTATATGCAGCATATGCATTTATTCACAAATGGTTTGTTAGAGATATTATATTCATGTATTACATATCTAGACATTAAATAGAATATAAAAATAATGATGAACAATTTCTACACGCATACTGTGCTTATGTAATCTGTTCAATGATACATTGGTTTTGGTGGATTTTTCCTGTACTGAATCCTAAACCCTCCCATTAACCTTCTTAATGCTGCATAAGGTTAATGCTCCAACAAAATATTCTTTATCTTTTATCTTTAAATGTAAACGTTCAAGTAAATGTTCTATACATATATAAACTTGAATTCAACTTAATTTGGTAATATAAATTACTACACGAAAGTTATATATATAGTTTCTTTTACATCAACTTAATACATATATTTAAAAGATATCCTTTTTATTAAAGTAAGCTAATTTATTTGTCTCATGTTTCCAAACTCATTAAAACATCAAAAGTTTACTAAATTAAATCATTTAAGAGGTACTTCCGACTGGCGGTGAAATTGGTGGTGGAATGAATGGCAGTTGATTGTGTCTCGGTGGAGCGTAGATCTTGTCATCTTTGAGTGCGTAAACAAGAGCTCCAGTTGCCACCACCGCTGCTGCCGCTGCATAATACATACTCTGGATCACCATAATACTAAACCCTAAGACACCCTCGCTCCTTTTATACCCTGCATTAACCTTTTCCATTAACCTTTTCCATACTATAACGTATATTCCTTGCGAATATTACTAATTAACAATAATAATCTTTCCCTTTTCGTTTGAAGTGTTGAGTTGTTATTCAATCTAAATTAACTAGTGTGTGTATATTTATTCTCTCTCTCTCTCTATCTATCTATCTATATATAAAATGTGTGGAATGTGAACGTCCAGTTTATTCTGCAGCTAGAAGCAGTGGTACATGCCGTAATAAAAAAAATGTTACGGATTAGTAATTAAACTAAATTAATAATTAATAAATTAATAATTAAATTAGTAATTAAACATTTCCGTAGCATTTTTCAACTACAGATTTAATCACTGGCTAAAAATTAAAGTCTAACCGTCCTGAGGTTGATGAAACGATATCCTTAACCTTTTCCATGCTATAACGTATATTCCTTGCGAATATTACTAATTAACAATAATAATCTTTCCCTTTTCGCTTGAAGTGTTAATTTAGATTGAAGAGCGTTAACATTTCAAACAAAAAGGAAAAGATTAATATTGCTAATTGCAAGGAATATTCGTTATAGCATAGAAAAGGTTAATAGAAAAGGTTAATGCAGGGTATAAAAGGAGCGAGGGTGTCTTAAGGTTTAGTATTATGGTGATCCAGAGTATGTATTATGCAGCGGCAGCAGCGGTGGTGGCAACTGGAGCTCTTGTTTACGCACTCAAAGATGACAAGATCTACGCTCCACCGAGACACGATCAACCGCCATTCATTCCACCACCGATTCCACCAGTCCGTAGTACCTCTTAAATGATTTAATTTAGTAAATTCTGATGTTTAACCGATTTTGGAAACATGAGACAAATAAATTAGTTTACTTTAATAAAAAGGATATTTTTCAAATATATGTATTAAATTTAAATGGTAAGTAAAAGTATGATGTAAAAGAAACTATATATAATCTATATACTTTGCTTTCGTGATAGTAATTTATATTACCAAATTAAGTTGTTCAAATATATACGTCTATACATAGATTAGAACATTTACTTAACGTTCACATTTAAAGATAAAAAATAAAGAATATTATCACTTAATAATTGTTGGAGCATTAACCTTCTGCAGCATTAAGAAGGTTAATGCGATGGTTTTAGGATTCAGTACAGGAGAAGTCCACCAAAACCAATGTATCATTGAACAGATTACATAAGCACAGTATGCTTGTGTGGAAATTGTTCATCATTATTTTTATATTCTATTTAATGTCTAGATATGTAATACATGAATATAATATCTCTAACAAACCATTTGTGAATAAATGCATATGCTGCATATAGAGGATAGATACTAAAACTCATACAATAGTATTTATGTATCAATTATATCAAAGTCAAAATAAATTTACATATTTATAAGAATGAATTGAAATAAAGATTTTAATAGTATACTATTCTGCTTTAAATATATTATGTAAATATTCTTAAAGTATCCCAAATCATGTCAGGCATACGTGGAATAAGTTAATTTATTTTGATTAATAATTCAGATTCAATCTTTAAGTATTTAGAATTAAAGAAACTTCGGTTACGTTTCATCTTTCACGCTCTATACTATACTAAGATATATTATATATTACTGTATACATTCATGAGCTGTATATTAAAACTTAAGGTATTAGTTATGAGAAATGGATTTATCACATAAATGATATTCTGCTTTTGCATTTAAATGTGTGTGTACCCACACATATATATCGTGTGTGCATGTGCATGCATATACGTATATAATATATATATATATATATAATATATATATATATATATATATATATATATATATATATATATATATATATATATATATAAAATGAATGTAATGTATGTTGTCAAGTGATTTTAATAATAATTTTAGAATAAAAAAATAAAGAATCTATATCCTATGATTTAAGTTACCTTATGTTAAATAATAATATGTTATTACATTTAATGTATTTATTCCAGGGACACCATTGTTGCTAGTTGGGGCTCATATGTGTAGTGGTGACTTTGGCATTCCAGGGACACCATTGTTGTGCTAGTTGGGGCTCATATGTGTAGTGGTGACTTTGGCATTCCCAGGGACACCATTGTTGTGCTAGTTGGGGCTCATATGTGTAGTGGTGACTTTGGCATTTCCAGGGACACCATTGTTGTGCTAGTTGGGGCTCATATGTGTAGTGGTGACTTTGGCATTCCCAGGGACACCATTGTTGTGCTAGTTGGGGCTCATATGTGTAGTGGTGACTTTGGCATTCCCAGGGACACCATTGTTGTGCTATAGTTGGGGCTCATATGTGTATGTCTGTTTCACAGAGGAAGATTTCTATGTGTAGTGGTGACTTTGGCATTCCCACCATTGTTGTGCTATAGTTGGGGCTCATATGTGTATGTCTGTTTCACATTCGAGGAAAGATTTCTATGTGTAGTGGTGACTTTGACATTCCAGGGACACCATTGTTGTGCTATAGTTGGGGCTCATATGTGTATGTCTGTTTCACATTCGAGGAAAGATTTCTATGTGTAGTGGTGACTTTGACATTCCCAGGGACACCATTGTTGTGCTATAGTTGGGGCTCATATGTGTATGTCTGTTTCACATTCGAGGAAAGATTTCAATAAAATAATACAATAAACCATCCTGAAGTCGAAACTGAGCATGATATTGTCGAAACCGAGGTTCGGAAGACGGATTTGCAAACGCATCGCGTAATTGCCTCGTCCATGGTTCATGTTTTTGAGCATCCTGCCACTGTTCCAAGGATGGTAAGTCGGCATCGAATACCTGAGGGGCTTGTATCAAACCGAACGCTGCAACTACTGCATGAGCAGGCAAAGTGGAATCGGAGAGGGGTGCTCGAGAAAGTGCATCCGCATCCACCATTGTTCGCCCAGGCCTGTGCACCACCTTAAAGTTATATACCTGGAGACGTAATGCCCATCTGGCTACGCGACCCACTAAATTCTTCCGTTTTAATAAGGAAGTGACAGCAGCATGATCACACTCCAAAAGTGTTTCACTCCCATGTAAGTAGGCATGAAGTCGTTCAAAACCCCAAACAGCAGCAAGGCATTCTTTTTCAGTAGTGGAATAATTCCGCTCAGCCGGCGTGAGTACTCGACTAATGTAAGCCACCGGGTGTCGAATTGAAGAATCCACAGCATCAGTTTGCATCAATACACCACCAATACCAACATCTGAGGCATCTACTCGTAAAATGAACGGACGAGTAAAATCTGGGTATTGAAGCAATGGTGGAGTTGTCAGGAACTCTTTTAACTGGTCAAATGCCTGCTGACACCTGCGAGTCCACCTGAAAGATACCTGTGGATGAACTAACTCCCGAAGAGGGGCAGTTCGATCAGTGAGATGATCGATGAATCGACCCAAGTACTGCACCTTGCCCAAGAAACGCTGGACTTCCTGTACTGTACGGGGACGAGGGAACTCTCGAACAGCTCGCAACTTCATTGGATCCACCTGTAAACCCTCTCGAGATATACGGTAACCCAAGTAAGTGGTGTCGGTCGAACCAAACACACACTTTTCAAGTTTCAACTTCAGGCCAACTTCTCGAAATCGATCAAGAACGCGCCGTACATCACGAATGTGATCCTCCCAAGAACCAGACCCATGAATGAGCACATCGTCGATAAAATCGGCAGTGATATCAGGCATATCGGAAAGAAGCTCATCCATCATGCGTTGAAAGGTGGCAGGAGCTGAAGTCAATCCAAAAGGCATGACCAAAAACTCGTAAAGACCAAATGGTGTCCGGAAGGCCGTTTTTGGAATATCCTCCTCAGCCATAGGAACCTGCCAATATCCTGATGCCAAATCCAACTTAGTAAACCATCGACTCTGACCCAAACGATCTAATAGATCGGCAGAGTTCGGAAGTGGATAGACATCTTTGATGGTAACATCGTTGAGAGGTCGGTAATCCACACAAAATCGTAGAGATCCATCAGGCTTGGGAACCAAATGAGGTTCACATGCCCATGGACTCCGTGATGGACGACACACCCTTACCGATCATATCTGTAACAGCTGTTCGCATGGCTGATAACTCTTTTGGTGACCTGCGTCGAACCGGGACTTTGAAAGGCTTTGCATTGCCTGGGTATACAGTGTCGAGTCTTCACACGTGCACCTTGGGACAGATCAAATTTGAACAAACTTGCATACTGCTGCTTAAGTTGTTCGATGCATTGTGCTCGATACTCCGGTGACGGATCCGACATTTGAACCTGTTGAGATGAACACCACCCCAAGACTGGAATCAAAGGAGCTGTATGTGTGATACAAACAGCAACAAGCTTCTCTGGACGTAAAGGAACAGACTGCAGAGACACAGACTCCAAGCGTAATACAGGAGGAATCGGAACAATGCAGGTCGACCCAATCAAGTTCATTGTTGGGCCTGTTGGGCGCCTAGACATACTTGGCGGGCATGCGATGTGTATCCTGATTGGCGTCCACCACATCCAGGCTGGCCCATATGTTCCGGATGGTGTGCCTGTGCGGCTATTATGTCTGATGATGAGCTTCCAGATGATGAAGCCTCTCTTGCAGATGGATCTGTTGCGGAAAACCAGTAATCGTACGGGCGACGGAGGGATCCCGTGCGATGGAGACTTCACCTCCATGCTTTTTCTGCTATGCATATCAGGTTTTGCAAGTTCCACCAAACCATCCAGTTTTCACATTTTCTGCACGAGTGAACGATCTTTCAGTCACAGTGCTTGTGGATACAGGATCCAGTATGTCTTCCATAACTTCTTCTCTAGCGCATCGGTGCTCATTACCCTTAAGACGTGCAGATAAGGTCTTGCACATTTTATATGGTAATGGGCAATCTCGTGCAGTATCACAGTACACCACTTCAACTACGCTGGTTTTGGGTGACAATCGTAAGTTTCCCTCTGGGTCTCTTAGGGTTGTCCCTTCCCAGGTCTTTGACATTATTCTGGGATGTGACTGGTTGAAGCAGTCGAAAGGTATGTGTGATTTTTCACTCTCTCCTCCTGTATTATGCTTGGAGTCTGTGTCTCTGCAGTCTGTTCCTTTACGTCTAGAGAAGCTTGTTACTGTTTGTATCACACATACAGCTCCTTTGATTCCAGTTTTGGGGTGGTGTTCATCTCAACAGGTTCAACTGTCGGATTCGTCACCGGAGTATCGAGCACAATGCATCGAACAACTTAAGCAGTAGTAGCAAGTTTGTTCAAATTTGATCTGTCCCAAGGTGCACATGTGAAGACTCGACACTGTATACCCATAGGCAATGCAAAGCCTTTCAAGTCCCGGTTCGACGCAGGTCACCAAAAGAGTTATCAGCCATGCGAACAACTGTTACAGATATTTGCGACCTAAGGATATCTGTGCACGTTACTACAGTCCTCCGCTCTACCAATGAGCTAAAGTCGGATATGTAAAATGATTTGAAATATATCAATGTTCTTGAAATATTTTATTTTAAGTTTTCATAAATGAGCACACACAAACAAACACAAATAAAATATGTACTACTACAATAAAAATGTCTTAATAAATCTTACTTTTATCTTATACTTCGATTGAAAAATATAATTATGGAGAGACCTTCTAAATTCACTAACATACTTAAATAATTAAAAAAATTACATTTATTGAAAGGAGAATTTTAGAACTTATATATGTTTTTTTTTAAAGAGAAGAAGTCTAGGCTAATTCAAAAAATATATGTTTAAACTTTATTTATATATTCTTATATAAATTAATGAGTTATATTAAAATATAAAATAGTGTGCATGAATATTTTAAATATGTTTCATACATTTTGTAACGTTATGTAGTGGGTGGATATATTAATATGATCTAAATAAGCATAAATTATTAAAAAAAGTAATCTTTTGATAATTTTATAATTTTATTAAAATTTGATTCGTCAGGAATATAATATAAATAGATAGATATTACAATTCATATAATGGTCTTTATTAAATTTTCAAACTGATATTAATATATTCATCATAAACACAATATGTGATTCAGAGGACATCGTTTGATGCTGTAACACACACACACACGTATGCATCGACATGTGCTTATAATCTATTTCATAATACTTCCATATTAATTATTAAATTATTATTCTGTAAAACTTCTTAAACAATTTAATTTAGTAAAATTCTGACAAATAAATTAATTTACTTTAATAAAAGGATACTTATTTATACAACAATTCAAGTTTATTTAAACATCTGATATACAACAATTCAAGTTTCATATAGGCATGTATGTATTAAATTTAAATGATAAGTAAAACGTAATTAAAACTGATGTAAAAGAAATTATGTATATAATCAATATACTTTGCTTTCCTAATAATATCTATATTACCAAATTAAGTTGTTTAACATATACGTGGATACATAAATCCTTGAACGTTTACAAAAAATATTATCACTAAATAATGATTGCAGCATTAACCTTAAGAAGGTTAATGAAAGATGTATTATGCAGCGGAGTGACTGTGTTGCAGCTAAGACACTATCAACCACCAAACCAATGTATCATTGAACAGATTATATAGGCACACCACACACATAGTATACATGTGTGTAAATTGTCCATTATTTCTATATTCTGTTTAATGTCTAGACATGTGATACTTGAATAGAACTATTTCTAACCAACCATTTATGAATAAATGCATATGCTTATAAGTTATAATAGTATATTAATGTATACAAAATTAAATTTATTTGTTTGAACATATTTATAAGAATGAAATAAATTAAAGATTTTAATAGTATATTATTTCTCTTTAAATATATTCTTAAAATATTGTCAAAACATTTTAATTTTATTTTGATTAATAATTCACCTTTAAGGTACATAAGAATTAAAGAAACTACGTTTCATCTTCCATGCCCTATAATATAAATATATTTATATATTATTGTACGCTATTTAAAAACATAATCTATTATTTATGAGAAATGGATAGATCACATAAATGGGATTCTGCTTATGTATATATAAAGTGTGTTTGTATTTCTACACACATATATATCGTGTGTGCATATGTATGTATGTAATTAATATATATAATTTAAATATTTTATTTGGATTAATAATTCAGATTCAATTTTTAAGGTATTTAGGATTAAAGAAACTTTGGTTACGTTCATCTTTCACGCTCTATACTATAAACGTATTTATATATATATTATTGTATACTATATATTAAAACTTAAGGTATTATTTATGAGAAATGGATAGATCACGTAAATGAGATTCTGCTTTTGTATGTTTAAATGCGTATGTGTGTACACACATATATATATCTTTGTGTGTGTGAGTGCATGTATGTACCTATGTAATATATATATATATATATGTATATGTAATGTAATATATATGTTGTCAAAGGATTTTAAGAATAATTTTAATTTCTTTAATGATTAAACTTGAAGATGCATGATTTAGTGTGTGAGTACAACCTGACATAGGCACTATACACATAATCATACATAGTATACATGTTTGTGTAAATTGTCCATTATTACTTTTATATTCTGTTTAATGTATTGAGCAACATATTTATAACCAACCATTTATGAATAAACGCATATGCTGTGCTAGAAAAAACTAGACAACCTTGTTGTTCAATCATGTTTTGGTGAACTTCAAATCAAATGATTCATGGGAAATTAAGCTATTGCAGGTTCATTTTCTAACGTGTTTCCAGCAGCCAAGAAAACATGTATCATGTTAATAATTTTCAACATGTCCTCATTAGTGTTTCCCTCTACAAACATTTTATACAACTTCATATGTTCGTGATAGATGAAGGATATTTATACTTTTTCATGTGTTGTTGAAGGGTCATACTGAAATGAAAATAACAACCACACTCACATAAGATATTATTGCCAAAGACATTTCTCACACCTGGATTGTTTAATGGATAGAACAAAAAAATCATTAAAATAATGTAGATACATTTTGTATATTCACTTCACTAAACGACAATATTCATAGCGTACATACAAGCAAAAAACTTTAGTCCCAATAACAAACTTTGTTGAACTAGGTCATTTTAATTTTAGACATAATGTCGTAATTGAAGATAAGAAAGTGAACATTATGGAGGCCATATGTTTAAACCTTGTAAATGCATTCTTACAATGTTTAAGAGATCATGCATCATCTGTCGGACACCATAGTGGGATGGGACTATCAAAGAATGATCTAATTACAAAGTATTTGATAATAACTAACATTAAACTAACTATGACAGACATGTATCTCCCGAAGTAAGGATCTCACTTAGAAGCCATGTGATTGAAAAGGAAATAAAATGTCATCAAAGAAGTTTGTTCAATCCAATGAAGGCCAACTATTGTCATAAGTAGGAGTATGATTACACCACAATTCTAAAACAAACCAAAAATACAAGAAAGGAAAATTTCTCCATCATAACCAAATTAAGTTTTAACCAATTTCAAAGCCAACGATGGTGGTACAAGAGCGAGTTGTCCACAATAAAGATTGGTTGATATGATGTTACATAGGTAAAGCGAAAGAAAGAGTGCAAACCATTGCTTTTGTTGATGAGATCTTTACCCTTAGATAAAATGGAGACAAGTCGTGAGGAGAAAATGTTAGAGTATTAACTTGATGTCAAACTCAACATGTGGAACACTGATTTGTCTTACATGTTTGCCAAGTGTGCCAGCTCTAATGTTGTTCAATATGATAAATACAACAAGAATACCTAGCTTATGCAAACTTGTCTAGGTATTTAATTACCCATTTTTTTAATCAGTATTGGGAATCCTTGGTGCCAAGGTATATTTTGCAACAACTGATAAAACACTATTCATGTGTTTGTTAAATCAATCCTCAACGCTAAGGATTAATTTAATAAACAAACAAATGGTGTTTATTTTGCCTAATAATGTCATGTCCTCGATGCTAAAGATTTAATTTCAATTATCATTCATATTACACATTTTGAATGCTTCATAAGTATTATTCTCAACATTGAGGACAATACTTATGAAATGTTTGCTTGCAATGTTTGAAACAATCCACATATAGAGTAATTCTTAGTGTTGAAGACTTAACTATTATAGATTGGGGAAAATAATTAACTAAGTTACATGTTTGTTGTGGTACTGAATCCTTTATATGTTCCACACTTTTCCTTCTTGTGATATTTGTTCTGGGTGATTTAAATTTTTAATAAATGCTGAATTCTTTTATAGATAACATCATCCTTTTGAAAAACATGTGGAATTTTTTTTTTAAAGATTTACCTGATTGTTGGTTTGTTGTGGAAGGAACAAATTTGATATAAGAGGAGATCAAATTTTTTAAAGAGTAGGCTTCTCTTTTCATATGGTGTCCAATTCCTTTGCTCAAACCATCTCTTTCTAGAAACATTGTTAGAATTTTTACTTAGTGCCACAAAGGCGACTTGCCAGATGCCAACCTTAGAATCCCCTCTTTGGAAACCCCATGAAATCTAGTAAAGTAACCCATATTAAAAACCCAACCTTAGGAGCTTAGTTGATCAAGTCCATGAACAAGGCTCACCTTGTGAATCAGGATATGCGGACTAGTCGAGTTATAGGTGTTGTTCCTAGCTTGGCATGGTTTAGGCAGTCGAAGCAAAGCCTCAACCACTAGTTTTATAAACTGTGAACTTGGGCAATTCCTTTAAGCTTGTGAGCAGGTTTTTAAACTAAGAAATTTGATTAACTTCTTGGAAGTGACGTACCCGATCATAAAGGTGAGATCCTGCCAATAATAAGGATAATTTAATCCAAAAGTGGGACGTACCCATGTCGTATGGAATTAGGGTGGCACAATAAAGGGTTGTACCTTAACGACACAAGCTTAACTTGCACCGTAGGAGGTTAACGAGCTCTGTTTTGAACACAAGAAGTTTCACTACTCATACTTTACCTTATTTATGTGACAGAGCCATCCCTTATTTTTTTAAGTGAGTAAGTGGGTTGGCACGGAAATGCCAGCCCTTAATGAAATGAGATGCCTAAACCCTAACCCTAAACCTAACCCCTAGGGGTAGGGCAATCTTTAGGGTGTTCCTAACCCTTTTTGACAAGCTATACCAGAAAATCTAATGTCAAACCAGGGCTTTGCTTAGGGTTTCTTGCAAATACCTAATAATACCCAGTTGGACCATCACCAAATACTCCAAGTGCACTAAGCAAGCCGATTTTCTGCTACATCTAAGGTTCATCACACACTCAGTAGATAACAACAGTCAAACCCCAAAATAAATGGTTAAGTCGTAGTTAAAACTATAACAAACATTCTAATAATGAAGAAGGATAAGCAAATTAGAAACATGAAAAAAGTGTCATATAAAGCAAACAAGAATGTTTGTTAATCACCAAGCTTGTGGTTCTTAATTGAAAAAACATATCCCAACCTTAATTACATGCCTTGCATTTATATGTATTTTGTTTTCGTCTGAATATTAACTAGTAGACATATTCATCAAGGTTGGCAATTTAAGTATGATGTAAACTTACTTTTTTGTAGGGTAGTTATTAATGGTTAATTATCTACATTATTTATGATTTTTTAATGAAAATAATTGACGACTTTTAAATCAACAAAACTTCTTTTATAACATTTATATAAAAACTCTCTAACCTAACTCATTTTTGTTTATTAGGACCCAATTTTATAAAAATTAAAGTACTCCAGACCACTGAAAACAGCCCCTTAGTAACTATAGTTATGTTTATAATATAAACATATTGATTTATCTCTTTTGGTAGTGTAGTATTCTAGATTCCTTCTTATTATTACATGGGGATTCATAACTATATTGGGATTTTTTGTATTTGAATTGTGTGTGAACGAATTTAGCATTCTTTGTACTTAACCCCTTACCATTGTATTTCATGAATTTCTATGTATGTAAATTTGGTAGGTGATGATCAAATTAGTAACAATGTATGTGTGAGACATTTTTGCATCACACAGCTACACATTGCATTATATATAAATATATATACATCTTTATCAGCAAGCTCATGAGCTCCTACACCGTAAAACGACGTCGTATGAGTTTGTTTCTAAATACACATGTAAGTATATATCAAAAATATTAATTAATTATTTAAATTTTGTATGAATCCATTTTCTGTAGGGAAAAGCTGCATAATAGATTCGAGGTGCTTGGGGACAGACTCCCAGTTATGCCCATTATAAATTTGTGTGTACCGAGGTTGTCTTTTTATATAATTTAACTCTATAATGGTATATATCTCTGTAGCTATATATTTGGATTATATATATATATATATATACATCTTAGTTTTTTTATTAGTAAGTCTTATTTGATAAAAATACATTAATAATGCTTTATTAACCTAATTAGATCCGACTTCATTAATTTAAATAGTTAAATAAATTATATTATTACATTATAAAATTTACAAGATAAAAATGTAAAATTAGTTATGAAAGTGAGATGATTAAATATATGTAATATACACACATATTAATTCAATATAGCTGTATTAGCTAGTATAGTATATCTATTATACTATTTAATTCTAAGTTGAATGACATTGTATGCATAAATGACAAACAAGGGAAAGAATATTATTGTTACAAGTATCTACGACACTAATAAACAATAAAATTTCTTTATTATTATTATTAAAAAGTATTAATGTTAAAAAGGGAAAGAATATTATTTTTATTCATTACAGCGTTAAAAAGGTTAATGCCCCTTATAAACGGAGGATATTCGTAATATTTATAAAGAATATTAGCTACAGCGTGGAAAAGGTTAACGTAGGGTATAAAAGGAGCAGGGTGTCTTAGGGTTCAGTATTATGGTGATCCAGAGTATGTATTATGCAGCGGCAGCAGCGGTGGCAGCTGGAGCTCTTGTTTATGCACTCAAAGATGACAAGATCTACGCTCCACCAAGACACGATCAACCGCCATTCATTCCACCGCGAATGCCACAACCAGTCCGTAACACTTCTTAAGCGATTTAATTTAGTAAAATTATGATGTTTTGACAATTTTTGGAAACATGAGACAAATAAATGTAGTTTGCTTTAATAAAGGGATATTTTACAAATAATGCAATAGCTGAGTTAAATTTAAATGATAAATAAAACGTTATTAAAATTGATGTAAAAAAACTATATATAATCTATATACTTTGCTTTAGCGATAGTAATTTATGAAGACAAAAAAAAAATAAAAAATAAAATATTAACACTAAATATTCATTGCAGCATTAACCTTCTGCAGCGTTAGGAAGGTTAACGAGAGGGTTTTAAGATTCAACCAACAAAACCACTGTATCATTGAACAGATTATACAGGCACACCACACACATAGTATAAATGTGTGTCATTATTATTTTTATATTTTGTTTAATGTCTAGACATGTAATACATGAATATAAATATTTGTAACCAAACATTTGTGAATAAATGCATATGTGTCATATAGACGAAAACTCATATAATAGTATATATGTATATATTATATCCATCTCAACGTTCGGTAGCTGTAGAAAAATGTGTAAAACTCAAAATAAGTTTACATATTTATAAAATAAAGATTTTAATAGCATACTATTTCTTTTTAAATATATGCTGCAAAAATTCTTAAAATATCCAAAATCCTGTCAGGCATGCGTAGAACAGGCTAATTTATTTGATTAATAATTCAGATTCAATTTCTAAGGTATTTAGGATTAAAGAAAGTTCGGTACGTTTCATCTTTCACACTCTATACTATAAAATATTTATATATTATTATATACATTCATGAACTATACATTAAAAACTTAAGGTATTATTTATGAGAAATGGATAGATCACATAAATGATATTCTGCTTTTGTATATTTAAAGTGTGTGTACCCACACTTTATGTGTGTGTGTGTACGTATGCAATATATATATATATAATGTAATGTAATGTATGTATGCAATATATATGTTGCAGTGTTTATTTCAGGTGCAAAATCTGCATAATTTCTAGGGTTTAGGGTCTAGGGTTCAGAGGTTTAAGAATAATTTTAGTTTCTTTAATTCTTAAACTTGATTTAGTGCGTGATTACAGCCTGATATAGACACACCATACACATAATCACACATAGAATACATGTATATAGCAGACTAGTCACACATAATATATATGTTTGTTTTATATTCTGTTTAATATTTTTAGAATCCTATTGAGCAACATATTTATAACCAGCCATTATAAATAAATGCATATGCTGCATATAGACCATTATATAAGTGTTTAAAAGTTTTAAGCTGATATTAATGTATACATTATAAACATAATATGTGAGTTTCTACAGTTTAGAACACCATTTGGTGTTGCAGGCACCTATGTTTGTAATTTGTAGGGATCCCTCCAGATTTTATCTTCTCCTGTTCAGCGATAATAAAAACGATAATAAGTTTATCTTGTTTACAAGAGTTAGATAAAACAAAGAATCTAATTCACCTTATATGCTTCTTAATTATATTATTTTCATTTTAACTTAGCTATATTATGTAAATATTCTTAAATTATCCTGACATTTGATTTGATTGAATGATTCGGATAACTTTGGTTCACTCTCTGTTATAAATATATTCATATATTGTATATATTCATGAATATTAAGATATTATTTATAAAGGGCATAGATCATATAGCTATGATTGTGTTTAGACAGGACGAAAATAAACACTAATAGCACTGGTGACTGTGGCATTCCCAGTGAATCTGTTTCACATATGATATGAGTAAAGATTTTGAACAAGCATTAAAAGTTTATAAGTATATTTATTATTGTTTTATATTTATATTTTTGTTTATGTTTTTATATTTAGAATTGAGATTTTATTAAATGAAAAATGAACCTGTAGAGATGATTGTTCTCTGTTGTAACAAATCTTTATATGTGTTTAGTATTTATATATTTGGAGTTAAATACATTTGTTTAATCTCTATATTTATAAATTTTGAGTTAAATATATTTATTTAAACTAACTCTTACAAACAGTGATACATGGGTAGGAAAAAAATGTTACGGATTAGTAATTAAATTAAATTAATAATTAATAAATTAGTAATTAAATTAATAATTAAACATTTCCATAACATTTTTAGACTACGGATTTAATCACTGCTTACGAAAAAGAGAGAGCCACATTCACTAAAGTCTAAGTTTACCTTATGCTAAATAATAATATCTTATTATCTATATTTTCATTTCACATTTAATGTATTTATTAAGTTTTATGTGATTAACAGGTAGTAGTGGTGACTTTGGCACTCCCAGGGACACCATTGTTGCTAGTTCGAGCTCATATATGTATGTGTGTTTCATATTTGAAGAAAGATTTGGAAAGAGTTTTAAAGGTGTGTGTATATATATACTAGTGTCTATTCCTATTAATTTTAATTTTAATTAAATATTTAGATTTAATTTGGACTTTTATTAAATAAAAATGAATTTGTACCGGTCATCTGTGACATGTTTACATCAAGTACTTCAATACTTGATTTATATAATTCAACTCTGTAATGTCTCTATGTATTTCTATATTTATATATTTACGTTATATATACACGTTAATTGGCATTATAAGTTTATATCATTTTTATTCTTATGGTAAATGATAATTTAATTTGTTATTAGTGAGTTTTATTACTGATAAAAGTATATTAATAGTACCTGATCATGTTTTGTAATTAAAAGATATATATTTCTAATATAATTTTTGTATTATTACATTATAAAATGTAGAAAATGAAAATATAAAAGTAAATTATGAAAGTGAATACTCTACTTTAAAGAGGTAATTAAATAACCATTAAAATAAATTGAATGTTCAAAATGAATATATATGTTCAGTTACTAAATCATCGTGATATAATAGTAAATAATTATCTGACCTACCAAAACCGAACCAACTACCTAAGGATTCCTCAAAAGGGTAATTGGCGATACCTTAGATTTGTCACAGAGTATTTCGTGAGACATAGTCTCCTTAATGTATATTTCATATCATTTTGCATATCCGACATAAGTTCAGTTGGTAGAGCGCAGAACTGTAGTAACGTGCACAGATATCTCATTATGTTCTTGAAATATTAACTTATTCTAAGTTTTCATAAATTATTCACACTGAGTACACACACACCACACAACACAAAAACAATTAAATATGTACTACAATAAAATATGTCTTAATACATCTTACATTTATCTTTTACTTAGATTAAGATATAAAATTATAGAGAGACCTTCTAAATTTATTAAAATACTTAAATAATTACAAATTACATATATTCAATGAGAATTTCAGAACTTACATATGTTTTTTTTAAAAAGAGAAGAAGTCTAGGCTAATTCAGAAAATATATGTTTAAACTTTATTTATATATTGTTATATAATTTAGTGACTTATATTGAAAATATAAAACAGTGTGCATGGATATTTTAAACATGTTTCATACATTTTGTGACGTTATGTAGTTAATACGATCGAAATAAATGTGAATTATTAAAAAATTTATCTTTTGATAATTTTATAATTTTATTAAAATTTGGTTTGCCACCAATATAAATATAAATTGAAAGTGTCAACTATATTACATTTTTATCCGTGTGTAAAAGATATATATAACAATTCATATAATAGCCTTTATTAAAGTTTCGAGTGTATTCATTATAAACACAATACGGACACACGTGTTCTTATAATCATTTCATAATACTTCTATATTAGATTATTATTCCGTAATACTTCTTAAACGATTTAATTTAGTACAATTCTGATGTTTTAACGATTTTGGAAACATGAGACAGATAAATTAGTTTACTTTAATAAAAGGATACTTTATATATACAACAATTCAAGTTTAATATAGGCATGTATGTATTAAATTTAAATAATAAGTAAAACGTAATTAAAACTGATGTAAAAAAAACTATTTATATAGTATACTTTGCTTTGATAATATCTATATTACCAAATTAAGTTCAATTTAAGTTTAATATATACGTGTATACATAGATCCTTAAACGTTTACAAAAGAAGTAAAGAATACTATCACTGAATATTTATTGCAGCATTGGATTATGGTGATTCAAAAGATGTATTATGCAGCGTCGTATCATTGAACGGATTATATAGGCACACCACACACATAGTATACATGTGTGTAAATTGTCATATTCTGTTTAATGTCTAGACATGTAATACTTGAATAGAACTATTTCTAACCTGAATAAATGCATATGCTTATAAGTTATAATAGTATATTAATGTAAACTAAAATAAATTTATTTGTTTGTACATATTTATAAGAATGAAAAAAATTAAATATTTTAATAGTATATTATTTCTCTTTAAATATATTCAATATTGTCAGAACAGGTTAATTTTTTTTGATTAATAATTCACCTTTGAGGTATTTAGGAATTAAAGAAACTTTGGTTACGTTTCATCTTCCACGCTCTATACTATAAATATATTTTTTATATATTATAATATATTTATATATTATTGTACACATTCATGAGCTATATTAAAAACTTAATCTATTATTTATGAGAAATGAATAGATCACATAAATGGGATTCTGCTTATGTATATATAAAGTGTGTTTGTATTTCTACACATATATATTGTGTGTGTGTGCATATGTATGTATGTAATTTATATATATATATATATATATTCAAAGGATTTTAAGAAAAATAAAAATTTCCTTACATGTATTCGTCACGTCTTTAATAAAAACTAATATTTTTAATTTTTAATTTATTATAATTTTAATTACTATATTTACTGATATTACATGTATATATATTGTAACCGTTCTTTATATATAATGATTTAATTTTTGAATTATAAATTAAATAAATTAATAAAATCATTTAACAGAAAAATATAAATATAAATATATATTCATCCACCCACCACTACATAACGTCACAGAATGTATGAAACATGTTTAAAATATTCATGCACATTGTTTTATATTTTAATATATAACCAATTAATTTATATAACAATATATAAATAAAGTTTAAAATATTTTCTGAATTAGCCTTTTAATAAAACATATGTAAGTTCTGAAATTCTCGTTTTAATAAATGTTTTTTTTAATTATTTAAGTATTTCAGTAAATTTAGAAGGTCTCTCTATAATTTTATATCTCAATCGAAGTATAAAATAATGTAAGATTTATTGTAGTACATATTTTATTTGTGTCTGTGTTGTGCGGTGTGTGTTTTCAGCGTGAATGATTTATGAAAACTTAAAATAATTTAATATTTCAAGTATACTTCAAATGATTTTGTGTATCGACATTAGCTCAGTTGACTGTACAGATGTCCTTAAGTCGTTGGTTCGATTCTGGCAGGTCGGATGATTATTCATTATTATATCATGATGACTTATATACAATTTATGTCAACCATACAAATATTAATGGTATATAATATATATAATCAAAGTAGTCTTATGTGTATTTTAAATCTAATATATATATATATAGACACACACACACACAATGCGTGTCCAAGGAACTGAACGTATATATTCATTTTGAACATTAAATTTATTTATTTTAATGTTATTTAATCACCTGTTTAAAAGTAACTTATTTTTATATTTTTATCTTGTACACTTTATAATGTAATAATACATTTAAAATTATGTTAGAAATATATATTTTAACTACAAAACCTCATCAGCAACTATTAATATACTTTTATTAGTAATAAAATTCATTAATAACAAATTAAATTATCATTTACCATAAGAATAAAAATGATATAAACTTATAATGCCAGTTAACGTGTATATATAACTTAAATATATAATATACAGAAATATATAGAGACATTACAGAGTTAAATTTTATCAATAAGAGAATCTCAAGTATTTGAAGTACTTGATGTTAAACAGTCACAGATGACTAAAAAGTTTTAATTAATATAAATATATAATTAAAATCAGAATTAAAAAAATAGACACCACACACACACACACCTTTAAAACACTTTCGTCCAATGTGAAACAGACATACATATATGAGCCCGAAACTAGCAACAATGGTGGTCTGGGAATGCCAAAGTCACCACTACTACCTGTAATCACATAAAACTTAATAAAAACATTAAATGTGAAATGAATAATATAGATAATAACATATTATTATTTAACATAAGGTAAAACTTAGACTTTAGTGAATGTGACTCTCTCTTTCGTAAGAGTTAGTTTAAATAAATATTTAACTCAAAATTTATAAATACATAGATTAATGAAAGTATTTAACTCCAATATATAAATACTAGACACATAGAGATTTGTTACAACCAATCACCTTTACAGGTTCATTTTCATTTAATAAAAGTCTCAATTCTAAATAAATAAGAATCAAACAAAAATATAAATATAAGACATAATAAATATAAAACAATAATAAATATACATATATATTTTGAATTCTTGTTCAAAAATCTTTGCTCATATGTGAAGCACATAACAATGGTGTCATTGGGAATGTCACAGTCACCAGTGCTATTAGTGTTTTTTTGGTCCTATCTAAACACACATCATAGTAAATAATATCTTAATATTTAAATATATAGCTCATGAATATACAATATATGAATATATTTATAACAGATAGTAACCAAAGTTTCTTTAATCCCCTGTTTAGATTAAACCCGAATCATTCAATCAAATCATATGCCAGGATAATTTAAGAATATTTGCATAATAGTTAAAGGAAAATAACATACTTAAGAAGATATAAAGGTGAATTAGATTCTTATTTTAATTAACTCTTATATATGATAAACTTATTATGGGTTTCTTGCAGCTGCCAAACGGGAGAAGATAAAGTCTGAGCGTTCCTGAGACAAATTACAAACATAGGTGCCTACATCGTGTGCGTGCGTTTTGCGACACCAAATGGTGTATTAGAATGTAGAAATTCACATATTATGTTATAATCTATACATTAATTCAACTTGAAACTATACGAATGTAAGTTCTAGTATATATCGTCTATATGCAGCATATGATAAATGGTTGGTTATAAATATGTTGCTCAATATGTTAAATAGAATATAAAAGTAATAATGGACAATTTACACAGACATGTATACTATGTGTGATTATGTGTATAGCAGGTTGTACTCACACACTAAATCATGCATCTTCAAGTTTAATCATTAAAGAAATTAAAATTATTCTTAAAATCCTTTGACAACATATATATATATATAATATATAATATATTTCATTCATACGTACATACATGCACTCACACACACAAAGATATATATGTTGTGTACACACATACGCATTTAAACATACAAAAGCAGAATCTCATTTACGTGATCTATCCATTTCTCATAAATAATACCTTAAGTATAAATATGTTTATAGTATAGAGCGTGAAAGATGAACGTAACCAAAGTTTGTTTAATCCTAAATACCTTGAATTATTAATTCAAATAAAATATTTAAATTATATATTAATTACATGCATACATATGCACACACACACAAAGATATATATGTGTTGTAGAAATACAAACACACTTTATATATACATAAGCAGAATCCCATTTATGTGATATCCATTTCTCATAAATAATAGATTATGTTTTAAAATAGCGTACAATAATATATATATTTATATTATAGCGTGGAAGATGAAACGTAGTTTCTTTAATTCCTATATACCTTAAAGGAATTATTAATCAAAATAAAATTAACATGTTTTGACAATATTTTAAGAATATATTTAAAGAGAAAATATACTATTAAAATCTTTAATTTATTTCATTCTTATAAATATGTTCAAGCAAATAAATTTAGTTTTGCATACATTCATATACTATTATGACTTATAAGCATATGCATTTATCATAAATGGTTAGTTCTATTCAAGTATACATGTCTAGACATTAAACAGAATATAGAAATATGGACAATTTACACACATGTATACTATGTATAATACATCTTTGAATCACCAATAATCCTAAACCTTGGCATTAACCTTCTTAATGCCGCAGAAGGTTAATGCTGCAATCATTATTTTTTTTGTAAACGTTCAAGGATTTATGTATCCACGTATATGTTAAATTTGAATTGAATTTAATTTGGTAATATAGATATTATTAGGAAAGCAAAGTATTTTGATTATATACATAATTTCTTTTACATCAGTTTTAATTACGTTTACTTATCATTTAAATTTAATACATACATGCCTATATTAAACTTGAATTGTTGATATCAGATGTTTAAATAAACTTGAATTGTTGTATAAATAAAGTATCCTTTTATTAAAGTAAATTAATTTATTTGTCAGAATTTATTAAATTAAATTGTTTAAGAAGTTTTACAGAATAATAATTTAATAATTAATATAGAAATAATGAAATAAATTATAAGCACATGTCGATGCATACGTGTGTGTGATGAATATATTAATATCAGTTTGAAAATTTAATAAAGACCATTATATGAATTGTAATATCTATCTTTCACACACGGATAAGAATGTAATATATTGAAACATTAAAAATTTATATTTATATTCGTGACGAATTAAATTTTAATAAAATTATAAAATTATCAAAAGATTACTTTTTATAATTTATACTTATTTCGATCATATTAATATATCCACCCACTACATAACGTTACAAAATGTATGAAACATGTTTAAAATATTCATGCACACTATTTTATATTTTAATATAACTCATTAATTTATATAAGAATATATAATAAAGTTTAAACATATATTTTTTGAATTAGCCTAGAATTCTTCTCTTTTTAAAAAAGAACATATGTAAGTTCTAAAATTCTCCTTTCAATAAATGTATTTTTTTTAAATTATTTCAGTATGTTAGTGAATTTAGAAGGTCTCTCCATAATTATATTTCTCAATCGAAGTATAAGATAAACGTAAGATTTATTAAGACATTTTGATTGTAATAGTACATATTCTATTTGTGTTTGTGTTGTTTGGTGTGTGTGTTATTTATGAAAACTTAAAATAAAATATTCAAGAACATATTGATATATTTCAAATCATTTGACATATCCGACCTTAGCTCAGTTGGTAGAGCGGAGGACTGTAGTAACGTGAACAGATATCCTTAGGTTAGTAACGTGAACAGATATCCTTAGGTCGCCGGTTGGATTCGGACAGGCCGGATATATATAATCAAAATATATATTGATTATATACAATGTTAATGGTATAATTATATATAATCAAAAGTATTCTTGTATGTATTAAATCTGATATATATACATATATAAAAATATAATCAAAAGTATTCTTGTATGTATTATTAATCTGATATATATAATATAAATATAATTATATATTCAATTTGAATATTAAATTTATTTTAATGATTATTTAATCACCTGTCTGAAAGCACTTTCATAACTTACTTTGCATTTTCACCTTGTACATTTTATAATGTAATAATACATTTAAATTGTATAAGAAATATAATTACAAAACATGATTAGTACTAGTACTATACTTTTATCAGTAAGAAAATTTATTAATAATAAATTAAATTTCATTTACCATAAGAATAAAAATGATATAAACTTATCATGCTAGTTATGTCTATATAAATTACATATATAAATATAGAAATATATAAAGACATTACAAAGTAAAATTACATAAATAAGAGAATCTCAAGTATTTGAAGTACTTGATGTAAACATGTCATAGATGGCCGGTACAAATCCATTTTCATTTAATAAAGTCTTAATTAAATATATATAATTAAAATCAGAATTAATAAGAATAGGCACTCACTATATATACACACACTTTCAAAACTTCTTTCAAATCTTTCCTCGATATTTACATAATATATTTAAAGCGGAATAGTATACTATTAAAATTTTTATTTTAATTCATTCTTATAAATATGTAAATTTATTTTGACTTTTATAGATGTTTTCGTTGAGACGTAATATACTATTATATGAGTTTTAGTATCTATCTCTATATGCAGCATATGCATTTATTTACAAATGGTTGGTTATAAATATTTATATTCATGTATTACATATCTAGACATTAAATAGAATATAAAAATAATGATGAACAATTTACACACAAGCATACTATGCCTATGTAATCTCTTCCATGATACATTGGTTTTGGTGGATTCTCTGTACTGAATCCTAAAACCATTGCATTAACCTTCTTAATGCTGCAAAAGGTTAATGCTCCAATAATTAATTAAGTGATAATATTCTTTATTTTTTTTTTTAAATGTGAACGTTAAGTAAATGTTCTAATCTATGTATATACATATATTAAACTTGAATTCAACTTAATTTGGTAATATAAATTACTATCACGAAAGCAAGTTATAGATATATATATAGTTTCTTTACATCACGTTTACTTACCATTTAAATTTAATACATATATTTAAAAAATATCCCTTTTATTAAAGTAAATAATTTATTTGTCTCATGTTTTCCAAAATCGGTTAAACATCAGAATTTTACTAAATTAAATCATTTAAGAGGTACTCGACTGGTGGTGGAATCGGTGGTGGAATGAATGGCGGTTGATCGTGTCTCGGTGGAGCGTAGATCTTGTCATCTTTGAGTGCGTAAACAAGAGCTCCAGTTGCCGCCACCGCGCTGCTGCTGCATAATACATACTCTGGATCATCGTAATACTAAACCCTAAGACACCCTCGCTCCTTTTATACCCTGCATTAACCTTTTCCATTAACCTTTTCCATGCTATAACGTATATTCCTTGCGAATATTACTAATAAAACAATAATAATCTTTCCCTTTCGTTTGAAGTGTTAACGTTCAAGGAGTTGTTATTCAATCTAAATTAACTAGTGTGTGTATATTATTTATTCTCTCCTCTCTCTCTTTATATATAATATAATGTGTGGAATGTGAACGTCCAGTTTATTCTGCAGCTAGAAGTTAAAGTCTAAGTGTCCTGAGGTTGATGCATACGTCTGTGTGTTACAGCATCAAACGATATCCTTAAACTTTTCCATGCTATAACGTATATTCCTTACGAATATTACTAATTAACAATAATATATCTTTCCCTTTTCGTTTGAAGTGTTTATTTAGATTGAAAACAACTCACAAGTTAATTTAGATTGAATAACAACTCCTTGAGCGTTAACATTTCAAACAAAAAGGAAAAGATTAATACTGCTAATTAGTAATATTTGCAAGGAATATTCGTTATAGCATGGAAAAGGTTAATAGAAAAGGTTAATGCAGGGTATAAAAGGAGCGAGGGTGTTTTAGGGTTTAGTATTATGGTGATCCAGAGTATGTATTATGCAGCGGCAGCAGCGGTGGTGGCAACTGGAGCTCTTGTTTACGCACTCAAAGATGACAAGATCTACGCCCCACCGAGACACAATCAACCGCCATTCATTCCACCACCAATTTCACCGCAAGTCGGAAGTACATCTTAAATGATTTAATTTAGTAAACTTTTGATGTTTTAACTATTTTGGAAACATGAGACAAACAAAATTAGCTTAGTTTAATAAAAAGGATATCTTTTAAATATAATATATATAGTTTCTTTAAATCAATTTAAAAAAATTTATATTACCAAATAAGTTGAATTCAAGTTTAATATATACGTGTATAGAACATTTACTTGAACGTTTACATTTAAAGATAAAAGATAAAGAATATTTTGTTAGAGCATTAACCTTATGCAGCATTAAGAAGGTTAATGGGAGGGTTTTAGGATTCAGTACAGGAGAAATCCACCAAACCAATGTATCATTGAACAGATTACATAAGCACAGTATGCGTGTGGAAATTGTTCATCATTGTTTTTATATTCTATTAATGTCTAGATATGTAATACATGAATATAATATCTCTAACAAACCATTTGTGAATAACCGCATATGCTGCATAGATACTAAAACTCATATAATAGTATATTATGTATCTATTATATTCTTCTCAACGATCATCCATAAAAGTCAAAATAAATTTACATATTTATAAGAATGAATTAAAGAATTATATATGATTAATAATACATACAAAACTACTTTTGATTATGACATAAATTGTATATAAATCAACACGATATAATAATATTTAATTATCCAACCAAGCCGGAATCGAACCAGCGACCTAAAGGATATCTTAAAGGATATCTGTGCACGTTACTTCATGCCTCCGCTCTACCAACTGAGCTAAATATCTGATATGTAAATCATTTATATCAATATGTTCGTGAAATAGTCGTGTGTGAAAGATAGATATTACAATTCATATAATAGTTGATACTATGTGTGATATGTGTATATCAGGCTGTAATCACGCACTAAATTAAGTTTAAGAATTAAAGAAACTAAAATTATTCTTAAAATCCTTTGATAACATGTCAATGCCTATCCCACATGACCACAAAATTATAATTCCCTTCCTAGGCATGCATCAAATGGTCTAAAATTATCCATATCAAACGGACACAAATAATAATATTTTTAAAAGATGTTATTTAAAAGAAATGATTTAACTTGCAATCTTAAAATTTCAATATACTGACTCATATTCCAATTACAATTTATAATTATTTTATTTTGATGTGAAACCCTAAACACTAAACCCTAGAAATTATGCAGATTTTGCACCTGAAATCAAAACTGCAACATATATATCATACATACATTACATTATATATACACAATAATATATATATTGCATATGTACACACACACATAAAGATATATTGTGTGGGTACACACACATTTAAATATACAAAGCAGAATATCATTTATGTGATCTATCCATTTCTCATAAATAATACCTTAAGTTTTTAATGTATAGTTCATGAATGTATATAATAATATAAATATTTTATAGTATAGAGTGTGAAAGATGAAACGTACCGAACTTTCTTTAATTCTAAATACCTTAGAAATAGAATCTGAATTATTAATCAAAATAAATTAGCCTGTTCTACGCATGCCTGACAGGATTTTGGATATTTTAAGAATTTTTGCAGCATATATTAAAAAGAAATAGTATGCTATTAAAATCTTTATTTTATAAATATGTAAACTTATTTTGAGTTTTTCTACAGCTACCGAACGTTGAGACGGATATAATATATACATATATACTATTATATGAGTTTTCGTCTATATGACACATATGCATTTATACATGAGATTATATGTATGTTATAACTAAAACGGGTATGTATATAGTCCTATTTCATAGTAATTAACAATTTTATTATATGTATGTTGTAATTAAAATAGGTATGTATATAGTCCTATTTCATAGTAATTAACAATTTTATTATTAGCTTGTGAGGTTCTCCACAGTGGCGTTGTGCTCCTCATTTATCTTCTTAAGATCTAAGCCTTGGGTTCTCATCTTGATAACCAACTTGACCTGCTATATCATCCGATCGGCTGAACTCCGATGCAAATATTTGGTTAAATATTTATATTCATGTATTACATGTCTAGACATTAAACAGAATATAAAAATAATAATGACACACATGTATACTATGTGTGTGGTGTGCCTATATAATCTGTTCAATGATACATTGGTTTTGTTGGTTGAATCTTAAAACCCTCTCGTTAATTCTTTTTTTGTTTTGTCTTCATAGATTACTATCGCTAAAGCAAAGTATATAGATTATATATAGTTTTTTTACATCAATTTTAATAACGTTTTATTTATCATTTAAATTTAACCCAGCTATTGCATTATTTGTAAAATATCCCTTTATTAAAGCAAACTACATTTATTTGTCTCATGTTTCCAAAAATTGTCAAAACATCATAATTTTACTAAATTAAATCGCTTAAGAAGTGTTACGGACTGGTTGTGGCATTCGCGGTGGAATGAATGGCGGTTGATCGTGTCTTGGTGGAGCGTAGATCTTGTCATCTTTGAGTGCATAAACAAGAGCTCCAGCTGCCACCGCTGCTGCCGCTGCATAATACATACTCTGGATCACCATAATACTGAACCCTAAGACACCCTCGCTCCTTTTATACCCTAGTTAACCTTTTCCACGTGTAGCTAATATTCTTTATAAATATTACGAATATCCTCCGTTTATAAGGGGCATTAACCTTTTTAATGCTGTAATGAATAAAAATAATATTCTTTCCCTTTTTAACATTAATATTTTTAATAATAATAATAAAGAAATTTTATTGTTTATTAGTGTCGTAGATACTTGTAACAATAATATTCTTTCCCTTTTTTGTCATATGTTAAAATTAAATATATAATAGATATACTATACTAACTAATACAGCTATATTGAAATATATGTGTGTATATTACATATATTTAATCATCTCACTTTCATAACCTAATTTTACATTTTTATCTTGTAAATTTTATAATGTAATAATATAATTTATTTAACTATTTAAATTAATAAAGTCGGATCTAATTAGGTTAATAAAGCATTATTAATGTATTTTTATCAAATAAGTATAATCCAAATATATAGCTATAGAGATATATACCATTATAGAGTTAAATTATATAAAAAGACAACCTCGGTACACACAAATTTATAATGGGCATAACTGGGAGTCTGTCCCCAAGCACCTCGAATCTATTATGCAGCTTTCCCTACAGAAAATGGATTCATACAAAATTTAAATAATTAATTAATATTTTTGATATATACTTACATGTGTATTTAGAAACAAACTCATACGACATCGTTTTACGGTGTAGGAGCTCATGAGCTTGCTGTGTATGTATGTGTATAAAGATGTATATATATTTATATATAATGCAATGTGTAGCTGTGTGATACAAAAATTTCTCACACTGCACACATACATTGTTACTAATTTGATCATCACCTACCAAATTTAGATACATAGAAATTCATGAAATACAGGATGCTAAATTCGTTCACAGACAATTCAAATACAAAAATCCCAATATAGTTATGAATCCCCATGTAATAATAAGAAGGAATCTAGAATACTACACTACCAAAAGAGATAAATCAATATGTTTATATTATAAACATAACTATAATTACTAAGGGGCTGTTTTCAGTGGTCTGGAGTATTTTGATTTTTATAAAATTCTGTCGTAGTAAACAAAGATGAGCTAGGTTAGAGAGTTTTTATATAAATTTTGTATAAAAGAAGTTTTGGTTGATTTAAAAGTCGTTAATTATTTTCATTAAAAAATCATAAATAATGTAGATAATTAACCATTAATAACTACCCTACAAAAAAGTGCATTTACATCATGCTTAAATTGCCAACCTTGGATGAATATGTCTATTAGTTAGTATTCAGACAAACAAAATACATATAAATGCAAGGCATGTAATTGCGGTTTGGGTATTTTTTTTAACAATTTGGATATTAAGAGATGGTGACACTGCATGTTCCATGTAAATCCCTTTCATTATAATACAAATGAAATATTTACTCGAGGAGTCCTTTTACCTTGTGAATCACAAGCATGATGTTATTAGGTAAAAGAAACACCATTCATTTGTTTATTAAATTAATCCTTAACGTTGAGGATTTATTTAACAAACATGAATAGAGTTTTATGGATTGTTGTAAAATATACCTTGGCTCAATACTGAATTTAAAAAATGGGTAATTAAATATCTTGCACAAGCTAGGCATTCTTGTTGTATTCATCATATTGAAGAACACTCATAAAACCTTGAGCTGGCACACTTGGCAAGTCTGTAGGACAAATTGGTGTTCCATATGTTTTGTTGACATCGAGTTAATACCCTCATCAACAAAAGCAATGGTTTGCACTCTTCTTTCGCTCTACCTATGTAACGTCATATCCAATCTTTATTGTGGACAACTCGCTCTTGTACCACCATTCCCTTGGCTTTGAAATTGGTTAAAACTTAATTTGGTTATGGTGGAGAAATTTTCCTTTTTTGTATCCTTGGTTTGTTTTAGAATTGTGGTGTAATCGTACTCCTGCCTATGACAATAGTTGGCCTTCATTGTATTGAACAAACTTCTTTGATGGCATTTTATTTCCTTTTCAATCACCTAGCTTCTAAGTGAGATCCTTACAACGGAGATACGTCCTCTATCAAGTTGATTATGTCTGTCATAATTAGTTTAGTGTTAGTTATTATCAATACCTGGCAATTAGATTATTCTTTGATGGTCCCATCCCACTAGGGTGTCCGACAAATGATGCATAGTTCTTAAACATTGTAAGAATGCATTGACAAGGTTTAAACGTGTGGCCTCCATAATGTCCACTTTCCTATCCCCAAGTACGGCATTATGTATAAAACCAGAATGACCTAGTTTAACTGATGATGCATCCTTACGTTGAGGATGCACCTCCAACAACTCTTGGCACATAGGTATACAAAGGGTACATCTTTGGCATCAATGTAAGAATTATTATGTTCAGATACCATGTCAAAAAATATTATACATGCAAACAATGTTTAATACATTGCCTTTATTTAGTATTGATTGACCAATAAATAACATTCTACCATTGATAGTCACATATATTTACATTAGGCTAATATATTACATGTCACTCGTTTCCCATTCTTTCTTTTAATTAATTTCTTTTGTTTTTTAGTACATTTTTTCATTTTTCTTCTTTTTCTTTAACTATGGCATTTTTTTTTGTTCACAGTGATTTTTCATTCATTTTGATATATAGACAAAAGTTCTTTGTTTCTAATTTGTCCTCGATGCTAAAGATTTAATTTCAATTATCATTCATATTGCACATTTTAGAATGCTTCATAAGTATTATCCTCAACATTGAGGACAATACTTATGAAACGTTTGCTTGCAATGTTTGAAGCAATCCACATATAAAGTAATCCTCAGTGTTGAAGACTTAACTATTATAGATTGGGAAAACAATTAACTAAGCTACATGTTTGTTGTGGTATTAAATCTTCATATTTTCCACACTTTTCCTTCTTGTGATATTTGTTCTAGGTGATTTAAATTTTTAATAAATGCTAAATTTTTTGTAGATAACATCATCCATGCTTACCATTTTGGAAAACATGTGAAAAAAGTTTTTAAAGATTTACCTAATCGTTGGTCTATCATGGAAGGAACAAATTTGACATAAGAGAAGATCAAATTTCTGACAGGAATGGGCTTCTCTTTTCATATGGTGTCCAATTCTTTTTCTCAAACACTCACCAAAAACACCCCCACATGCACAAGATTGAACATATTGATAACAACCTTTTCTAAAAACATTATCAGAGTTTTTACTTGGTGCCACAAAGGCGGATTGCCAGATGCTAACCTTAGAATCCCCTTTTAGAAACCCCACGAAATCTAGTAAAGTAATCTGAACCCAACCCTTAGGAGCTTAAACCCCAACTGACCAAGTCCATGAAACAAGGCTCACTTTGTGAATCAGGATATGTGAACTAGCCGAGCTATATGTGTCGTTTTTAATTTGGCGTGGTTGAGGCGGCCAGAGCAAGGCCTCAACTACTAGTTCTGTGGAACATGAACTCGAATAATGATTTTGAGCTTACAAGCAGGTTTTTAAACCAAGGAATTTGACTAACTCCTTAGAAGTGACATACCCGGTCATAAAGGCGAGATTCTGCCAACATTAAGGATAGTCTAACCCAATGGTGGGACGTACCCCTATCATCTAGAAGTTAGGGCAGCACAATAGAGGGTTACACCTTAACGACACAAGCTTAGCTTGCACTGGTAGGAGGTTAATGAACTCTCTTTTGAACCCAGGAAGCCTCACTACTCATACTCTACCTTATTTATGTGATGAACACCCCTGCCCCCCCTGTTTTCCTAAGGGGGTATTAAGGTGTGGGGTTAGGTCAACCCTAGGGGTGTCCCTAACCCTTTTTGATAAACTATACTGGAAAAGCTAATGCCAAACCGGAGGAGAGTTTTCTAGAAGGTAAGTTCTAGCTTCATTTAGAGTTTCATGTAAATACCATCTTTAGTTGTTCGAAGAGTTGTTAAATTCATAATTGTCTAACTTTTAACAATGAGAAAAAGCAAGTCAATTAAAGGGTAAGTCATGTTGCATTTTTTAGGTTTATCTTTCATTATGTATGTGGCTCGAATGAAATGGTAATCCTCGACACTAGGGATGGGGCCAAAATACCTTTGTGATGAGGAAATGGCCGAGAATCCTTAGTGCCAAGGAAGGGTTCCTCGACATCGAGGATGGGGCTAAGGACGAGTCCTCAGCATTGAGGTTGGGGCCAATAGTCCTTGGTGCCGAGGATGGGGCCTAGAGTCCTTAGTGTTGAGGATGGGTCAAAGTCGAGGATGGGATGCAGATTCCTCGATGTCGAGGCTAGAGTAGAGAATCCTCAGCGTTGAGGTTTTTCATATATTAGAATGGCAAGGTTTGTCATATGTCTTACAATTGCTTTTAGGACGAAATGGGGAAGAGATACGCTCAACTAGCTTTATAGATTGCAGCACTTCACCCACCCATTCCACAAGACAACGAAAGTCAAGCACATGATCAAGCTTTGTTGTCTGCAAATTTTGTGAGAACACCATTTTCATATTTACTAGACGGTTTCGAGAGGAAGGCTAGTGAAAACTCACCAAGAATTCCATTAGTTTTGTTGAAGTCAAATTAGCAAGTGAGTGCACTATCAAAGAATATGAGTGATCTAATGGACTCCTTTAAACAAAATGTATACATTCATACAACCAAGCTTTTGTGGTGACCATTTAGTAAGGAACTTAGTCCAGAAGAAAGGAAAGAAATAGAAGAACACAAATGATAGGGAGACATATGCAAGTCTTTTTGGAAATAGTGTTGAGAGGTATCAGACTTGGGGTCATTGTAGACAAAACATTTAACATTTAGGATGGTAATCATTGCCTACAATAGATGAGCATCATGAAGGATGAAGAACCTTATTGCTCCGATAAAACTTACCATGTGTCTATTAAATGCCACTTGTTGGAATAATGGATGCTTCTCAAATTGTGCTGCTAATCCAAGTTCTGTGAAGAATGAATGAGTAAGCACATGGTGAGATTCTTTTCTATTTTGAATACTAAAGTTTGTTATGTAGAGTCTTGCAATACATCACATCCCAATGGAGTTGCCACAAAGACTTTATGCACTGAGGCAATGCAAAAAAATATAGCAACTTCGACTACTAAAGGTAAGAAACTAATTAACAAAGAAAGGCAGAAGTCAAAATAACCATCTAGAACATTACTAGAGGCAGTTCATATGTTCATACTATTTGGGTAAGTTGAATAAATGTTATTGGCTTTTTGTGATAGGAATCCTTGATGCCAAAGTTCTTTTTATTCAATTCAATTACACATTAAATTACATCATGTGCAACCTAAATATCGAAAGGATAAGATTGACACATTGTTGTCTAAGGAGCTGTGACACTAGCAAATATTCACAAGGCCAAGGTCAATGTGAGGAACAACTAAATGACAATTATGGCTAAATACTTTTTAATTATTAACAAAGGAGTGAATGATGTAGAGTTCGTTGACAAAGTGACATGATTTGACTAGAAAGCTGTAGGACACAAAAATATACCTTACCTACTAGATTACCCTTGATGATAATGCCGAGGGACGCATTTTCCAATTGAATGTCATGAACATACTTTTCATGGAGGCCACATCAAACTTCAAGAAGAATGTAATTCTCATGGCTGATAAAGATCTTAAGCAATGGGTCATGGTGAAGTGAATGAACTAAAAGATAAAATAGATTAGCAACGAAAGGCTAAAGGAAATCCTCAAGGACAAAAATGAGAAGGTTTCTTTGTTCAAGAGAATGAAAAATTTTCTCAAGAGAATAAAAAAGAAGGCATAGATGGATGATTAGTTCCCATACATAACGAAAGTCTTTGCCATTCCCAAGAAAAATAAATATGACTTTTTATTACCATGTGAAACAAGTTTTAAATCATATGATTTTACAATATGTTGTTTTTCTTTTTGGTTTATTCACATCCTCTATAAGTCCATACTATTGACTAATTTGCCAGAGAAACTAGAGATTTATTGATCTGGCAACAAAATGTATTAAGTTGTGGGTGGATAGGTAAGCAAAGGAATTTGCCTTTAATTCAAAATTGTATGAAAAATTTCCACAAAAAATCATCAATGAAGAAATTAAAGATATTCCTTTATACCTATAGCTTTGTTTTGTGCCAGACGACAAGTTGTAGTTTTTCAATGAGGTCGAGCTTCCAAGAAGAGAAAGATGTTGTTGGGTGAATCAAGCGATGGCAATGAATCGAGAAAGGGGACAATGAAGAAAATTTATGTGAAGGTTGAATTGTACAGTTTTTCCATGATGCCATTGGAGAATGAGCCAAGTGCTTTATAGGTTTTTGTTGCAACATTTTATCATTGGGTAAAGCTCTTGAGGTACATAATATACCCCCTGATGTGCCTGAGTTTAAGGAATGACTTGATAGTCAGAGACTTTCCAATTGGCCTTTCTCAACAAGCAGGTGAATTATCAAAGAAGTAGAATAAACTAACCAATTTGCATTCTTTGTAGAGATCATTTTTCACATATTATGAGGAATTTCTTCAAACATAAGGGTTTGTAGTGTTGATTAGGCCATGTGAGATTATCTAGCACATGCATTCAAAACACTTTATCACAATCTAGAAAGTTGATTTAGAAAATTCTAATTTTCATGATTTGGGATACTACGAGGACATTAAGGTATGTCGTTTATATTAAATTCAATTAACAAAGAACAACAACTATAGATCCTCGACACCGAAGAATCTATGTTGAGGAAATTGCAAGGAAACCTTGGCACCGAGGATTTGTTTGCAGTGTCCTTAGCACTAAAGATATTGAATGCAAATCCTTGATGTCAAGGACTTGTCATTGGTATCCTTGATGCTAAAGACATGGCAATGAGATCCTCGACATCAAGAATTTCTCCTTGTTGTCTTTAAAGCTTAAATTTAGTTATATATTTATTAGTGAATTAAGTATTTATACATGACTGACCTTAGATACCTTTGTGAATGCAGTGCATTGATGTGCAATTGATCTTAATAGTACGAAGGGGAGACCACGAAGATATTTTGAATCCACTAGATGTACGGGTTAACATCCTTGTGGATTAAGTATAAAAGGTCATTAGAGGGAAAATATTGATATGTTGAATAGGCAATGTAAAGTATTTATTTAGTTTTATTACATGTGTTGAGGGTTTGAGAAATCAGATCCTTTGTTCACCAAGATTTTGACAATTCTAATTAAATTGAGTGACTACATTTGAGACTTATTCATGCATATTGTGAAATTGCTTTTATTAAAGCTGCAAGGGGAAGAAATGTTTTGGGAGTGAATATGGATTAAGTAATTTATTTGTATGTGAGAGAGGCAAACCTATTAGAACCCTTGCATTTCAAGCAAATGGTTAAGCCAAGAAAGAACCCCTAAGTAGTAACCTAGAATTTGATGATGAAAAGTATTAGAGCAATAAAATAAAGTTAATGACAACCAAGAAGAGAAGCCTAAACATTTAAATAAACATCCACCAAAGAGAAAAAAATTCAAACAACACAAGGACTAGAAAGTTAAGGAAATATAACAAAAAAAAAATCACCTAAGAAAAAAAAAGAAAAACATAAGCATTTAGAAGTACAAAAGGGTTCCAACACACAACCTCTACTTCAATTTATAGAGATCGAAGATGGAAATGTACACAAAAAGAAGAAGTAAAAAGTGGTATAAAGAGTTAATGATGATGAACTACCAAGAAGAATGTTATCATCTAACCTAACACTGGACATTGTACACACAACAAAGATGAAAAACACTAAAAATAATGGTCAAAAGAAGAACTAATGAAGTGTAATATTATTTTTGTAAATTTAGTCTTCGGTCTTTAAACATACCTAAAAAAATGTAGTTTTTAGTATATATTAAATACATGCATGTAAGTAGCTAGCCTTGTGTAGGTTTATATTTCTTGTAAGTTTTTAATCCTGTACATTCATAGCAATGTTGCTTTTTGATCCTTGGATGTCAGCTCTTCCTAATTAAAAAAACTTTTCAACATTACATAAATTAATATTTTTTTGTGTTTTGAACATATTAAAACATTCACATAAACTGGTTTTTCAATATCTTAAACAAAGCTGCAGCATATAAAGATTCTCTAGAATATACATATAAAATCTTTTTATCCTACAATAAATATTAGTATATAATGTATATTGACTGTGTAATGTGAATGTCCAAAGAACATATATATTCAATTTGAACATTAAATTTACTTTAATGTTATTGTTGTTTTAAGGAGCTGCTCTATTATATTACATATTTTCTATTTTAAATTATTAAATTATTAAATTATTCAATTTGCAATTTTAAATTTATATACACAAATATACAATATATTTCTATTATTCAAGTTCACCAATCAGAATTAGTAATCAATCGTCTGTTTTAAAGTAGAATATTGCTTATTTTTACATAATGTAATAATTTCTTAAAATTATGTTATAAATAACATATTTTTTTTAAGTAATAAAACTTATCCCAAATATATAGATACAGAAATATATAGGGATTTGTTACCATAGACAACCATTACAGAGTCAAATTATATAAATAAGAGAACCTCAGCGTTTAAAGTACTTGATGTTAACCATGTCCCCAACCTCACTAATGACCTGTAGAAATCCATTTTAATTTAATAAAAATATTAAATATGAATATATAATAAAATAAAAATAATAAAATAGACACAAAATAAATAAAACACACACACACACACACACCTTCAAGGCTTCTTCCAAATCTTCCCTCGTATGTGAAGCAGATATACATATCCGAGCCCGCGCTAGCAACAATGGTGTCGCTGGGAATGCCACAGTCACCACTGCTACCTGTAACTCACATACAACTTAATAACTACATAATATAGATAATAACATATTATTGTTTAATATAAGCTAAGCTTAGACTTGAGTGAATGTCTCTCTCTCTCTCACACACACACACACACATAAAATACATGTTGCTTACATTTCGTTTGAGGCATTCGCGGCTAAAAGCGGGGATTTTAGCAGGATGATAGAGCATGATGGGCATAACTGGGGAGTCTGTATCTCCAAGCACCTCAAATCCCATATTACGAAGCTTCTCCCGGAAATAGTTGCTGTTTTCACGTATCTGTGCAAGCTTCCGAGCTCCTACATCGTAAAACCACGTCATATGTGTCTGTGTCTAAATACGTATGTATGTATCCTATATAGAATGCAACATGAAGCTGTGTGTGTGTGAGGGAGAGAGAGGGGGTTCTAATTGTTTACATATATAATAATAATAATACAATTACCTCGGTCACTGCCGTCTTCACCAGTTACAACCTTCATGGCAGATATTATTTGCTGTGCAACAGGGGGAGACATAGCAGTACCATACATATGTCCAGGACTTACATACTTCACATAAGTAATAAGCTCCTGCAATAAACACCGTTAAACTCACATGTGCGTGTGCACACATATATACATATAAACGTTATATACATGTAAACTAATACCTTGGAACCAGCAATATATCCACCAGAAGAACCAAAGGACTTAGTAAAAGTTCCCATCATAACATCAATATCAGCAGGATCTACACCTACATGTTCACACACCCCTCTCCCTGTTTTACCAATTGCACCAATACTGTGTGCTTCGTCCAAATATATGTAGGCCTAAAATTAATAAATAGCGAAATAGTAACATTAGGTTACGTAAGGGCACAGCTATATAGTACATAAAACAAAGACTGACACACGCGCGCGCATGCATTAAGAATACATGTGCATGTACCTTGTATTGTTTAGCGACTCTAACAATCTCCTTAAGCCTGCAAAGTTCACCTTCCATGCTGTATATGCCTTCAACGACTACGATAATTTTCTTCCATGGTCTATGTGTGCGTGGCTGCCCTTCAGCAATGTTTTCCCTTAGCAAACTTTCTAAATGCTCAGGTGCTAAAAATAAACCATATATTAGTAATGTTAAGAGCATATTATATTATATATGTTACCGATCCAGTGGTGCATGTATGCATATAAATTATAGTATGTATGTTGCAAACACACATCGAATATATATAGATATCGCAGCACTATCATCACATATGCTATCTCTACATAATCAACTCCCCCCTCCCCCCTGTGCGTTAGTGATATATAGTCACTCAGCTACGATCCATTTAGTTATTGAATAGCTAAACATATACAGAACACCATGCATAAATATATACATATATGTGTCTCTACGTGTGTTTAGATAGAATACTAAGGCAAACTTACAATTGTGTGCAAAAACTTGAATTTTTGACCCAGATGCCCGAGCACCAGAAACAATTGATGTGTGATTGAGTGAATCACTAATGATTAATCCTCCCTGTAAATATTCACATTACGTACACACAAATATTGATGTATAGATGTGTCAACTGTGTGTACGTATTTGTGTATAGATGTGTCAACTGTAACACGTTAAATACACACTGTGAGACAATTAACACGTGTTATCGTCTACGAATCTCTCTCTCTCACACACACGCACACGCACGCATGCACACCTTGCCAATGAGAGTAGGCAATGTTGTTGAATTGGTGGCATACCCCATGCCGTAAACCATAGCAGCAGGTTTACCAACAAACCTCGCAACAAGTGCTTCTAGTTCCTCATGAAGAAGCGTGGTTCCTGTAATAACAAATACGTATATACACATGCATACACATACACGTACATAGAGAGAGAGAGGGAGAGAGAGAGGGAGAAACGGAGGGAGGGAAGGGGGACCTCCGTCAACACGACTAGCACATGCGCTAGCTCCATATTTCTCCAATGATTCGATTACATGTGGTGTACAATATTCATCGGCAGCAGCAAACCCCAAATAATTATAAGATCCAAGGTTAAGACATCTCCTGGTTCTATCTGTGAGACTACGAAAAACATTATACGTTATACTACGTGTCTCACAGTGTGTACGTGTGTATATGCACATAATACATATGTAGAAAAATGAACACTATATAGAGCAATCACCTACTATATAGTCCTGTTATTGTCGTCCGATCCTCTCTCAATCACATCAATCCAAGCCTCAGGAGCACTAGCAATGGGCCTGTTAAAGCAATCCTGCAAAAACAATAGTATCGTATTAGTACATTATAATCAATTTGATAGAAGTATCGTTTTCCTATTAATATTGCTAGTGAAAAAAATTTGATATATTAGTTAAGCGTAGAGAGAGAGAGAGAGAGTGTCAAGGAAGCATAAGATTAAATCATAGCGTAAGCATATACAAAATGCTCCTGTTTAACAAAAAAACAGCATTTCACATGATAGAAACACACATACACAGTTATGGCACTATCATATGAGAAACAGTACGATAATAGAAAAAAACTTAATAAACAGTTGTGTAATGCGTGTGTTGTGTTTATGTGGTATTTTAACATATTATATCAATAAGCTATGTCTAACACACACAGAAACAGAAACGTCCAGAGACATGTAAATGTATAACTTATGCATACTATATTAACCAATAGACTAAAACAGAAATAAATTTTAAATAATTTCAAAATATATTTAACATATATTATATCAATTAGACATGGCACACACACACACACACACACCTGTATTCTCAAATATAAGCGACGAGTGTAGAAATCCTCGTAGCTACGACACAATGGGGCATATCCCTGCGGATTAAAGTGTGATTAAGCAAGATTAAGAGAAGGATTAAGGTAAACTTACAGCAGGAATTGGATCTTCGGTGAGAGAAAAGGTATTGAGACACGCTCTCAACCAATCTCGGACACGGCCGAATATGAAGAGGATTACATAGCTCAGGTACGTCGAGATGATTGTGAATACTGAAGCTGTGCTCATCGTCTTCTTCTTCTACCTTCTCGTACAGAAGACCTAAAAACAGAGTTTTGACCTAATTTATTTTTCTTAAACTTGACCTAATAACAGAGGAATTTTATGAACTTATATTTAATATTAAAATTAATCTACTAGTAGTTTTTTGATTTCTTATTAGATTAATAATTTAGTATTATATAATATTAATTTATTATAATTAAAACAGAGTACTAAAATCATTAAATAATAGTTTTAATTAAATAGTTATAGTATGGGATGTACATGCTCTTTCTATTAGTGTACAAGCGGTTGATATTTTAAATCTGATATAAAATTTAATTTTAATATATTATAAAAAGTAAGTACGTAAGTTTGGCACGGCATTTTCTTTAAAAAAAATAATAAAGCTTTTTTATTAAAAAAAAAAAGTAATTAAAAGCTTTATTAATAAAATCTGTGTTATATACATAAGTTCTAATAAATAAATAAACATTACAAATCTTGATGTGGCATATAAATAATTTAAACATCATAAGTTCCTTTGGGTGTATTACTTTCAATTAAATTTATTTTAACCAAGAAAATGAAACAAATTAAAAATAAAAATACTTTCACACCTGATAATATTTATATATAAACTCAAAAAAAAAACCTTATAATTAACATCATTAACGTAAAGACATACATTTCAATATCGTTGTAGTTTAAAATAATATAAAACTTTGAAATACAAAACTATTTAGAATCAAAACTTTTCTTTAATAATTATAATGCCCATGGCATTGACATTTCATTATAATATGGACTAATCCTAAAGATATATATTTAAATATTATTCTTATCAAAATTAATGTATAACTTTTGAAATTTTCAAATACCTAAATATTCAATATTTATAAATGTTGGAAATAAACGAATAATATTATGAACTTTAATAAAGTGTAATAATAAATTTTTGTTTTGCTTAAATCAAAATTTGGACATGACAAATTAATACATAATTATTAGAATACACAAAATTATTTATGCATAATAATTATTTTTCATTGGAAGCCTAGTTAATATCACTTCTTAATTCATAATAATAAACTTTAATTATTTTTTAATAAAAAAAAATATTCTAAATTGAACTACTTAATTATTAACATGGTATAGATTATGAATAAGTCAAAATTTATATTAAAGATTATTTTGCTTTAAATTGACCATTTATCTCCAGCTTGCTGATTTTCAAAATTACGTGATGGCGTTATATTCTACCAGGATTATAATTATAATATTAAAATGATTATACATTAAACTTAAGATTTAAAAAATTCAACATAATTATTTTTTAAGAATTTTAAAATATATTTTTGGGAGCCACTAAAAAGAAAAATAATATTAATATTGGTAAACATCACTATTTCATTAATCATGCACTATCAACTCTTAATATGCAATTAAAAATTTTTAAATGTAATCATATCATTATTAATAATAATTATAATAACAAACAACAGATAAAAGATACATAATAAAAATCTTTAATATTATTACTCATTTTAATTAAGTCTTATTTGACTTAATATATAATTGGTGCTATGGCACTTTAGTTGATCAAAATTTCATTTAAAATTTTAATACCATCACGCAAATTTTAATTATTAATAAAATTATATTAATATTATTTATCTTACAATCTTATTTCTTTACTAGTTAAGTTCTCATACTTAAAAATTTTAATATGTATAATTAGGCCTTAATATGATGTTTTAAGATAGAAAGGCATAAATTTAGTAAAATTATTTGAATAAAGTATGAAATCACAATATTAACGCTAATAATAATAAGATTATTTTTAAAAATTAATTATTTTACATAAGAGACTAATAACAATTAATTTTAAAGTCAAAATCTTTTTCTTAAAAAAAATTGTTTCCCAAATATTAAAAATAACCATAAAAGTATTAAAGAAAATAAATCAAAAGAATTAAAATTTTGTAATTAAACTTAATTTAATATAAACAACTATTATATATTTTTTAATCTCAATTTTTATAATGGTGATTATGAATGTCCTTTTCTCCATTTAATTAAAAAAATCAAAAGATGGAACACTTCAATTAATTTTTTATTATATTTTATTTTCATATATTGCATAATCTTTATCTAAGTATTCAACTTATCAAAATAAAATGTTAATAAGTAATTAAAATAAAACCAAAAATTAAAATCTTAGTATTAATGACTCATATGCAACTAATTAGAATACAATTAAATATCACAATTTTGAAGAGATTAATAATTATTAAAATATTTAACTTATTATATATATATTAAATTTATTAACTTTACATTTTAGATGTATTTATTAACTCTTCATATTAAAGTTATTTGTAATTTCTTAACAACTCAAAAGAGAAGAATATAAACACTATATTATTTAATAAATAATAAATAAATAGATGAAGGGTGACTATTTTGTGTGACAGACATATGTGTATTGTGCACCAGGATCCACATTCGTACAATAGACACATGGAATATTCTTGCTATAGATCCTTCACATATAGCCATAGAATAAATAGAATTGTTAAATTTTCCTTGATGTTAACATTTTAAAATTTCCTCAAAATTAAGGAATTGTTTTGAGTAACTCTAGCACCTCCTATTATGAAAACAATGAAAACTAATTATGAAATTTATAAAATCATGTGTTTAAGTGGGTTACTAAAGGATGTTAATTGATTTGAAGCTCACGAAAGATATTTGTGTTACATTCTTAAATGATGTATGCAAAAACGTTTGAATAACCATTCTATTAACAATGTGCAAAATATTATTCAAATCGTTGTAAGCACATGTACTAATTTTAAAAAGTTAAATTAGATTTTTTAATTTCGTTAAAAGACATTTACAAAAATAATATTGTAGGTGTGGACCCTTCTTTGGAAATTACTTTTAGTCTTCTTTATATTTGTTGTGTGTACAATATCCAATGGAAGGTTAAATGATTATATTCTTTTTGATAGTTCATCACCAGTAGCTCCTTGAACCATTTTTCTTCTTCTTCTTGTGCACATTTTCATCTAAAGTGGAGGTTGTGTGCTATGACCCTTTTGTGTTTTTATATGTTTCCTCTTTTCTTTCTTTTTGTTAAGTGACTTTTCTATTTGTTGTACTTGTTCAACTTCCTTATCCTTGTGTTATTTAAACCTCCTCTTTGGTAGATGTTTATTTTAATGTTAATCGTTATTAACTTTATCTTTATCTCTTTCAATTATACACAAGTTAAAGTTTCAATTTAGTTCTTTTAAATAATATCTTACTTAGCTCACTGACTTAAACTTTTTCATAGAATTTTTAAATTTTAAATCATTAAAGTACAAAATGTTGAATTATTATTGTTTGAACTCTCGTCCTCAGATTCTAGGTCATTACTCAAAATTTCTCTAAGCTCTTTCTTTGGTTCAAACATTTGCTTAAAATGTAAAGGTTTTAGTAGGTTTGCTAACACTATCTCTTTTACATGCAAGTAAATTATTTGATTTATAACCACTCTCAAAACATTCCTTCACATTACAACTTTAACAAAAGTAATTTCTTAGTACCCATGAACAAGTCCAAGATGTAGTTGCCTGGTTTTATTAGAGTTGTTGAGATTTTGATGAATAAAGGAGCTGATTTCTTGGACCCCTAACGCATGGCCACTCCATTGAGATGTGATGTGTTATCAAGACTTTGCATAACAAACTTTAGTATTTAAAATAGAAAAAAAAATTCACCATGTGCTTACTCATTTGTTCTCCGCATAGCCTAAAGGAGCAGCATAATTTAAGAAGCCTTATGTTATCTTTAACAAGTGGCATTTAACGAACACATGGTAAATTTTGTTGGAGTAGTAAGGGTCCTCATCCTTGATGATGCTCATCCACTATAGGTGATGATTACCATCCTAGATGTCAAATGTTTTGTCTATAAGGATCACCTCTCAACATTGTTTCTAAAAAGACTTGCATATGTCTTTCCAATACTTGTGCTTTTCTATTTTTTTTCTTTTTTCTGGATTAAGTTCCTTGCCAACGATCACCACAAAAGCTTGAGCTGTGCTAATGTATTCATTTTGTCTAAAAAAGTCTTTTAGATCGCTCATATTCCTTGATAATGCATGCACTTGCTCACTCGACTTCAATAAAACTAGTGGTCCTCTCTAAACCATTTAGCAAATCGACACCGAGGACTATTTGCTCATCCTCAGCCCCATCTTTGGCACCGAGGAATGAAAGGCCCATCCTTAATGATTATGAATCTAGCAATTCTCTGAAGAGCTAAAGATAAATAGAAATTCTAAGAAACGAAGAATTCTTGTGACTATATAAAATGAATGAAAAACACCGTAAACAAAAAAATGCCACAATTAAAGAAAAAGAATAAGAATGAAGAAATGTACTAGAAATTAATTAAGAGAAACAATGGGAAACAAGGACTGAAGAAATCTAGTTGGATTAAAGATGGACAATATTATAAAAGAGATTGTTGAAGTGCCATGTATCCTTAGCCGCCACAAACCTTGGCCTCACAAACCCTAGATCTAAAACCCTAGTCAACTAGCTTTACTTTCCATGCGGACTTCAACATTCCAAACCATTGCACTATGCATTTAACTCACAAGTAAATTATGAACTTGCTAAGGTGATTTCCCCATTAAAATGGCGTTTACATAGTAAATCCCTCACTTGGGCTCGAGTTTCTTATAGCATGGAACAAAGTTATTGATGTGATACCACATTGGGTGATTTAAAACAACCTATGCATAGTCAATTTGCCAAAGGTCAACCATGCACAAACAAATTTTACATAAAGTCTATCAAATGCTTTGTTTGTAGGTAACATTTCATACAACAATAATTTGTTATATGACAAATTATTACAGAGGAATCAAACAACAAGGTAGTTACTCAATATGTGTTGCAAATGTGTATGCAAGGAAGTACCTTCTATATACAATGGTAACATGATATTTAAACTTCCACCTTTATCACTTGTAGAAACACAAACAATTGATGGCATGAGATAGAAAGATGATGGACACATTTAAAATACAACAAGTCCATGTGGAAGGATTTCAACGGTGCAATTTGATTAGTTATTGTGGAGGCCATCTTGCGTGCATTAACTCAAAATGTTTCTTTCAACAATTTAAAGTAAGAACCAAATGAACAATTTTGGAGGTTTATAATTAAGGCCTAGGGTGGTGTGATTACTTTAAGAGAAAGAAGCTATGTTGCAAATACTATGGTTTGCAACCTAATTGCAAGGCCACATGCGATGTGATAAAGTACATCATTGTCTTGGCAAATACAATAATGTTGCATTTAGTGATTTATATTACAATGCATGAACACCCAGTTTCCCATGGTGTCTCTGGCATCGCTATTGTTGAAGAAGTAGAAGAATGAGTTGCACTTACTCCTAAAGCTTTTGCAAGTTCTATTACAAGGGATGTTGTGTTAGACATTGTCTGAACTCATCCCATTGACAAACAATTGCAGGTAAATAAGTCAAATATACCCCCATATAGAGTATATGAATCCTTGCATATTGTCCTCAATGCCAAGGTTTTTTTCCTATTTGACAAGTGTTCCCCTTATTTTATTGTCTCATACATAACTATAATGATACATTTGCATGTTGACAACCTCAGCACCAAGGATGTACCCTCCATATACCTCTACAAGGGTTTGTTGGAGTTGCATCATCAATGTTGAGGATGAACCACTCAGTGTCATAGTGGCAACCTTGCGTCGAGGATGTGTTTAGTGACAACCCTCGATGCTGAGATTTTCTTATGTGGTTACAATTTTTACCCATTATTTAGTTGATAGTTTTACAGAATAAGAAATGTTGTCTATATAGCAAAGAAAAGACAACCAATGCATCATAAAGTCTTAAATGAATTATTGCATTTGAGAATTGTTTGTGATGGCCTTTTTTGGAGTCATTCATCTTTTCCAACATAGTTCTCTAAAAATTCCATATGCATTTAAGATGTCTTTAGTAGGCACAAACTCAAGTGTTCATCTCATAAACAATTATGTGGAGTTCTTCATGATGCTTATGTGTGTTTGATCACCACATAAAGTTTATGATTGGAATACAATGGACATATTCATCCATGACCACAAATAAGTTTTGTACATCTGTATTATTTGTCAGACACATAGTGGGATGGGACTATGAAAGAATGATATAATTGCTAAGTACTCAATAAGAATTAACATCAACTAGTTATGACGAACATAATCAACTTGATCGAGGAAGTATCTCTAGGGATCCCACTTAGAAGTCTGATTAAAATGAAACAAAACATCATAAAAGAAGTTTGTCTAGTTCAATAAAGGCTAACAACTCTCATAGGATAAAGTACGAGTACACCACAATTCCAAAACAAATCAATAATAAAGGAAATGAACATTTCTCTACTAGAACCAAATTAAGTTTCAACCAATTCCAAACCCAAAATGAATGACAATATAGGACAAAATTGTTCACAACAAAGAGTTGGCAATACAATGTTACATAGGTTTTGGTTTACCTACACTAATAATAAATCCTTCATTAGTATTAACATCAAACTCAACATGTGGAACACCTATTTGTCTTACAGGCTTGCGGGGTGTACTAGCTCAAAGTTTATAAGTGTTATTCAATAGAATACAACAGCTTGTGCAGACTTGCCCTATCAATTTGAGAATTAATTTTATTAAATTAATTATCTTTGTGAGTATATTTGAACAGTAATGTAAATATAAGTTATATAATTATTTTTATTTTAGCATTAAAGTGCTCCTCTGTGTCACTAACTTTAGGATCTTAATCACCATCCATTGCTTTGGATACAAAAGTCAAGCATACAACCAAAGCCAGCAACAGAAATGCATTGAGTGTAAATATTGTCATCTTCAAAACATATTAAACAATTGATTTAAATATTTTTATTTATAAACAAGTATTTTAATTACACATTTTTTGTCAATATTCACCAAAGTTTATCTGATAAAACATTATTTGCTTGTTTATTAAATCAATCCTCAACATTGAAGATTCATTTAACAAATAAATGAATAGTGTTTTATCTTGCCCAATAACATTCCTATCCTCAGCACTGAGATTTAATTTCAATTATATAAAATTTATAAAGATGTACATGATTTTGAATCTATTAAACAAATAAATAATCATATCTACGATGTTTATGTCAAATGTATGTAAATATGAACGTAATTAATATTATACTTGGATTTAAATGTTTGTATTTCATCCTCACACACTTAGACAAGAGGCCAAAAATCACTGCTATGCATATATGTGAACTTGATTTGGTATGAAATATAGGTATATAAAAAATGCAAATTTTTTTTTCAATTCCAATATATATAAATAAATACATATATTTCATAATATATAATAACATCTTAAATTTATATTTTCTTGTTTCATAAGTGTTATATTATATGTTATATACACAAATTTTATTTTTAAATTTGTGTTCAGTTAATAAAAATGTTATTTTATAAACAATTCCAATATTACTTAAATGCTACATACACTTAAATTTAAGGCGCACACACACACATATTTATATCGAACCTATACAAGGGTACTGAACAATCTCTAGTTAACATATTTGTCAAACCTGTGGACACCTCATCATCCGTATAAATAGACTAAGACTCGAACATAAGTCTTCATGTAGTACAATAGTGTTCTACTCATCGTATGTCCATGGCGTGCGTGCCTTAGTGCCTGTCCAAACACACATAATAGTTTATCAGGCACACACACATGAGTATAATCCACGAATATACAGTGTAAACTCAGTAACTAGAACATACACACACACATACCAGGAACATACAAAACATTATACTTACTTTTATTCTTCTCTACAAAACACGTATACTTTGCCTTCTCTACAAAACAGGTATTATTATTCCCAGTCAATTTCGTCATCAGAAGCTCCTTGCCTCGCCCGTATCAGCTTCTTGTTTAACATTTCCTGGCACCAAGAATACGGTTGGAATACATATACACAGGATAAGATATATGTTGTGTGTGTGTGTGTGTCTGTGAGAGAGAGAGAGAGAGAGAGAGAGAGAGACATGGATACCTTGTGTGGTGTCTTCTTCCCATACAACATCATCAGCTTCTTCCCCAGTATCAGCTTCCTCGCGCTTGGATTTCATACCCACTTGACGCTCCTCAGCCACTATGCTTGCTGCTTGTGCTTGTTCTGCTGCCTTCTGTGTATACGCAGCAAAAACCGCCTTCAAGTACTCGTCCTGTAAACAATTATATCTATAAGTAATTTGTATATTATATTCTCTCTCTCTCCACACACACACACACACACACACAAGATACTGCAGGTTTAAATGTGGCATAAAATCATTCAAAATGCAATTGAAGCAGAAAACCAAGTATGTATGAGTGCGTGCGTGTGAGAGAGAGACACGCACATGTATATTAGCTGTTTCTGATTTGACATCCTTCTGATCAACTTTCACATCAGGCTTTACTTCTGCAAATCCATTTTCCTCCCTTTTCACCTCCCCACGCTGCCAGGGTTAACAACTTAATTAAACTTATATTTCGTTATAATACTTACTATGTGAAGCTTTAATGTTAAGCTTACTTATAAAATACTCAAAACAGAATAAAAATATTATAAGTTAAATAGAAGTACAAACCTGTTGTGCAGTCAAGTTCATTCCCCTCCTGATCATCCACGGTGGGAGCACTTTTTGTGGTTGCGATGTCTCTCCCTCCCCTTTTAATTGCTTTTGGTCATTTCCACCTAAAGCAACTTCCACCTATATAAGCTATATGGTTAGTACTATTTTTCAGAGTTTAACGGTTCATTAAGTAGACGAGTATGTACGATGATAATGCTCTCTCTCCCTTTGTGCGTGCGTGCGTGCGTGTGTGTGTGTCTATGCACACACACACACACACACACACACATAGAGAGAGAGAGAGACTGTATATCTATGTACACATCTGTATCTGTACCTTCGGATCAAACAATGGGATTGCAGAGTCGGAACGGTCACCGTTGGATATTTTTGAATCGGGAATTTGGACCAATCTATTTACTTTCTTGCCATTGTGGCAAATGAACCATAATCTGGAGGTATTAAGTCCTTTAACTTGTTAAGCTGGTCGTTTAATGGCTTTAGTTGCTCCTAAAATATTAGAAACCACATTTGTAGTTAAACATATACACCATGTGTGCATGTGTATATACACGTTTAGTGAAACCTATTAATTGATTTACCTCCAAACGTTCAAGCATATCCTTAAGCTTTTCACGTTGCCGTCTTCGGGCATTTTCTTCATTATCACCATCCATGACTTCTTTTGGAGCAAGCTTATCATTCTCAGCAACAAGCTCTGCATCGCACCTCTCACAGTGGAAGTTCTGGTCCACAAAGCTTATAAGCCTCGATGCATCCAAACCGAATACCTTCAATAAACAAAAATAATCGGTGTGTGTGTGTGTGTGTAAGAGAGAGAGGGAGAGAGAACCATATTGCTTCTCTCTAAATATGTATATAGATTAAACACCATTTTGTCCATCGGCTTTGCTGTGTAAACCTATCACTGCTTAATATAAACTTCCATATCAAATATAGACAGTATGTGCGTGTGTGCGTCTTGTGTTGAAGATTATATACACGCACACAACACACAAACAGTGAAAGCAATAAAATGACTGACTGAAAGAATAAAAAAAATATTTTCCTATATAAATAATACTATGTGTCTATATGTAAATATAAGTGAATATCGCATGGAATTCACAACACACGCGCGTCCAAAACGCTAATACATACCTTCTGCCGCAATTTGGATCCGGACAAACATACTCTTGGACGGTGCTTTTTCTTCTAATCTGTCCTTTATCATTTTCCTCGCACGGTGAATACGGTACCTTACAACATCGCATATCTGAAACATTTAAATTGATTCCGTGTGATATATTGTATGATACAACATTAATCTAAGTTTAAATACTAAAAGTATCCATACATACCTGAGCGTAATCCAGACAGCAGTAAGAGTGTAAAAGCACCTTTTGCTTGTCATGTTGAGAACCCTCGCGCTGTCCATCTGTTGTTACTGCGACTGCTGTGTTATATGCCTTTGCCGCTTTCACAGTCTGTACATATATAAATATGTTATACTAAAATAAACACATAAATATATATTCATTTTATATACACACACACACACACACACGTGTGTGTGTTTTATATACCTATATATGCATTTGAGACACACTGACACACACCTCTTTGTGATCCTCACGAACGACGAGCATCTCGTCCTCTAAGACACGCAGAGCTCTCCGCAGTTGTTTAGGGTGAAGTTTAAGGCATTTTGCAAGTTCTTCTTCTTTTACCCACTGCCTCCTGCAATTATACAGCATATACAATTTTCTATATATAATAAACACGACGTAAGGAAAGTATACACAGATGCATTCGGTCTCCTATTTACAAGAGTAAATCAGGTTATATATGAAACTGATTATCATAAATAATATATACATATATAGAAACAAAGATATACCAAAATGAAGCAGTAAGTATTATATTAACAGAACATTGTACAATATCCCAATGAATAAGAAGTTCATAAACATACATAACCGATATGACTTTGTATACACAAGACAAAACAAAGGAATTATAATATAATATAATATCTAACTTGAATAGGATAAACAGATCTATATACCGTGTATATATGACACATATATGTATATGAGTGTCATGTGTATAGATACCGTGTAAGGGCATCGAGGACGACAACAGAGATGCCCTTATTATCGGATTTGGAGGATTTGCTAGGGTTGCGCCCTTGTGGGAATCTCATCGTCATAGAAAGCCCTAGCCACTAGCTTCACAAGCCTGTCTCACACAAATCAGCACTGTATGCGCCGTGTCTGTATGTATCTGTGCGTGCGTGCGTGTGTGTGTGTTTGTGTGTGCTCGGTATGTGGGCGCGCGTATGCGTGTGTGTGTTATGTGTGTTTTAGGCGCAGCTCACCTCCTGAAGGGCTCCGTAGTTGCCATTGCAGAAATTAGGGCTTAGACAAAGAACCCTAAATCCCCTGTTTAACTCTATCATCCTCCACGTGTCTTTCCTCCATTCGCTCCAATTCCATTGTACATCGAATATACAGCATATTCCAGCAACATCAATTAATAACAACATATAAACCTTGATTAAGTATATACAATTCATAATAAATTTTAATTAGGTAAAATCAAAAAAGTAAAATATATTACAAACTATAATTTAAAGACCTGCAGATTTAAATATTAGTTTTTTTTTTTAATAGATCTTTTTATTAAAATTATGAAAAAGAGCCAAAAATACAAAATGTGTAAGAAAAATTATAAATTATAATAATTATGTATATAACTATATTAAAGCTCTTAATTATCAATTAGATATTATATAGTTTAAATATTTATTCAGTTAATTAAAATAAATCATGCATACGACTTTTATTGTGTTTAGTATATGCATGCATAAATTAAACAATAGTATTACAAAATGTGTAGGTTTAAAACTTCTAATTGTCAATTATGAATGCAATATAAGTATTGCTGTTTATCTTAGTCATGTACATAATATTTATTGTTTAAAATATATAATTATATTATATATATTGAATCAAGCGCACACACACAATTTACTAAATTTTTTTTTTTTAATGTGCGGAATATTTACTTTTAAAATACTTCTATATATATATCTAAAAAGCAGAAGCTCAATATAGTTAGTATATAAAATTTAATTTTATAAGTTCGCCTTAACATTCTACAACGCTAAAATACACACACACACACACACACACAATAAAGGTAATGTATTACGTACGCTTATTTTAAAACTACATAGCTATTCTTACTCCACTAACGCACACACACTGTATACACATGTAGGAATGACCACGTCACTTTATGACACAATGATAATTAAAACTTTAAAATGTACAGTTTAAATTTATATATACGTACTAATATATTGTTTAAGAATAATATGAATTTGTAAACAAAACACATATATGGTAGTTATAAACAACTAATAAATAAAAGAAAGGCATAGAGATGCAGCAAACTCTTTCGTATTTATTTATTTATTTTAATTTGTTACACAAATTTAATATAATTTAAATAACTATTATTATTTCGTTAATTGAATTGAACCAGTAACTCAGTACATTGTGACCAAGTAAATTTAATTAAATCATTTAGTATATGCGATTGTACATAGAATAAGGGAGTTCATATGTATTTTTGTCTTTGCAGTTTAAACATTGGATAAACTACCTGTCTTAAACTTAAACACATTCATGCTTATAATTCTCCACAATATATATATATAATAGAAGAGAGAGAGAGAGAGAGCTTTAACTCTTGTTTAGACCCTCGCCACCATTTTGGTTCATGTGTTCCAATCAAAGTTCATATGTGTTGAAATGTCGAGATTCTATGAATGGGATAACCAGTAAATGGAATGTATAACTGGATAGCAATACACACACACACGCATATATGTGTGTGTGTGTGTGTTAACGCAATTACCTAATTTACTCCTCTTCCGACTGACAAACAGGAAGAAAATAAGTGTCAAGCTGCCAATACTTGTCTCGTACACCTTCCCACGTCTTGTCATCTAAACATTCCTTAACAGGCAAGGGTACAAACTGCGATGTGAGTCCAAAACGTGAGAGCTCCAAGGCAACAAGTTGGCAGTAAACCATGTGAAAAAATGCGTTGTGCCCACACATACCATTGAAGAATGAATATATACCTCCAGACTTCATTAACTTTGGCAAGTGTGAATGGAATTCCCTCATGTCTTCGTAATATTCTCCATAAGTGTCGAAGAATATCCCTTTGATAAACAATGTAGCAAATGAGATATACACATGTAACTATCTTTATATCAATAACACATGCCTTATGTCCTGTTTAGTATTGATCATAACTTAAATATGCAAATATGGCTCTCTCTCCTCTCTCTCTCTTCACACACACACAAACACGCACACGTACCATCGTATTGACCAAGTTGTGGAAGACATCTTGCCAGCGACCAAACAGGATTCTAACATTAGCCTTCTTCCCCAACCACTCGAAATCATTCGTGAATAAACATCAGGATGTGCTTCAATAATCGTGTGAGACGTCGGATTATAACTTTGTATAGCGGTCCACAAGTCCCTATATTGTACTCAAACTCACTAATGATATATATAACTAGTAATATGTTATATTATATCAAAATTATATATACCATTCCAAAACCGATGTTAAGAATGTCTCCACCCCCACAGCAGACGGCCTTGGCGTGTGCTTCCATTAGAGGCTTCTCCCATGCCATCATCACACCTGCACTGTCTTCATCTGTCAATTTACCCTCACCAAAGTTCAGCCTCGCCTCCTAGGATAACATTAATATTTAAAAATACAACAAGTTTAGCATATGTGTATATACGACAGTTTATACGTTTTAAGTTTAGGATATCTACAATATATGCACTCTAATTTATAAACACTACAATGAAGATATTAAACTTGTTATAGAGAACTTACACTAATTTTATGTAGTTTAATATATAACTTACGAGGTAGTCTTTGTTGGAAGCTTCCAAGGACTTATCTTGCCTGGCAATTGCACCTAGAACCAGCTCCGCCTTGATTCCTGTAATCGAACACAGGTACATATATAAAATAGAATATAGAATAGATACACAGTGCATATTGGTCTGTGTTCACATATATAAGCCCATTAATATATGTAATTGCTACATATCTGTAGAATATATGTAGATCCCACTAGTGTGTGTGAACTACGAACATATCCAAATACCACTGAGTTTGATTTATATGTTAATGTCATTTTTCTAATACCAATATATAAAAAATGCGTGTGTGTGTTGCAAAATGCACATTAAACAGGGCATACCTGCATCAAGGAGGATGTCATAAGCTTGCTGGTGGCCATTTTCCATGGCATAATCCCCTGCACAGCCGCCAGATCGATCTAATGCATTCCAAGGAGCCCCTGCTTCCAATAGAAGACTTACAATCTGTGAATGGCCTTCTCTGGCCGCGACCATAAGCGGCGTAATTCCTGTTGAAGAATCGGCCTCGCTCACATCTGCTCCATCTGCAATGAGCTGCTCTAGTTTCTTCAGATCGCCTGCCTCCACAACTTCCCGCAGCATTGCAGAACCCTAAACCTCTAGGGCTTACACTACTTAGATGATGTCTTTACTAATCTGGCATCTTGATTAAGATTATGTTTGATAATAACCTTCTTATAATACATATTATTAAGCCTCACCAGAATATAATAATAAGTTTTTCATAAATAATTTAAACAATAATAACATCTAACATAAGGGTTAACTCTACTCGTAAAGATTATATTAAAAACTGAAGTGTATTATGAAGTTGATATTATTATATTAGTATTTATTTTTTTTACTATGTTACATAGTTTAGTTATGAGCATAATATAAATTATATTAAAATTACATTAAAATTATATTACTAATTTTAAAATTAAAATTTAACATTAAGATTTTTATCTTCAAACACAAATCCGAGTGTTGAAGCTGTAATATGTATCGATCACGTGGCAGCCACGTGTTAATGCCACGTGATATGGTGTATATGGAAGAGTTTGTATCAATACTAAAATTTCATTGTTGTTTTCCATCTTTTGTCTTAAATATTAGATAACGAATATTCTACCATGCAGTCGTCATCAAGTAAAGAAGATGCTTATCAGCTTTATTCCACCGTGGGCGGTGCCTCATTCACATTATAGAGCCATCCATCACTGTAGTGCATCAATATTAATATGTATATATACACATATCCATGTGGGGGTATATATATATATTATATATATATATAATAGAGTTAGCTTTCAGCATTAGAAAGTACACAAACATATACACACCCATATACAAGTTGTGTAATGCACATTATACATACTAATATCTATAACATTTTCTTATTAATAATATGTTTAATGTTGAGATTTTAAACCTTAATATTTGTTATAACTTATATAATCGACTCATATATCCTACAATAATGCTAATGGGGTCCACCACGAGAATTCAAAAAACATTTAAAATGTTAAATTAACAGAATATGCTCTAGCCCTTATCTTGGATAAGAGGAAAGAACCCTAACCAGGGTTAGAACCCTAAACGAGGGTTTTCTGGAGCGTGTTCTATCGATCGCGAGGCACCCGAGCTATGGCGATGGATCCGGAGCAGGTACGTGTGTGTGGATGATTATAGTGTATGGCGTGCTATGGCGGTGTTTTCTCTGAAAAATTCCCATTATTGCTTGATTTTCTGGGAAAAATGCGGACTTTCTGCTTGTTTTTCTGTGCAAAATTAGATTTTTTCATCGGAGATGTTATGTTCTTGACGCAGGTGTCAAAGGCGTTCGTGGATCACTACTACAACACATTCGACACGAACAGGGCGGGATTAGTGGGTCTGTACCAGGATGGATCCATGCTCACCTTCGAGGGACAGCAATTTCAAGGCGCCGCTAACATCTCCGCGAAGCTTAACAGCTTGCCGTTCCAGCAGTGTAAGCATCACATCTCGACTGTTGATTGCCAGCCCTCTGGTGCCCCCGGTGGTATGCTCGTCTTTGTCAGTGGCAATCTCCAGCTCCCTGGTGAGGAGCACGCTCTCAAGTTCAGCCAGGTACCCCGTGTGTGAAACTTGTGTATACTTATTAATTTATGTAGTTATTGTCTTTGTCAATATAATTTCAATATAAATTCCTATTGAACTACAATGCAGTTCTTAGTCGTTTGCCTTTTTGCCGTCAGTTAAATTTGTTATACTTAACGTCTCATCAGTTAAGTTGTGTTGTCGACTCTCTTAGCTAGTTTGTAATTGCTCAATCAAACACCCTTTTTAATTAATATAGATACTCTAGTTATATTACTTGGTTTTCTGTGGAAGTTTCTTTATATGCTGGGATTATAATGCGTGCGTGTGAGAGGAGAGATTAGTAGTCTGCTATATTATATATATAATATATATATATATATATATATAATATATTATATATATATATAATATATTATATATATATATAATTCTGTGTGTGTGGATATATTACTATAATAAAACTATAAAATTTATGGTTTTAATTATGAATTAATGTGCAGATGTTTCATCTGATAGCCACGCCTCAGGGAGTTTCTATGTCTACAACGACATCTTCAGGCTGAACTATGCGTGATTAGTGAAGAAAGATTTAATAGAAAAAATTTGAAAAAGGGGGGTGGTGACTTTTCTATTTTATTCAAGCTTTTTTGTCTGTGTGAAAACATAAAAGTCGTTTTATTCTTGAGTATATACTCTCTAAAACTTTGATCCAATTACATACGGTTAAATCATATAATTTTATGTAAGGACGAAAGGATATTATTCTGAATATTCCAGCCAGTTATTACTTGGAATTTATTATATGATTAAAATACATATGAAAACCTAGACCATGCGGACATAATGATCACCCTTGATAAGATGCAAGATGAAGGTTTATAGGTGGTATTTAACGAGGAATTTGAGAAAAGGAGGAATGACATGATAAATGATAGGAATTTGAAAAAAGAAAAAAGACATGGAGCAACCACAAATGAGGGGCACACAAGAAACACCAACTCAGACGTGAGATAGGACCCTAAAGGAAGATAGATGCAATGGGACAACATCAAATAAGAAATGACCACTAGCTAAAGGACCAAAGGACCAAACTAAGACAAGCAATAGAAAGGGAATGGGAATAAGGAACGGATAGGAGCACCACCAATTATACATGAACAAAATAAACCAAAGGTATCTTTTATAAACATTTTGCAATGATCAGCTGAAGAACTTGGAAAGATGTGCCCTTTATTAAATAAGAACACAACAATGACACCCCAAGCCATAAGGAGTCATAGAAATAAGGACCATCAACTTCAAACGATGGAACAACTTAGCAAATGTAGAGTACACATGCATAGATGCCTCTAGTATGGGGAGCATAAGAAACAACCCAAAGTGTCAGAGTTTTAACCCAAAGGGCCAATATGTGGCAACACATGGTTGCTAGGTGGTCATTTGATGTCATCACCCTATGTGAGCAACGCTAAGTTTCCCAGAACAACCCAACGACCCCTAGGGTTAGACTCTAATGCCCAAGTGGACAGGAGACTTAGGGTTTAGCCTAAGTCTCCCTAGAATGTCTGCCCCCAGAACCCTTGAGGGATAACCCTAGTTGACTTAGGGTTTAGCCTAAGTCTCCCTAGAGTGTCTACCCCCAAAACCCTTGAGGGATAACCCTAGTTGACTTAGGGTCTTGCCCTAGAAGACCTAGACAGGCTCATGCCCTAACCCCCATCAAGGAGAGTGTGTTCCACACATACCCCTGACAGAGCTAAGGCATCGTCACTTACCCCTTGAGGAATCACCCTCATCCGGGAGTACAACCCTTTAGGGCGACAAGGGGTACCCTGAACCACGACTAACCCCTAAGGGTTTGCCAAGTTATACCCTAGACCTAGGGCTAGTACTTAGTGAGGACACGAGTGTGCGCCGTAGGCGGACACGAGTGTTCTGCTAAGCAAACTCCCTAAGGCTAGGTTTGGGATAACCCTAAGCACATTGACCTTGCGAGTGCCTCAAAAGGGCTCCTGCTAACATGTTTAGGTTGTTCAACCCTTGAATTCCAAGGAGAACACTCCCCTAGCCAAGTGTGCCAAAGCACACCTAGTTATGAGACCTAACCTCCCTTGAGCGGATGCCCAAGGCTTAGCACCCTAGTGCAAGCACAAGCATGTTTGCTAAAGTATCCAACCCCTTGGCGACAAGCCCATGACATAACCCCAAAGGGCGTGCCTCAGGCGTTGTACCATGTGACGTTTAGCCCAGTGTCACATCTCCATGTGACACTGCCTTCCCCGATGTGGGCTATCATGCCATAGCCCTTAGATTCAAGAGTTGCACCAAGTGCCACAAACGTGGCTCCTAAATGCCAACTCTAGAACCCCTCAATGAACCCTCAGGAACCAGGTAACGTGAACCTGTCAAACAAGATCCCACGCCCACAGTTGGACAAGGACACGGATGTGCCTTGCTTGGCCGTGAGTGCTACACCTAGCTTGACGTGGAGGAGGAGGCTGGAGACAAGCCTCAACCTCTGCCTCTTGGAACGTGCATTCCGACAAGACCTCCCAGGCATGGATTCGCCAACGTTAAGGGTAAGCTACCCCGAAGGTGGGACATACCCCTGGAAGTTAGGGCGGCACAATAGGGTTGTGCCTTAACGACACAAGCTAATTGCAGGCAGAAGAGTAACGACTCAGTCATGAACCTAGGAACTCTCCTATACATACTACTTTATTTATGTGATAGAGGCCCCCCCTGTTTTCCTGTTTACATAAGTGGGCTAGCACTGAAATTCATTCCCATAGGGAACGTACTTGGTGAGTTATCCATCGACCCCTAAACCCTAACCTGTCAAATCTGGGGTATTTTAAGCATATCCGACACGCCGAACTCACTCATTAACCCAACCGGGACACGGAAAACGAGGGTAAGAGTTTTATAAAGATAAGTGTTACCTTCGCTTAGAGTTTCTCGCGATATCTAAGGACAGCTGGCCGGACTACCCCTAAACACCTAAGTGCACTAAGCAAGGCTGTTTCTCACTACATCTAGGGCTTGTCAACATAGTACAATAGGTAACAACAGTCAATGTCCAAAGTAAAGAAGAGTCATAGTAAAAACTATGACACAAAGTCTCATCCTCAATGAAGCTCTTTTGAATGCCACCCCACTCTCAATTAAAAAAGAAGATGTACTAACAACATTCAAGTGGAAATAAATGGAGAGATAGAGACAGCTATACAAGTTTGTTCAAAGGATGCATGGGACACAAATATTTCCAAGAGACACCTGTCTTACATTGGACAAGGCAACTAAAACACTCACACTTGGAGTGCCCATAGAAAGCGTGAGCAAAGGACATGAGCACCAACAATTCACAATGACACCCAATGAAAGGCAAAATGTAACACCTGAGACACAAGTGCCAATAAAAGAGGCTTACAAAGACATAAAAACAAGAGCTGGGCAATGACATTTATAGCGAACTAATTTATTTGAATAATAAATGCACAATCCCCCTAAAATATATGCAGATGCTTTAGGGAAGGAGTAGTCACTCAAATCATGGACACACAATGCAACATAAAATACTTATGCTTACCATTGAAACCTTGATGGGACCAGGAATGTAAAGAGTTATATGCATGGGTATGAATAGTTAGAAAGCACATATATGAGGGTTGTAAAGAAGTACAAAGATACTTCAAAAAGGTGGTTAAAGCAAAGAAGAAGAGAAAATAAGTAGTGTGATGCTTAACCATGATGCAATGCTAGCATACATCCAACATGACTGTATGATAAGTATAGGCCCAAAGGTTAAATGGAGAGAAAATTCTTAGATCTTACAATAGAGGAAGTTAATAAAAGCTATGTAGAAATTGCTAAAGGAAAAAGCATTTGACACACATGGGATCACAACAGAACTTCTGAAGATGGTAGGCATTAACTTCTTAGCAGAAGTACTCATTTCCATACTCAAGTCAGTGGTCAAAATAGGTATGCTAGAAACGTGGAAGATGAACAAGGTAGTTCCTAATTTCAAGGTTGGATATTATGGTTTTTATTTAGTAAAATAATTTGTCTCAATTAAATCACGGTTATATTGTTAAATAATAAAAACCCTCTAATTAACTTTTAATCTTTATGGCTAAGGAAAAAGGATAATGCTATTACATTAGAGATTAGTTAATCCAAGGAACTATAAAACCATCACGATTGTGTTTATCTTTGTAAAGTTAATGTTAAGACTGCTTGAAGCACGTCTCACAACATGGGAGAACAACACGAGAAGCATGCCAGAGAACATGCAAGTTTCCTTTACATTAGACCACCTTATAACACCAAGGATAGTTGCAGAGAAGGAAAACAAGGGCCATTGCTATGTTGTTTGTATACTTCAAGAATGCATTTGATATTATACCTAAAGAAACTCTTCGAACACATGGAAGAACTAGAAGCTTAGGTCCTTGCTTGACGCACTAGACTTGAACCTTCATCAAAGTGCAATGTGATATGGGAAGGATCCCCTTTTTTTACATTGATGCTATTGAAACTCTTGTGGCCAACATATAACTATTGGATATCCGAGTGAAACAATACTTTTTATACACGATATTATATGCAGATGATTTGCTCCTCCTAGCAAAGGAGACAACATGCACACAACAACAACTAGAATACAATACAATGAATATTATAAACTTGAAGAGGTGTTAATGATAAAATTAGCCACCGCAGCCTCCACAGCCTCCGCCACAACCACCACCACCACCGCACCCACCACCGCATGCTCCGCCTCCACATGTTCCACCACCAGCACCACCGCAAGCACCACCACAGACAGCACCCTGGTTTACACTTGTACTATACAACATCCACCATATTAGCATTGAGCTGCCGCCCATATAAAAGTAGTCACGGTTCACGCTCCTACGGTCCATCTCAACAGCCCCTACTCACATCATATCAGTGCGTGTGCATGCGTGCGTGCGTGTGTGTGTATATATATATATATATATATAAAAGAGAGAGAGAGAGAGTACCCAAGTGATCAGCATTTCTGTAGCGCGGTCGTGCCCTTGTCTTCATTCTGTAAGGAACAGTCTTCTTTAGCATTTCAGTGACAGACGTGCTTATGGCCATTGATAAAAGCAAAACAAGCACGACATCCTCGTCATGGTCTATCTGTTTACACTAGTTAGCACGCGTACGCACACACACACGCACGCACGCACACCTGCATGGAGCCGGATATCCAGTTGAAAAGAGCGGTTGCTTTGCCTTGAGGAGCGTCTCTAGTATATCGAACCATGGTTACAAACCCAGCTTCTTGCATCTCTGTTGTACCAGGTATCGCAAACTCGCCCTTACATCCAGCGAAAAGCATTATCTGCTCACACAACAACCATCAGTGCGTGCGTGCGTGCGTGCGTGCGTGGTATACACATACCGAAGTTTTCCCAGACACGTATAGCTGAGGTCTCCAATTCCATTTTGGATCGTTATCATTTCTTTTAATGGTTAAAACCACTAGACCATCCATTAGGGACCATGTTCTATCATCGGAAACACTGCTTAGCTGATTAGCAGATCCCAAAATCACACCTATAATCAAGATTAAGGCTTATATATACAGTGGTAACTGAGATTTAATTAATTTACCTTGGATAACACCGTTGTTGGTATAACTTTCGTACTTCCAACCTCCTTGATGAACATGTATAACTCTCTCTGTTCTTGAGAGGTCCTTAAATGTATCAGTTCCTTCTTTCTTTTCTCTGTTAATAATATTTAACATTATTAAAATAATTAAAATAATATATGTATGGATAGTATAATGTTTTTATAATACCTTGAACGAATCACATAAACTTCGGAGTTCACATGATCATAAACCGTCTTCGTAATCCATAACCATCTTCAAATTTATGCTTATGCTTAGCTGCACCGGACATCCCCGTGTCTCTAGTCCGTACACTTGTGAATAAGTACGGACCAGTAACTGGAGGAGTTACACTAAGGAAAAGCTGCACGGAGATCAGTTTGTTTCCTGTGCCTTCTAATGGGAACCATCCACAAAGGGATTGCATATCTGCAGAGAGAACCTTATCCCATGGAATCCCCAACTTTCCCAGCTTGGGGACTTGAGTAAGAGTTTAGACATGAAGGGCCTCTCTACCTGAGTTCAAATGACAATCCTGCGGTTGAGAGCTCCACCTCGAACATGTACACTTGATTGAACGGTTCAGATCCCTTCTTCTTCCTGGTTTTCATCTTGAACCCCTTACAGTGCTTCATAACCTTCATCACAACATAGCTCGAGTCCGTGGACATACCTTTTACATCTAACAGCGACAGATATACCTGTAACTCAAGCATGTTTGTGTGTGTGTGTGTCCATATTACAGCCTAGTGGTAGAACATAAGGCATGTGTGGAAGATGGGAAGTGCATTTGTACTACCATACAGACAATGAGTGTCTTTATGTGTGTGTGTGTGTGTGTGTGTGTGTGTGTGAGAGAGAGAGAGAGAGAGAGAGAGAGAGAGAGAGAGAAGGAGAAGAGAGAGAGAGAGAGAACACATAAGGGATGTGTGGAAGATGGGGAGTGCATTTGTACTACCATACAAACAAAGAGTGTCTTTATGTGTGTGTGTGTGTGTATGAGAGAGAGAGAGAGACAACATAAGGGATGTGTGGAAGATGGGCAGTGCATTTTACTACCATACAACAAAGAGTGTCTTTATGTGTGGTGTGTGTGTGTATGAGAGAGAGAGAGAGAGAACATAAGGGATGTGTGGAAGATGGGGAGTGCATTTTTACTACCATGCAGACAAAGAGTGTCTTTATGTGTGTGTGTGTGTGTGTGCGTATGAGAGAGAGAGAGAGAGAACATAAGGGATGTGTGGAAGATGGGGAGTGCATTTTTACTACCATACAGACAAAGAGTGTCTTTATGTATGCGTGCGTGGTGTGTGTGTGTGTGTGTGTTTGAGAGAGAGAGAGAGAGAGGAGACCTTGATCAAGCGTCTGTTGGTCAAGTGAGAGTTACCCTTCGCAACAAGTGAGAGATCCACGTCATAATTGGCAGGTGGATAAGCAAGTGGTACAGGTGGTTCACCTCTGTACATGCAGCCAGCTTTCTCATAAGGGAATCCGTACATCTTCTCCCATAGTGTACGGGTGTTGGAATATCCGGTATTTAGTTTACCACCAGGATCTCTGTTGCTATCCGTGTCATCGTGCTCGAAAACCTTGCCCAGTAAGGAAGCATATCCTTCTCGTAACTAACAGGACTTAGCTGGTGTGAATGCCACATTAAGTCAATGTCATAAGTTGGAACCATGAATGTAGAATCTCCATGTTCCTTGACAAGCCATAGAAATGCTTTGTATCGTTTTAATGCCGCAGCTAGGAAACTCTCGTCTAAGTAATGTGCCTCGACACCTATAGAAGTAGTTCAGTATACACACACATATGTCTGTGTGTAAAAACTATGTGTGTGTGAATAAGATACCTGATAATAAAAGGATGATTGTCTTGAGACGGCACTAATCAAGTCATATGATATGGATTTAGAAAGTCCCGAGTTACTCAGTGTCATGTTACCTGCTGAGAGAGATTTTATTAACATATACTACAAATGCACAAGTTCAATACACACACACACACACACACACGCGTGTATCGGACCGTAAAGATTAAGGTTGTATGGTTCATTCGGATATGTTTTCGACCATATGCGTTCACTTGATGAAACATTCTCTTGTGTCTTCCGTAATAGAGGTGCATCGAGGATCTTCCCGAATAGCTGCTTGCAATCCTTGGCATATTGGACCTTTATAAAAATTAATTAAATTTTTAAAAATAGTATATTGTGTGTATATAATCAATATTATACACATATATGCATCATAGTAAGTGCACAAACCCACTCCACATACACGTATGTGTGCATATAGAAGAACAATGATAAGCATACCAAGCAGGTCCTTGTATATGTAAACAATTCACCACACACACACATTCTTTGTGTGTAAGTACGTTCTTAAATTATGTAGCAACGTAACTGGAGTATATGTAAATGATTCACACCGCACACCAACATACACACACACAACAATACAGTTATAATATAGATATAAAGCAAATTCCGTTGAACGTATATGTAGATAGTTCACACACACACACGCAACGCATATGTGTTTCACACCCATACATATACGCACACCATGTGTGCGTTTTTTCTGTTTTAAACAAAATAAAACGTAATTAAGCTTAAACGTATTTATGGTTTCTAAACTTACGGGATTAAGACGATGACAGTGCCAGATCCACTCACAATCCAGAGGGGCACCAAACCGGGAGACGAATTCGCCAAAGGAAGCCAACAGTGTTCATATCTACAGTGCAAAACAGAAAGATTAAACAAGATTAAACACGAGTTAATTATAGAGAGAGAGAGAGACCGCTCGATCGCCTTCTTCAACACAGCTTCATTAAACAGCTGAGGATTAGCGTGAACACTCGCTAGGAAATTTAGCTGCGATCTTGCGGCTGCTACCAAATCCACGCTTACTAACACGCACGCCTGGGCGTGATCATCCATCTTGTTGAAGATGTTTCATACGATGTGCATACGATAAGGTATATACGATATATATATATATATATATATATATATATATTAAAGAACGAATGCGTAGGATTATACTTGTAACGTTTCCAAGAAACTGCATGTCGTGAAAAGTATGCATATGTAGACGATATATATGTGCACGTACACAGAATATCCTACGCATATACTACATGTCCAAAAAGTCAACTTAATCCCATTTAAAAAGTCAACAACTTAAATCAATTATACTAAATAAGAATTTATTAAGTCTTCAACCCTCAACAGTTCGGACTTATCGGGTAGATTAAATTATAAACTGCTTACGGATTAGGGTTTAGATACATCTCATTTATTTTAATTAATTAAACTAAAAAATTCTTCAACCATCTGATTTAATATGTAAATTAATTATTTGTATATGTGTATGTATATATATATAGAGGGGGTAATATAGAATAAATTATAAAATGTTAGCACAGTTCTAACAGTGAATTTAGGGTTGACACTTATCACACGAGCGGGAGCGCGCGCACACACACCAAGTGCATTGTATTCTAGCCTTAAAGACGAATAACGGAGATGCTATACACTTTTACACTTTCTTCTTCACCCTCATCCTCATCATCCTCCTCCATGTCATCCACATCATCATCTACATCCTCGTTAGTTTAAATGCTCATTAAGATAATGGGTTCCCAAGGAGACATGAATTCGCTGCCCAAGGAAAGGAGCCCTGGACTGTGCAGCTTTAGATGCTCCATAATCTCATTAAGATAATGAACTCCCCCTCCAATGCTCCATAGGACTCGTTACTCTCCGATGCAGCTCCATACGTCTCTCAACTATCGAGCTTGTAAACACAATCTTACCACACCAAGCACCAATCTTACCATAAGAAACCTCAGTCTTAATAGAGTCCTCTCTCAACTTGGCATGTTCTGTTCTACTTGTAGCTCGCACTGTTCTGTGTACAATCTCATCATCATTCAAGATATATATGCACAATCTCTTCTTATGCCAACTAGGCAAAGGGCCAATTGGTGTTTATGAGAGGGCCTCTGTTGATGACCAATTACGCTTAAGTCTTTTTTCCATATATCTTCAATATTTACCCAAATATCAACCCACCAGGTTAGAACTAACAATCTCACAAGATTGTATTAACAACTTGGATCAAACACTCTCGAGACTCCATGTAGTTGAAGCTTGCAAAAGATCACTGAGGCTTCATGAATATGTCTACTAACTGGTTCGAAGAAGGACATATTTTATATCTATTTCTCCATTTACAAACAAAGTGATGGTGGGTACTAATGTATAGTTTTTATTATGACTGCTTTTATTTAAGGTTGATTGTTGTTACCTACCGAACTATATTGATGAACTTAAGTATAAAAAAACAAGCTTGCTTAGTGAACTTAAATATTAGTGATGTCGGTTATGTGTGTCACGAAAAATTTGGACCATACCTTGGTAGCCCATGATATGCATGTAATGGACTAGTCTTCTACTCATTATAACGTCTCCATTTCACTTTATTATTCCCCTTCTTTGTCTTTTCTTGCATGGTCAAACTAGTCAACATTATTATGTTAATCCATATATTAGTACCTGCTTTAACCATGCACATTTTCTTTATCTTCTTCCATGCACCTTCCTAGTACCTTCCAAGTCAAAGTCAAGTCACCTTTTTCCATAACACCCATCATTTATGGGTCAAGTCAACCTTCTTCATAACACCTAGTATTTATGGTCAAGTCAACCTTCTTCCATAACACCTATATTTATGGGTTCAAGTCAACCTTCTTCCATAACACCCATCATTAATAGGTCAAGTTAACCTTCTTTCATAACCCCCATCATTTATGGGTCAAGCCCACCTTCTTCCATAACCCCCTACCATTATTCTTATGTAACCCTCATCTTACACCCTCTCTTACATCCCTACCCTACCCTACATGCATTATTTATATTATTTTGGATATATAAGGAACCAGACATATAAAACATATACATAGATATAGGGGTATAGAGGAGAGTCTTTAGTTTCTTCTTTTCTTTTCTTATTTTGTAAATAGGTGTGATACATTATTTTGTGTGTATTCTTATGATGAAATATAAAAATTAGTTAGTGTATTTTTGTCATGAGTTTCATCTCATGTTTTCCCTTTCTTTTCTTTTTTTTATTCATATGTGTGATCATTAACAAGGACTACTACGATGCGCTATCACTAAAGTTATCAAGTTCCGAACATCTGAGTTCCAAATAATTTTCCTTCAACAGTGTCATTAGGTAATTATAGAAAACTTTAGGCAAAGTTAACACTTCATTAAAAAAAAATTCCCCTTATTTTTTGTCCTAATTAGATTTCTAATTGGTTTTGATGAATTGGACATGTTGGATATTAGTTAGAAACACCCCTAGGTTTCATCTAAACCTAGGGTTTGTTCCTAACCCCATGCCTTACCCTTAGCATTAATAGATTCACATCAAGTACATTGCATCTAGAGATTAGCTAACTCATTTCATTAGTAACTTGATTTTACACTTAAGAGATCTTATTGAATACATGTTTCATTAATCAAACTAGTTCTCTTTATCAGGTTCTTGAAGGTTTCTAAAGAGGGGTGGCATATGTGAGCCACATTTGTAGCACAAATGTAAACTTTTGAGTCTGAAGAGCTATGGCAAAATAGCCTACGTATTAGGAAATGATGTTACCATGAACATGTAACACTAGGCTAGAGAACACATGTACAATGTTCAAGGCATGATCTTTAGGGTTGTGTCATGAGTTTAACAATGAAAGATTAGATATCTTGACAAGAAGACATGCTTATGCTCATATCAAGGTGTTAAACCTTGAGCATATGCTTAAAGGAGGTTAGATCTCATAATTGGGTATGGTAACAAGCACACTTGGGGGGGGGGTTGTGAACATGTGTCCAAGGGTTAAACAACTTAAGTTCATTAATAAGCCCTTTCACGAGGCACTTGCTTGGTTGCGTGCTTAGGATTCTATAAACTTAGTTTTATTTAGCACAATACTCGTGTCCGCCTCAGGCCCATACTCATGTCAACATTAAGTACTAACCAAGGTAATCTTGGCTTCACAAACCCTTAGGAATTAGTTGTGGATCAGTTTATCCCTTGTTGTTGTAAAGGGTGTACTCTCGGCTGAGGGTGATTCCTCAAGTCATTATTTGTCACATGCAAGGTTAGGGCATGAACTTAATTTAAAGTTTGCTTAGGGGTTCCTAAGGGTGGTCACTCTAAGGGACTTCTAAGTCTCGTGCTTATTTAGGTGTATGAATTAGACTAATGGGTCATCTTAGAAGACATCGGATGACCACTTGGCAATCATATATTGCCACATGTTAGCCCTTCGAGTCAAAACATTAACAAGTTGATGTGCTTCATACGTGAGTGTAAAAATCGATTTTTGGAAATCACTATCGTACCCTTGTTGTCATAGTAAATGTTGTGGCTTCCATATGTTGTTGTTTGAGCTTAGCCAACATTCGTTGCAGCCATATAATTTATTTTATTACAAATAAAAAGTGCAACAATAGCTTGCTTCTTACTCACCTAGGAAACTTGGAGCATCGAAGAGAAGACAACAAATTCATGAGGTTGAATGCAGGATAGTGCATCTTGTCCAAGGTCACATATTTAATTCTTGTTGGGGCGGCCTTGAATTTCTTCTTGGCCAAAGGCAACCTCGAGTTCAAGATGTCATGTGCTAAATTCCTTCTAGGGTAGCTTTGAATTCTATTCTTGCCTAGGACAACCTCAAATTCAATCTTTGCTAAAGGATGCTTAGAGTTCAATCCTCACTTGTGTCAAGCCACGATCTAAGAGTAAGGAGGGCTTGACTTCAGGAGCAGGACAAGGACTAGGAACATGATAGGAATTAGAGCAAGACAGGAGCAGAACAGGAACCAGGAGCAAGATAAGGAACTAGGAACAATATAAGGAGAGAACAGGAAACAAGGAGCAAGACAAGAACAAGACAGGACAAAATTAATCGTAAAAAAATTAGTTGATAGTAACTGATTGTACAACAATTAGGTCGAAGCTTTTATGCTCACAACTCCAAGAGCTAATCTGGTCATGAGCCTAATTTAGTCATGAGCTAAAAATGATGACACTTATCCTTTAGGCATATCCTGTAACATATCATGTAGGAATATCCTGTAAGTATATTGAAGTGATCTCAAGTTGCTTCTTGCCATGGATGACCTCAAGTTTAATCTTCAACATGGGTGGTCTCGAGTTTGATTCTTGCTAGTATTTTGGACGGGATGCTTTATCCTTGACTCCAAGACGGTGCATCCCCAATGAGGTGGCCTTGAGTTCGATCCCTCCTAGTGCCTTGACGGATGCTTTGTCCTTGATACCAATATGGTGCACCCTTATATGAGGTTGCGAGTTCAATCTTTTTGAGGATGTTTTGGCCACGAATTTGTTACTCACCTAGGGCAGCATCAAGTTCAATCCTCACTAAGAGTAATGAGTTTAATACTTATCAAAAGTGGTTTTGAATTTAATCTTCACTAGGGATGACCTCAAGTTTAATCTTCACCAAGAGCGATATTAAGTTCAATCCTTACTAAAGATGGCTTGGAGTTAATCCTTGCCAAGGATGGCCTTGAGTTCAATCCTCAATAAAGGTGGCCTCAAGTTGTTCAAGATGCATGATATGAGGTTGCATGTTCAATCCCAATTGGGATAGTCTTGAGTTTGATCCTTAAAAGGGTTAGCCTCAAGTGCAATCCTTACTAGAGCAATGAGAATGGTGCCATCTTGTTCAAAGCCCATGTTTTATCTTTATGTGCATTTTGTTCAAAGGCCCATGTTTGATCCTTGTTTGAGGCCCATGTCCAACCAGTCCTTGTTCAAGGTATCCTTATATGCATCGTGTTCGAGGCCTATGTTAAATTCTTGTTAGAGGTAATTGAGACAATGCATCTTGTTCAAGGCCCATGTCTAATTCTTGTTAGAGGCGATTGAGTATAATTCATCCTTTTTCGAGGTGATCCCTACTAAAGGTGGCTAAGGAATGTTACTCGTCTTGAGGTCACAAGTTCAATTTCATTGCGGCCTCAAACATCCTTGGTAGGATGATGCATCTCATTCAAGTTCGTGTGTTTGATGTATAAGCATATATAAATAGCTGACTTGGATATTTCACACAAACATTCATAAATCAACGATCATTGTTATATTATTTTGGGCTTCAAACATTATAGATTAATTATCATTGTTATATTATTTGCCTGCATTTGTTATATCATTTTGGAACTGCATATGTCTCAGTTCAAAAAAATCATCCTCCTCCAAAATGGCATGTACTAATTATGTACAAACACTGTAATATATTATATTTTGAAGCCATAAATCATCCTTGGCGCACACTATATATGAATTATACATATTTTTAAGTCATATGTCATCCTTAGTGCACACCACATTTACAAATCATATACAAACATTATAATATATTATAGTTTTAATTCATGAACGTGTCCCGATGCTGAGTACGGAATTTTTAATTTTTTTACTAATGGAAAGGAAAACTTGTCATGTGTATGAAACAGTACGGACTGCTATGTCAGCATAGATTTAAATAAATGAGTCACCTGACTTTTCTGATTTGGCTTTTAGATATTATGGGCATATTATATTATTTACACCTCATACATGTACATACTTTAACGGGCATGCACTGTCGGAAACGTTACAACTTACGCATTAGTTTTTAATATATACACACAGAAAAGAGAGAATATATTATCGTAATACTTTATAATACTTAATCCCGTAAGTTTAGCAACCCTGAACACGTTTAAGCTTAATTACGTTTTGTTAACGAACGCACACATGTGTGTATGTGTGTGTGTGGTGAACGATATGATTGTATTATAATTAATCTTTGTAATAATTGTATTGTGTGTGTGTGAATGTGCGGTGTAAATCACTCTGTATTTTATCCCAGTTACGTTGCTACATATGTAAGAAGGTATCAGAGAATGTGTGTGTGTGGTGAATTGTATACACATACAAGGAGGTTGAAAATTACTAATCCTGAGGACACGTGGCAGGGTAACACCACTGAAGCATATACCTTGATCGATCGGACGGACAAGATTCACACAATTGTAAGGTTAGATAATTATGTCCAAATTAATTAAAATCTGACTTATCCGTCTTAAATGCTAGTATAAATTTAAAGATATACACACTAACCTTTAAAATGTTGAGAAAATTGCATTTATACCCCCCAAATTTATCGTATTTACATATATACTTTAGTAAGTTTTATATTTCTATATATATATCTCAATATAAAAATTTATAAATTTCAAAATTAAAAATTAAAAAACATTTTTAAAAATTAATAATTAATTAACATATATATCAGAATATAATATAATTATTTTAAACAAATATTTTATTTTACTATGATAATTTTTTAACATTTAATACTTAATAAACTTTAATTAATATATTATGAATTAAAATATATTTTTAATTAATATTATTATTTTAAAAATTAACATATTACGATTGAAGTTTTCAAGGTATATATGTAAATTTAAATTTTTTAAAATAGTACATATGTAAATATATATATGAGATATTAATAATGTATTTTTTTTAATTATTTAAACTTTTAATAAATTTATAAAGTCTCATTATAATTCTATATTAATAAAAACAAAATCCTCAGCCAAGTATAAATTATTATATATTAAAGCTATAAATTAATACTATCTCGGTGGATAGAAAAATATTTAAGTATTATAAATTACACATTTAAAAAATAACGTATTAATGCAAATACGAATATTTATATAGACACATATAAAAACTAGAAATAAACACATGTTTAACTTGGGATTAATCTGTACTAGTATATATTAGCAGTATATACTTTGTTAACAAATTAAGGTGAGTTTAGGGTTTAAGGTAATAGTGCATTGTATTCTAAGCTTACAAGAAGAATAACGCAGATGCTATACACTTTCTTCTTCACCTTCACCTTCACCCTCACCCTCACCCTCACCACCTTCACCTTCATCATCCTCCTCCTCCAGGTCATCCACCTCATCATCTTCATCCTCTTCCTCATCCTCCAATGCAGCTTTAGATGCTCCATACGTCTCATTAAGATAATCAACTCCCGAGCTTGTAAACACAAGCTTATCAGCACGAAGGACATCATACAAGTTCAAGCTCCTCGGTGTTAGCATCTTCACAGTCTTCACATTTCGGTGAGACCTGGTCAGGTTGTCACTCACATTAGTTGCAAAGATGAGAGAGTGCTTGCTCTTGTCTATCCCCCATCGCTCCAATGCAGCCAGGAAATCCTTTGTCCTTGGGGCTGTGAACTTCTCCTCGAAATCCTCCACAGCTATAGAGTCTACTGCTGCACTCTGGATTGCTGTGCTTATAGCCAATCTCTTCTCCTACAATTGTAATAAACTATGAGATAAACATTCGTATAAACTCTCTCTCTCTCTCTCTCTCTCACACACACACACACACATTAATCTGCAAACAACATATATCATATTGTTTCTTAGCTTGTGAATATCAGTATGCGTGTCTCCTATGAAATGCATTTTTCTCACACACATATATAAATAAAGCCTTGTGTGTGTAAATCTGTGTGTAATACACATATGTATGTGTGTGTGTCTGCAAGTACCTTCTTATTCATCTTGATGCTCCAATCTCTTGGCTTAGGACCAAATATTATACCACCGCCCGGTCTTAACGGAGTCCTCTGTGAACCTCTCCGAGCTCGGCCTGTTCCCTTCTGTTTGTACGGCTTCCGTCCTCCACCTCGGACTTCAGCTCGGGTCTTCGTACTGGCAGTACCCCTGCGTCTATTCTGTAGCTCGGTGACCACTCCTCTGTGTACCAGCCCCTTAGCCGTGTGTGCACTTGCAACCCTGAGATCCAACTCTACGCAGCCGGTGCGGTCTCCTTCGAATGAGAGCAGCGGAAGCTTGGCGGCAGAAGCCCTAACCAGGACACACTGCAATGTGGGGATCTAGCATTGTGCGAAGTAATGCGGATTGGTGCACATCTGCTGTGAGCTCTCAGGCCTTCATAAACTACATACCTCGGATTCGATGTGCAGCACTGCACCACTGTCGCCATAGCCGGAAGAACTAGGGCTTATCCGGATAAGAGCCTCCATCCATCTCCACCGTCCGTATCCGTAAATGTGATCAAAGCCGTCGATTCAAAATTTGGCGCCAAACTTATTTTCAATCTCAACAGGATGAGCGCATATACTTCGAATTAAGTATGGTTCATGCATACTAATCATGTGTCATGCATTCAATTATAACAATGTATTCACGCCTACCACACGAAGTTAATATGTTCCGTATTGTCGAAAAAGAAAATTATGTGTATGCATGGTGCGTGCGTGTGCGTGTGTTGTCTATTTAGAGAGAGAGATTTAGCTTGTAATACAGTTAAGTTTCTTATATTATTATGGTTCTATATGCACACTTATGCAAAATGATATTGTAAATGTGTTGATCAATGACTGTTAACTATCTAGATTACCCATCAGTGTTATCTCCCTGTTTCTCAGAAGATCGTCCGCCTCAAGTGTAGTTTTCAGTGCCTCAGCACTCTCGTTCAACCTCCTCAGCAAACTTTGCATCATCACCACCCTGTTTCACATTAACATTAATACATTATAGAGTTTCTAATACGATATTTTATTTAATCAAGTTGTCAAACCTCTTCTTCTGCGGCATCTTTCGTAGCCCCGGTTGAATCAGACTCAAGTTGCTTCATAGCCTGTGTGTAAATACTCTCTTCTACCTGTTATATTTCAAGTTGGATATATACTATACGCATTATATATAACTCTATATGGAACTACACTCTTAACCAAGAGAGAGAGAGGGAGAGAGAGAGTTTGTATATCAATTACATTTGAAAACAAGAAATGCTTATTTAAATTAAAGCTGACAACAAAGTAAATTATGTTATTACATATACAGACTTTGTGAGCACCTAGGCGTGGCTGATCAACCACAAAATTAATGTACCGGAGACTTACCTGGAGATGATGTAGCTGATTAAGAATCTTCTGCTCAATTTGACACAGCCGCTCCGCTTCGTCCTCTAAGAGCCCTTCACACATCAAAATTAAACATTTATTAGAAACTGTATGTCTATGCGTGAGACAGAGAGGACATACTTACTTCAACATATCGGCCGGGCTTAGATTCGCCTCACCCACTTCCTGCTCCTGCGACATACTTCCCTTTAGGGTTAGTCCTCGAAAACTGCTATAAATGGCCACGTAGGACAGCCACGTCACGTAGGAAAAGTGACTGTATATATATAAATAGCCGTAGGCTATTGTTTATAATAAATCTCTCTCTCTGCGCTCGCACACACGCACATGTGAAAACCAGTATAGTCGATTGTGTTAAAGGATGATGTACAAGAGACTTTACCACCTTTGCGAACACCTGAGAAGAAGTTCAAGACAATTAAGGAGCCGGTTTATATTAAGTTGTAGGAGAGAGAGGGAGAGAGGGAGAGAAGGAGAATAAAAGAACCGTACCTTAAAATCTATTCTGCATTCAGAAAAAAAATTAATGAAATCCAATCTGTAACAAAAATAAACGACATTCAAAACAAATATGAAAAAGAAAAAAAAAGTTAGCTTTAATCTCTAATCTGTAACAAAGAAAAACAAGAGTCGATAACTGGACAGACACACAAGTGGGACAATGTAAATACTCGTCTGTGTCTGACAATGAAATATTATACTCAAGCTTCTATTGTACACGACATTACGCAGATGTATACATGAATATCGCATACTTGTGTGTGTGTGTGAGAGAGAGAGATCATACATAACTTAAGAATACATTAAGAAAATGATAATAAGATACCTGTTCATGTTTTTAGTCGGGAAGCTGTTCTTCGGTAGCATGGTCAACACCAACTTTTCTTCTGTTTCTCTTACCACTCTCCTGAACATATCAGACCATTTAATTTAGAAGAATAAACACCAAGCATTTAAATTATAGGTACCTAGGCACTATACATAATGCACAGAAATATGTATATATGTATATGTATGACTGAAGTGATAGGTATAGACTATATTCTACCCTATAATAGAAATAACACACACACACACACACAGAGGCACGCACGCACTGCATATATACAGTACATAACTGTATATTAACTTTGTGCGTGTATATGTAAACCTACATCCAAGAGAGAGAGAGGGAGAGAATGACGACGACGACGAAACTAGTAAACATGTACAAGCTACGGCGGCCATGTGCACACACAACGTTTACAAATACCTCTTGAGATTGTTGTTGTTTCATCTTCAACTTGACATCGTGGAGAGGAGTATCATCATCATCCACTTCAATCTCATCCTCCGATTCCACGGATTTCGTTTGCTCCTCACTCTCAGAATCGTCATCATTGTCCCAAACAGCCGATTTCCCTTCACGTTCTTCTTTGCATTCCTCCCGCCTCTACCCTGCTCTTGCTGCTTACCACCTGAATAACACATGTTATACTTGCGATTACCTATACATGAACATATATGCCACTATAGATGCATATACCCATATGTCTGTACGAGAGATGATGTGGATGGGTGTCTAATCTAATATAGGCTTAAAATTGAGGGAAAGTAACCGCAGTGGATGGTATGAAGAGAATGTGTAACTACCCTACGTGTGTTCCTTAGAGCAATGACGGACATTCGGTTATGATTAGGCCATATATGAGACTCTAGTAAGTATACAGAGATATACAAATATGTGCTCGCTAGACCACTCCGGGATGGCCGCCATGCATGCCGAACCCCATTCATCGATGTGCAGGAGGAGGGGCACACATCCAGGTATATTCACGAAAATGCACAAACACGATTGAGTGTGCGTGCGTGCGTGTGTGTGTAGAGAGAGTCTACATTTGTATCCTTCGTGTATGACGTATGGTTGTTAGCTGACTAAAATAATATAAAATGAGGACTATGAGGGTCTGCAATTAGACATATATCAATATTATAAACAAACCTGGAGCTTCGGATTTTGCTACTCTCTCCTGAAGTTGCTCCAAGAATGTTGTATACGGTCGCCAACCCGTAGGATCCTGCTCAACATCCTTCTCGTCCACCTTGTCCTTTACACTTCCAATGCTGTAAATATATCATTAGCACCATAACCTATATTCATACTTATATCTTTTATAGTTATGACAAGTACTCGTATACTTATGAACTGCTAACGAACTCATAGTGTAGGAACATTATGACCATATATGTATACTCTTGTTTTATACACATTATATAAAGGTGAAGAATTAATCAATGATAAACAATATAAGGAAGTGGTATCGTTTCAACTCAGATAATTACACTATTGTATAATATGTAATACACAGTATTCTAATTAGTTAAGATAGTTTTTAAACAATGTTTAAAACTAAAATAAAATAAACCAATCAAGAAATATTTTTAGCATATAATTCATCATGATTACCACTGAATCTATATACCGTTATTACTACATTGTAATAAGGTACAGTTGAATATTTATATATTTTACGGTCACTTACATGTCGCGAATATCCGAGGCAGGTAATCTGTGTGAAAAGGGCAAAACGCATGCCTCGAGAAATGAGAGTTGCACAGGAACTCCAATGAAAGCATATTCGATGCCTTTCTTTATCATCTTTAAGATGCTGGGCCGGTGGATATTCCTGGCGAATCCCGAGAATGTCGCTGCAAGACGGCTCGCAAGCTCTTTGCATACCTCGAACGATCCCTCTTGTGTGTCTTCTTCGGCGTCTAGGTATCTCTCGTATGCCTGGAAACCAATCAGTATGCATGTGTGACTGTGCGTGCTTGTGTATGTATTAGTATTTACATAAAAGTATGTGATATATGTAAATATAGGTTGACGTATAATGAAATCTAATAAAATACCCTCTTCATAGCTGATAAGTACAAGGTGCAAAGCTCTGGAGACTTCATGTTCTTCTTTAAGACAACTATGAGCTGCTTTATTATCTCCTCTATCCCCTTCCCATGAAGGGTATAGTGCGAAATTATTTCCGGTGCTAAAAAATCCTGCACTCAAACAAATTATACTATTAATAGCATAATCTATATGCATAACTATAGGTATTCAACTCATAGCATACTTGCAGGAGGCCCACACAAACTCTATATATATTGAGTGTACATACCTTGGGAACCATATCATGGGCAACTAGCTTTGCAGAGATGTGATCACTAAATCTTTTTGATTAAAATAATCTGCTTCATCCTCGTCATCTACCTCCATACCATCACTGTTTTCTGTTGAAATTACCTTAGTATTAAAAGTATTAAACATGAATGTAGTGATTGATATACATATCACAAACATACACACAATATTATATTTTGTTAAATGATGAAACAGGTAAGCTAGCTTATGAACAGATTGTGCTCAGTGTCAGATGACACGACCCAAACACGTACCAGGAACAGATAACCTCCTTTGGCATATCTCCCAAAACTTTTCTATACTCTGAAGATGGTTTAAAGCCCAGCCTTCCGATTTTCGTAGACTTATCTTCGCTAAATAAGCAGCAGAGATCTGAAAAGATAGTACATACCTGCAAAAAACACTCCGATAGTTAATTTCAGATGCACATATTGAAAACCTAATCTCCCTCCTCTCCCTTTTTTTTCCCTTTGTGTGTGTGTGCGCGCGCGCGCGAGAGAGAGAGAGAGAGAGATTTAGTTAGTTAGTTATATGGATGTGCGTGTGTAAACGTACATAGATTACCAGCATTATAATATAACAACTAATAACAACTTGAGCTCACCGTGCAGCAAAGATGCACCTGTCTGTGCCCTCGTTGAAACTCTCGATTAAACTTTCCATGTAATTGTCAAGATGCTTGAGTAAACTAGCTCTCTTCGATAGCAAGTTGGTCATCTGCGTATCATCTGGATTCTCGTGATCGATTCCCTTGAGATACCACACCACGTACAGAAATATGTTTATTAAGTCCAACTTAGCAGCCTATACACAAACAATTACGTATTGAAAAAGCCAAAGACACATACACACACATGATACAGGTGATAAGAGGACGATGCTTTACAGTACTCATATATAACTAGTCTAGCAAGTGTTTTTTGAGTAATATTCTTTAATCCTATATCTAGTAATTATAGTAGGTAATAAGAAATATATTATATATTGTACTATTGTAACCAAGTACGTTTGATTATTAGCATATACTACTATAGCATTCAGGAAACACTGTTCTTACATGATACTAAAACCAAAAGAAGACAATAACGTTAACGAATGAAACAGCTTCATCTAGTGAATTGTGCGAGTCGTGTGCGTGTGTAATACAGCATGTTATAGATAAATAACATACCTCGTCGTCCAGGTTGTTGAAGTCCTCTAGAAGGTTAACATATCCTTATAGACGGATTCATTCAGAATAGGCATCGTAAGCTGCAAGTGTTGCAGCCTTCGCAAGTTTACCGTCAGGGAATACTCGTCGTCAGTTGCCTGATCAAAATGGTTAAACATAATTAACCGGCATAACTAATACATTTCATGTCTATACAGTAAGCAGCTATACAAATTATTATTTACAACCCGATGAAAATAGTAAAATGGATTAATTTATACTAAAGTTATAGTATGTTTACCAAGTATAATGCATTAGAGTACATTAGCGCTTAAGATAATCGTGTACTATCGTGTATAAAACGGTGCTATTGCCATTTTAAAAAGCATATAAAAGTATCAGCTAGCTACATTGTTTACATGATTCTAACACACACACTACCTCAGCATGCTCAATTGCAGATCGAAGCTTGGAAATAACTTGGTCGATGGTTTCTTTGAGAACACGTTGAGCGGCATTTTGTAAATCTGCCTTTGTTTCATTAGCACAGAATGAGAGAGTGTTAACGCAAGTTTGTAGAGTCTTCCTGTCGCCGTGTTTGAAGAAGGCATCCTTTACGAGCTCAAGTGTAAGGATGCAGTTCTACAAAATATAAATACAGATAACTTAGACAGCATGCTTTAGATATAACCTAGTCTAGACATTATCTAGCATTTTCTAGAATATACAAAACATAGGTGCAAATATCGTATCATACGCTAAAAGACAATAACTGTAAGGTATGCACTAGATTCTATAAAAAAGAAAGGGCATGGGCATAACACACTGTATAACCATTAACATCATGCGCATTATAGAAGATGCTAAAATTCTGTATAGAAAACTTGCATATACACCAGATACTATAATGTATACATTAAATGACGCTAAAATTATGAGTCTACCTGTTCCTGTTGCTTCAAAGAGTATAAATCCAGCTTCATATGTTGCACAATTTCCGCAATATAGCGTACTTTTGATTTATCAGCAAGGTACTTTCTCAGGAGCTTGGAATGTGGCTTAATCATTGCCGTTGTGAGATTTTTCTTGTTGGAGTCAAATGTATCCAAACATAAACAACATTAACACTACTATCTATAATATACACACTATACGCACTGACGCGTATCATTATCCAATACTACAATGATTCCACGTATAATACACTAACACATCCCTCCCTCTCACATACAATTGAAATTAGCTTTGCTCAATGTCCCAAGCAGTGAGGCGATCAAAATAAAAAGCCTCAATACTGGTGCAATATGATATCAATATATATTAATATATCACCCTTACTGATTACGACAATTTATTATCTTGAAACATACAATAATAATGTCAAAGCAGCAAGTTTTTTTTAATATTACATTACTATATGTATCGTTTTAATGATTATAGGAGTCAGTTAACATAAATTATATAGTAATTGACAGGATCTTACCTTCTGTGCTTTAGTAAATGTAGTCTTGCGACTCTCTGGCGTAGGGACGAGTTTCTCACCAGCTGATTTCTTAACAGAGCCACATAGTATCCTACAAAGGTTTGTAATGTCCACGTCATCAAGTTCCTGACTTTGGCTTTCATCCAAAAGCATTGAAATCAAGCATTTCCAATCCTAAACCATTATGAAAAAGACAATAAATATTAAATGTGTAATTATTTTGTTAATAAAACTAGAAACTAAGTAAGTTGTAACTAGCTTGCCATAGAAGAGATCTAACACAAATATGTAAGTACAGTGTGTTGGAGCAGTACAATTGAAAGCAACAAATATTGAAGTATGTATCTTCTAGGTTCTTATATTACAGTTAAAACTGTACCTTTCGTTGTGTTTTGCACATAGTTTCAACTACGTAATAAATTACCTGCATAGCCTTCATTTCTTCCCATATAGCATCGATAACGTAGTCACTTAATATAGGATCAGTGGCAAACTCTTTTAAGATTGTCAATAATCGTTTCAACTGCACCTCGGATCTATCGTTGTCCCCGTCTGTACAAAATGCATGTAATACGTTAAAAGGTTAAGCATTAACTAGCTTTAAAAAACTGAAATGTATTTGTGTATAGAGAGAGAGAGAGAGAGAGAATATATGCGAGCATAGCATGTGTAGTGTGGTATATATTTTACGAACTAGTTAGATGCAATAAAATGTACCTTCAGAATGATTCATGGATATCATCTGTTCGAACACTAGTTGTCCCACAGCATGACGAATCGAAGGTGATTCGTCTATCAACAGGTCGTAAAGCGAGCTCACATCCTTGATAAGCTGATGCCTGGAAAACCAATGACATTATATTATCGCGTGTACATATATATTAGCATGTCTTTATGTATGTTTGTATGTACAGATGTGTATGTATAACCAAGCCATTCGTTTATACACATATGATGGAAGCGCATAAACTCCATATGAACTTATACATATGCATAAACACAGACACACATTGCTACGCATATATAAGACTACATACATGTATGATGCATGTACCTCAACAGCTGCTTCAACAAACCAATTGCACTAACAGCAACGGTTATATCCACGTCGTCCGCTAATTCAACCATTCGGTTGGAGAAACGCTGTGTAAACAGTGTCATCGAAGGCACGTTGTCGTCAACTTCGTATATAGCTCGAAGAGCCTCGATCGAGCATTTACGTACAGCAACGTTCTTCAGGAAAAATTAGAAAATCAGTACGTACGCCATGTATACATGTGTGTGTGTGTGGTGTTTCCAAATGTAAATTTACATTCATATTAGGACAAATAACGCACACACAACCACACACACGCACGTATGTACCTTGTCATTGAGTGTCCAACCGAGGTACTTCAAATAAAGATCAGTAAGGAAGTAAGATGGATACGACACAATCCATCCGCCAATAGCTTTGACGCATGCTACTCTTATGTCTATATCCACGTCACGGTATCTATGCATAAACAACCTGCAAAAGACACAATTAAATTGAATGTCATCCTGCATGCGAACTATGACTTTCACACACTAAATACCACAAATTCTTCCGCTATAACCAATTCATTCATTTGTAGTTGATGAACCACACACACACACACACACACACACACACACAATCAATGTATAAATTATTTAATTATATATCCTGACATTAATTTGTGTGTTTGTGTTAAAGTACTAAAAAAATAATACCACGCACACAGACACACACACACACACAGATGCTTACCCACGAAAGATTGCCTGTATCATGTTCTCTATCTTGGTTATTTTACTGTGAGTCTCGGAGAGGACATTCTTCAGGGACTCCACGCGAGATCCAGCTTTACGCTTCTTCTTCTCTTCGGCCATAAGCTGACGTTGTTTTGTTTCACGAGATTCGGACAGTGTCTTTGCAACGTTTACGAATGATGTTGCTAGCTGAAGCCCAATAATAGTCGCTACATGTCGAAAGTTTCTAGGTGGCGTGCTTCAAAGATACAAAGAATCAATATACAAGGTATGTGTGCGCGCGCTATGGCATACATTTATTTATAATTGTACTAAACATAGATGGTTAGCACATAACCTCTACTAGTGGACACGTTAAAGGTTTCTCTAGGTGTCTGCGTGTGTACAATTCATATGTATATAAGCATGAGTAGCTTACCATGCGAGAGCGGTCACAAAGTTGATGCACATGTCCATGAGTCTCTCATCAAAAATGGGTCCATTTTGACACTCAACAACAAACGTATCCCAAAACATTGTGAGATTCTCTTTGAACCCTTTTAACTCTTTCTGCTTCGAATTGATGAAATTCTCAACTTCACCCTGTTTGTTGTATGTTAAAATATATAAATGTTACAAATTAATTGCTACATATTTGTGTTGCATGAAATATGACTAGCAAAAAAAATATATACGGTATGCTCACCGTTTGAGCCTGGTTGACGAGCTCCAAAACCACCTCATCCACGTCCATATCATCAAATGAGTCTTCCTCGATGACGTACTTTGCACCACATGCCTGATAAAACGCAGGAGATGAGTTCCTCCCTTGTGTGTGTGTGTATGTGGATATCATGTAACAGCATACTAATAAATATTTTCCCTCTTCATGTTTAAATGTACAGTAACTCGCTAATGAAGTTAATTTAGGTAGAATGTAAAACTACCTCAAAAATCGTCTTAAGCAGCTCGCAAACAGCAGCTCGTTCGTCTGAATCGTAACGTTCCGCCCAGTTCTTGACTGCTCGGGGAACAAGCTTTCCATGGTACTTGATAACCTCTGTCAAGTTATATAAAATCTATATATAAGTAAGGAAAACATTTCACTTATGAACATCAGTAAATATGAGCTCTTACCGATCAAGCTTTTCTGGTCTTCCTCAGACACCTTCTTCTTTTTGTTCTTTTGCCCCACCTTATCATTTGCATTACTATCCTGCTCCACACTGTCCTTCCCGTTCTCGGATTCCTCGGATGTCTTTCGCTTACGACGCCTCTGTAAAAAAGGAATAAGATATTCCAGAATCTTAAGGGAATCATAAAAATGAAATCTTTCTGAAGAAAACACACCTGCGGAGTGTGAGCGCGCTTCTTTGAAGTCTCCGGCGCTGTGTGTTCTTCCTCTAGAGACTCCTCGTCGCTTGTCGATGCATTTGCTCTACGGAAAGAAGAATTTCCTCAGATCAAACAAATCTCTCGAAAAACCCTCAAAATCATCAAAATCTCTCCAGAAAAACATTGAAAGAACATGACAATCTTCAAGAAATACTGGAAATCTACCTAGAAACCTACACTTACTCTTGCCATAGCCGCGTCTTCTCCAGTTCCTCCCTGCTAATCCTCGGCGTGCTGCTCGGCGCCATTCACGACCCTAAAGTCTTCCCTTGTAGGCCCTAGGGTTCTTAGCCGCTCCTCGCCATAGCCTCCAAAACCCTTTTGCGCGGGCAAAGTCCGTACCACGCATTTCTTGTATTCATGTCCAAGATGCACTTCCCGTACATACTAAAGTGAATATTCCGTAGGACGGAAATTCTAGATACCAGGGTTCCATTCCAGTCTTGTACGGGCTATACTTTGTATTATGTATAACGTATAGCAAATACATTGTTTTAAGCTAATGAAGAAGCATATGATACAGAGGACGCATGCTGCAGCTTCTTATTAGGCGAAAGAATGGGCGGCTCCTGCTTCAAAAAACACACATATAGAAGTTAGCATACGTATGTGTGTGTGTGTGTGTGTCCAAAACAGACAAAAAATGTATGTAACTCTCTCTCTCTCTTAAAATATACATCGTCTGTGTGTGTGTCGCATAATGTGGAAGATGTGTATGTACATGTTAAGTAGGTATATATATATATACACAGACACACACATGCACGAGCATGTTATGTATGTGTGTAACGTAGTTTATTTACCTCGTATTCTTCAAATCTGTGACCATCGATTGTCATAATACTGGGAGTGACCCCAGGAGGCGGCGTCAATAAATCCTGGGCCTCTTCCCATGTAGTTCTCGAGACGGAATATTCATTCGTGACAGAATAGTCCCTTGAGTTCTTAGAGACTGTTGCACCGCTTTTCGAGCTCTAAAAAGATGTAATATCATTTAACAATTTACTATATGTCTATATACAATGCATTAAAATTACATGTATTATGTTACCTTGGACTTCGAGGTTGGAGAGCTTCTACGGTATCCCATTACCATTTTCCCTCCAGGTTCTATACGACTGAATGTAACTAGAAAAGTTTGGAACTATAAATATGTATACATTATAGAATATACAAATCTATATTATATAAACTACCTATCTACAGTACATTATATACATGTATGTATGAAAACTTACCGACATCACCAGCTTGAAGTTGCATAGATTTAACACATGGGGTTATGCCTTCCAAAACATACATTCGGCTGCTGTTATTCGGCCAGAAACGGAACTGAAATTGCCATTCTTGCCCTGTCATGTCATACATCTTTATAGGAATCCCCTCTGGTACGGATATAGGTGGAAAAAATGCCTAAATAGCTTGATTAGTTAGTACATATGTTTAGTTTATATATGCACACATTCTATGCATATGTGCGATTGCATCACACACACGGACATACACATATCACAAACCGAAAAAAGCATATGGTTTATCTTATGTGTATGTGTGCGTGTGCGTGTGCTTGCTTATCTGACTCATCGTGCGTATGTGTAATGTATATACCTCAGCACACGCCTTAGGAAGCACTAAGCGGCCAATTCGTCCAGCATCACTTGCAGTGAGCATCTTCTCAAATAGAGGAATCACCGAGCTTTTAAAAGTCAAGTAAAAGAAAACATAATAATTAAGTATTAATTAATCAACATTTAGAACGTTAGAGATTTGTTGTTCAAGGATACTTTCCGTCCGGCAAGTGCACTTCCTTGTCTAAGACTTGGTACTGAGGCGGTACAAAATGGTGTTTAACTTCTGCTTTGTACATATCTTCGCTCGTTTGCATATCTTGAGATTGCCTTAAATTAATTGGATCCAGAGTATCGAAGTTCGCCAAAGAGTCCATAAGTCTTGGCTTTTTATCTATTTGTTCCTCCTCTGAGGATTCAGAGTGTTTTAATCTTGTTAAGGATGTTGATTCACTTGAGAGTTCCATTGTCTGCAGAAAAACCACGTATTTTATCCATACATACACACATATATACATCATATGTGTATGCATGTCGTTAGATATCTATATACGGAATGACAACAACGCACGTGCACACAAATTAGCTTAAATACTAACTTTGGCTGATGGTTCCTCTTTGAACACTCTATGCACTCCACTCCTCCTTGATCTAAATGGACAAACAAAGAAGCCGAGGCTATACATCCGCAATGAATGCGCTGGCAGACAAACACATCAGTAATGTAGAAATAGATACATGTTTATGCTATAGAGTAGGTTTACCTTGTTACAAGTGTTGCATGTTCTCCAGCCAGCATCGTCAGCATGGAAAGCCTCACAAAATCTCGACTGTTCAAAAACCATCCTGGCAGAGACAAAGCTGTGTGTATGTGTGTGTGTGAGTGTGTGTTGTGTGTGTGTGTGTGTGTGTCAGAGAGAGAGAGAGAGAGAGAGAGAGAGAGGTTTGGTGTCGTCAAACCTACGTAACTAAACTAAGTACCACGTAGATGTTCAATACTGTATAGACAAAGATTTAGTAGCATAAAAGTTATATGTGTGTGCGTGTGCGTGTAACCATGTATTTAAACTTCGAGCATAATGCACATGTGAAGATTTTTATCTGTAACAACATGGTTACACGCCCGGACACGCTGAACACGTATGGAGACATGATTATCAGATAAACATTAAGACTACAATCAGTGAGAAACAAACATGAACTAAATCATATAATTTTATCGTTATAAACAAATGTAAAACACACACACACAATATATATATACAAGGTTACACATGCATAAACAGTTAAGCTTATAAAACCAACACTATTAAGGAACCAATATGACAGACACAACTATTAAATACAGCACTAATTAAGCGCTTACCCACAGATATCGCACAAATCCGCGAATAAACCCGACTGTAGACGCCAACCCAATTTCCAGACACCACTGTTTGCACCGGGGCACTTCGTATTGAAACAAATCTTGCGATTATTCAGATTATCCATTTCCGTCAAGATCTTACCAGGTAGAGATAGGGTCCCAAAATCCAGAAGAAGCTGCGTTAACCGCGAATCGAACCCCAAATCCCGCCTTTATGGTTCAATCACCTGTACAGGAACTGCATTTCTGATCTTGTCTCCTCCTCCGCCCCCACCTAGGGCTTTATAATTGCCACGTGTGCGCGTTTAAAAAAAATTAACCTAATTTTTTCACTACCAAATATCTGGGATACCATTCTGTCGTTTAGCGGGCAACGGCGGTGACACGTCACGCACGTGTTAACAGCTGACAAGTGTCAAGACAAAGCCATGCAAGAATCACCCATATAAGCACCTCCTCTCTCCTTGCATTTCCATATCTCACGAGTTTGTTGTATAGCTATGGCGGATCAGGGGGGACGTGTGGCAGATCAAGCCCGTGAAAAGGGAGGACGTGCTGTGGAAGCAACCCGTGACAAGTCCAAGGAGATGATAGGGAAATCCAAGTCTACTGCACCTCGTGCAACTAAGGCGTTGGGGATACTGGCTGCACTCGCTCTGGCTGGGACTCTGATAACAGTCACAGTGATCGGTTTTGTGATTGCCTCTCCATTCCTGCTCTTCTTCAGTCCCATTCTCGTGCCTCTGGCGTTCCTCTTTGTGACCGGGACTGGTTTGTTTGCCGTCTTCTGTTCTGCAGTGTCGTGGTTGTATCAGTATGTCAAGGGAAAACACCCTCCTGGGTCTGATAAGGTAGATACTGTGGCGGAAGCGCCTGGCTGATACCGCTCATCACCTGACCGAGAAGACGCAGGCGACTGGTGCTGAGGCGAACAGGTACATGCATGACACTGCTGCCAAGGCGTCTTGAGATCTTGTTTATGTTCTTTACTGCTCTTTTTGGTTAAATAAATTTTAATATTCTGTTTGTTTATTATTTAAAGAATAATTAACAAAATGTATTTATTGTAAAAATAGTAAGCGAATCCCTGAGTATAAATGAAAGAATCTTTAAAATAGAAAGTGAGTGAATGTAAGATTACAAACTACAGTTAACTAGAATCGAACACTTGTATGTATACGTGGCACTTCCACATACGTACGTGGCACTTCCACGCGGTAAAACCCTAAGCTATGGAGGTCGCTGCATTCCCCTTCCCTCCAGCAATCAGGTAATCCTATTATATCGGCATTCGGGCAATATGCGATGGGCGGTTCCTGGAGCTCCAACACAAGAGACGATGGCGGCCTCTCTGTGCCCGTTGTGGGGGACTGTTCGGGACACCAGCACAAGAAACAGAGGATAGAACAACAATGGCAGTCTTTAATCCCCGGTTTGCCTGATGAGCTCTCGATGCAGATCCTGTCTAGAGTGTGTCGATCCGCACATCCCTTCATGAGAATGGTATGTTCTTTATGGAACCAAGTACTGAACGGTGATGAGATTTACACTCTCCGACACGAGTTAAGTGTTTGTGAGCAGTGGTTATATGTGCTCCTGAAAGACAAGGACGATCAGTTGACATGGTTTGCAATGGACCCGCTGTCTTCGCAATGGACTAGGTTACCATCCATGCCGGGTGTTTCTTCTCGGACTCCTAGACCTGGCTCAGGACTACTCGGGTTTGTCAGGTCCGTCTTTAGAAGAAAAGATAACACAGAGCAAACACCCTTCTTCGGCTGTACAGCAGCGGCACTTGACGGATGCTTATATGTTCTGGGCGGCTTTCTAAACTCCTCGGCTACATCCTCTGTGTGGAAGTATGATCCACGGAAAAACTCATGGAGTCAAGCAGGTCCGATGGGTACACAGAGGGCATACTGCAAGACTGGTTTGTTAGACGGGAAGCTCTACGTCGTAGGCGGGGTTAACCGGGGTCGAAACGGGTTAACCCCGTTACAGAGTGCTGAGGTTTACGATCCAGTAACAGGTACCTGGACGGATATCCCCAGCATGCCGTTCATTGGAGCTCAGGTACTGCCCGGTGCATTTGTGACGGACATTCTCAAACCGATTGCAACCGGCTTGGCTGCGTTCCGTGGGAAGCTATGGGTTCCACAGAGCTTATACTCTTGGCCGTTCTTTATGGATATCCGAGGCGAAGTTTACAACCCGATAGACAGGGAATGGAGCGAGATGCCCCGAGGGATGGGCGAGGGATGGCCTGCAAGGCAAGCCGGTATGAAGCTCAGTGTTGTAGTGAACGGCTCCTTGTATTCGTTGGATCCCACGAGTACTATGGACGGGACTATCAAGGTTTATGACTTCGACCGTGACGTGTGGAGGGTCGTGGTTAAGAAGGTACCTCTCTCTCTCAATTTCGTGACGGATTCAGAGTCACCGTACTTGTTAGTGTGTTTACGTGATCAACTACATGTGGTTAGCAAGGATGCTAGTAACAGGGTGGTTGTACTGAGGGCTCAGATTAGAGGGACTTCACCAGTTGACGGTGGATCTGCTTCGTCCAGTAATCGTTCCTTTATGAATGATTGGTCTCTCGTGGCTGCCAAGAGCTTCGGACGTGTTGAGCTTGTCACTTGTCAAGTCGTCGCGATTTGACTCGTGTATATATATATATATTATATGTTCATATTTTATTACTAGTAAGCTTACGTTAATATTTTCTATTTAAATAATTACTATTTTTTTTAGTTGCTGACCGTCCGATCATAATTATTTTTAATCTTCACCTTGCATAAGAATGTTGTAATACGGATTTAAACAAATCAATTAATTATATTTTATTAACTTAAATTAATGATATATGCACATGTAAAGTTTACGTGATTGTGATGTTCAGCTACTCAATTTGGAAAAGTATAATCTTTAAATGCATTATACTATACGTCCAATGATACTGGATACGTCACATGCGTAGTCGGTAGGTAGACGGGATTTATGCCACGTGGTCGCCTATAATTTGGCCTTGTTTTCTCCTACCCGGATATTTTTGCGCCGCGGTCCGCCGACAATTCCAAACGTTTAACTTTGGACCGCGTCTGTTCATTGACTGTAAATAACACGGAGAATACCGGAATATACTGGTATGACTGGAAGAATATCGTTTTACCCGTTCACGGCACCAGATGACTGACGGCGCGGTTATGGCGTCTCTTGGTGTGGCTATGGCGGACTAGGGATGTTCATTTGTATAAAGGCGTTTCACGCGGATCACAGTAGAGCTTAAGAACAAGGAGTGAGCGATTTGATGATCAGATTGAAGTCTGTAAGTAGAATAATTAGATAATAAACAATTGAATTCCTTAGATATGGAGACACTAGTTCTTCCGGCGCAGGATCAGCTCTCCCAGCACCAGTACTGGAAGAGACACAATGTTCTTGATGTGTTCTCTCCAAGGACTCCCGATTCTTCTTCTTTTATCTCCGCTCCGTCTTCTCCTATGTACAGATCTGCACCGCTTTCCCGTTCTTTATCGGGATTCTCCACGGATTTCTCCAATTTCCCCAAAGATAGAACTTCCCCTGTGAAGAAGCCGCCCGCCGCCAAAGTGGGCAAACAAAACAAATACAGGAACAAAATCCCTGTAGAAAATTCCAAGGAATTGGTTCCCAAGGGGAAGCCGAAACCGGGATATGTCAAGAAGGGGTCGGTGCAGAAGAAGGAAGAGAGTATATCCCCTCCAAAGATCACTATTTTGCGCGGCCGCAGTCTAGGGAGGCAGCGATGCTTGATCTCGCTAAGATTACAGGCCTTCCACTCTCTGAAGTGTACATGAAGCAAGGTCTCACCCCTCCGGTAGAGGTTCAGGAGAAGAAGTACGTGAATACCGAGCAGAATGTGAAGCCCAAGCAGCACCCAGTGCCGAAATTCGTTAAGAAACAAGAGCTTCAGCTGGTAAGCAGCATAGTTATGTTGTTTGTGTGAATTTACATACTGTGTGTATGCTTGTCCAAGTGCAGCTTTCTTTTGAATTATACGTACACATATAGAGAGAGATGCACGCAAGTGCATGTCTGAGCATTTATACATACATATATGTGTGTATATGTTTTGAGTTTTATATGTAAAACACATACAAATGTATATTTTTACTCATTGGCAGCGGGAACAGGTAGTGAAACCAAAGCAGGAGCTCATGGTGAAACCAAAGCCGGAGAAGTTTGTGAAGAAAGAGGACCTGGAGCGTATTCTAAAGCCAAAACAGGAGAAATTCGTGAAGAAAGAGGACTTGGAGCAGATACTGAAGGACGAGAAACAGGACCAGGTGGGGAAATTCGTGAAGAAGGAGGTCTTGGAGCAGATCCTAAAGGATGAGAAACAGGCAAAGCAGGAGCAGTTTATGAAGCTGATCAAGAGGGAGGATACAAAACAGGAGCAGTTCATGAAGGTGGTGAAGCAAGAGAACCACTGTACGAGGAGCTTCACGGAGAGCGGGTTCTTACTACCTCCGATCGTTTTCGACGAGAAATGGGCAGGGCCTGCGTTTACAAACTCTCCTCCGCCAAGCTCACTTCCGATACCTAATTTCTCACTAAGGAAGACTGAACTGACCAAGCCCGAGGTGGACTCTACACACGTAGAGTTTCTGGACACTGCTACGAAGGGTTTGAGACGGATTCTTCACTTAGACTACTAAATGTCTAACAGGGACGGTGTTTAACTTAGACTCGCAAGAGTTTTTAAGTTAATTAGCAGATAGTTAACAGGTTAACAGGGCTGTACTAAGCGTTGTACAATGGGGTAGATGGTGTGAAGCAGGGTTTCTTTTTACTTACTGAGGAGATGTCCGTGGTTTTTGGTGTGGACAACGGAGAAGAGTTTTTTTACTTCTCCGACTCTTCAGGTATTCTTAGCTTTTCTTTAGTTGCTGGGTGAAGACTACGAAGGAATAACTACAGCAATGGTTTGTATATAATGTTCGGTGTATGTACACTATGTAGCGAGGTGGGTTAAGAAGGAGAGGAGCCGGTGGTGGCACTTGAACACTGGCTTTCTGATGGGAATGGATGTTTCATGGGGGGTTGAGTGCGAGTTTCTATGGTTATACGTTTGGTATTTCTATGAAGTATGATGGGGGAGGAATAATTTTTATTTGTCTTTTGTTTCTTTATTTTGACGTATTAATATAAAGTATTTAGATTAGTAAGATAAGTGTTCACATCGAAAGTAATAACAGAGACTCCGTGCCAATCTATAACTTGTAATTGTCAACACTTGAATGTCAATTGGGTATTTGATTCAGTGTCTTCACCGCGTTAAATCTTCAAACACGACTAGCTCAAATGCCTTAGTAATCATCCGAAAGTCTTTAAAGTGACTACCTTCGTAACCCCATAATATAACTTGAATAGACTTAAGGATTTTACCCTTACTTCACTGACCAACCATATGCTTGGACTCAATCAATGTGTTCATGTGATAAAAATAATACATTATCTTAACACCTTCATGAATCACATGTACAACCCTATAGGGCACAACTAAACCCTAAGGGTTTACCGAGGCTAAACTATATCCTAGTATTAAGGTTAATACTTAGTAAGCATAATAGTGTTTTACAAGAGAAATTTGTTAACGAACTTAAGTTGTTTAACCTTTGAATATGTTCACATACCCTTACTAAGAACATTCTTAGCCAAGGGTAGTTATAAGACCTAATAAATACCCAAGGCTTAACAACTTAATTCAAGCGTGTCTCCTTGTCAAGATCTTTAACCCTTTGGCATTAAACCTATTGCATGACCCTAAAGATTGGAATCCATTCTAGTATCACATATACATGTAACACCATTTCTTGAGACATAGGTCATCAATATAATCCGTTACACAAGAGTTAAACACGATGCCATGAATGTGGTTTGCAATGCCAATCCTAAAACTCCTCTTTACGAACCCTTAAAACATAGTAAAAAAACATGTATGTTAAGGTTTTAGTGTTATTCTTAAGTTGGCATGAAGGAGACTAAAGACATGTCTTAACCTTTAAACTACTGGAACATGTACTTCAACAATACTTCACATGTGTACGAATGGGTTACAAACAAAATAACCTATTTAACCCCCATAAATATAGTGTACATGAGCAAAGTAATGTGGATTCGCCAACACTAAAACCTCTACATGCCGGAAGGTTGGGTGGCACAAAGGGTGTACTTTGGCTTATGCCAAGATGGAGGTCCCTTTGTTTTCTTATTTTTTAAGTGAGTTGGCCATTCTTATGCACTAATGGTTGGTGAGTCTAACTTAACAATCCATCTACCCTTAAACCCAACTCAAGAGGTTTAGAATGTGAAATTAAGTGTTTCTAAACTATATTTAACATGTTAAACTCACTGAAACTAATATAAATTTAATTGGGACACCAAAAAAAAGAAAATTTTCTAAAAGGTAAGTTTTAATTTCACTTAAAATTTCTTAAAGATATTCGATTAAACTGATATTAAACACTCAAATGTATTAATGAACATATAATAACAATCAACCTTTTAAATAAAGAACAATTGTGGTAAAAATTATGATAGTAAAAAGAAAATTTTCAAGCTCCTTACAAATTCTTAATCTTAAAACGTTGACATATGTCAAAGTTTTTACATGGTGCCATGTGCATGACTTGTTAAATGGGAATCCTTACTATGAACATGTGATTATCTAACTGCATCACACAGATACAGATAAAAATCATTAAAATTAATCAAATCCATGATAAGGATACATATATAAATAAGGATAACTAAAGTCTAAAATTGGTTTTCCTTATAGTACATAAGGTCTTTTGGTTTAACGTTATTCTCAACTTAGTTCCTTACAAAACCCTATGGAAAATGGTAATAAAACAGGGTCATGACAACCAGAATATATTAATTTAATGCTGATGTTATTTTTAGAATATGCTAACATTAAATATTCTTTTGAAATATATTAGGAGTTTTTATGGTTGATATTCAAATAATAGTGGTCAAAGAATGCGAAGGTCCTAATATATATAAGAGGCTAAGGCTAAGGTTTGATCTAACATTAGTTGTTGGCAAATCTTTATAATACTATTTAATTAATATATTTTCTTTTGATTCATTCATATTATTTTATTATTGGAGTCAGCCATGACAATTTAAATCAAAATCCTTTTTCATTAATCGTGTTTTAGTCTCGTTTAAATAATAGTAAAAATCATTCAATAAGACCTTTAGAGTTTAAAAATTTGCAACAAAAAAATCAATAGTTAATAGTGAAAATCAGTGATTGATGGTGGAAAATCACAAGCTTGTTAAGATCAAGTGTAGCAAATGACTAAATTCACACAACACATCTAACTATTACAAAGCAAATTCAAGCCCAAGTTCCTCTACAACACCATTTACGGAGAAAGACTTGTTATTATTGTTAGACAATTTCAAACTTTTTATTTCGGAATTTAAGTATTATTTAGTGACATTATTAATATTTGAATAATAATCGATAAGATAACAAGTTAATATTTCACTTTGGCATACACGATGCAGTCAAAACAAGGGTTAAACCATTTGTTGAAACAAATATTCTTAAGAATATATCATGAGTGTATGTGTGGTTCTTTGTTAGTTGGAAATTATTTATTAGTACACTAAGTTTATTAAGAAATTAAATTTAAAAGCTGATATTGTTGTATGCAACTAATTTGAATATGTTTTCATGTTTTTGGATGCGTACACTATATTCTATGTTTAAAAATTCAAATTTAATATATAAAAATTATTATTTTAAATTAATTTCTTATTATTAAACTATACTAATAAATTTATAATTTTAAATGCAATACAACACAATAAATTATTTAAAGATAGCATAATAACTTAGGATGTCTAGTTGCTTAGAAATCGTCGAACTCTAGCACTGTAGTGGTAGCTGGATCCCATGGGAAAGGTACCAGTTCACGAGGGATATACAACGTCGATTTCTTAGGTTTGCCGTTATCATCCTTGAGACGCTTCCTTGCAGGACCGGTGTCAAAAGACTGTTCACGCTTGTCAAGACCAAACTTGTCTAACCCATGTGTGCACCTATTGGGTCGAAACACCGCCGCCAACGCCATCTTTCTACACTCTGAATTGAGGGCAAAGTACGTCTGGCGCGATTCAATGTCATACAGAACATCAGGGAGGTGCGTTTTGGCTGCAAAGAACAAGGCAATGCAGCCTTCTCCAACCTCTACATCAATGTACATCGACGAAAGAGTGAGGTCGTTGGTTTCTAGCTTGAACAACTGCACAGGAGGCGAGTCCAGCCCCACGCTCCATGCCAAGATATCCCCTTTGACATCCCATCCTTTACACACTACAGCCACCACCAACAGCCTCGAGCTCGTGTACTTGGAAACATTCAGCACTCTGTAGCTCAACTCTTGGTCTAACTCAGGCAGGAGGGTGTAAAACTCATATTCCTTCCAGGTATCAAGCTCTATATCGTATGTAGCTACACGCTTCCTCTCCTCACTGACGAGAAGAAGGTCACCAAGCTGGAAGAATGTAACATCACTCTCAAGTGTGCCCCCCAATAGATAACCACTACCTTGCCTCCAACAATCTGTACGCGAATCGTATATCTCCACCATTTCCAGCTCCACTTGGTGAGACTCAAAAAGGGATTTTTTCTTACGCTTGGCAAGGAGCAAGGAGAATCCATCCTTGTGCTCCTTGATCGATACTTTCTGACTGAGGCCATCATCATCAAGACCCTTCATCATAATTAAGGATAAATCAATGTGATCAGGGTGGGAAGCACTCTGTATGAACCATCCTTTGTTGGATCTGACAACACTAACTTCTCCATCGTTGGGAAATGGAACACCATGAGACCGGATCCGACACTAACCGGATAGAAAAAATAGTTTGTGTGCTTGATATATGGCAGCCTGTGTTCATTCGGATCTGAGTGAACATGATGCTCATTGAAATAATCATCGTGTGCCACACGCTTGTGGCACTCAGATAGGGCAGATTTATCAAACCTGAGGTTTGAGGGGGTTTCATCGGACGGCTGCCACACCCACGATCCACACTCGCCGTCATCCCCTGCGACCCAGCACGAGTAGAATACCCAAGGCCGCTTGGAATCCATCCTTATTATTAATATACCCTAACCCTTTTTATATTACTCCAAGGGGTTAGGGCAACCCTGGAAGATTCTGGATATCTTTTTTGAATATACAAAAAGGTTGAACTCAATGTAAATTATATATATTTAAACATATATACCAATTTAAAAAAAACTTTAAACATAATATTTTGACTTTTAAAATAATAATACTAATTAAAAGTATTTAAATTAAAGCTTAGTAAAATGTTAAATGTTAAAATTTTGTATAGTAACAAATTTAAGAAATGGCATATCTTTTAAAATAATTATATTATATTGTGATATATATGTTTAATAAGTTGCATTATGAACCTAAATATAATAAAATACAAATTAATTATAAATTATTATTGAATTTTTAAAATTATATTTTAATTTTTAATTTTAAAATGTATAAAATATAAAAAAGGTTTAACTCAATGTAGATTATATATATTTAATACTAATATCACAAGGAAATAAATTCTTAAATTATATTTTGTAATTAAATAATAAGACAATAATATAATAATTTATTATTATTTAATCAGTAATTAAATATAACGAATAATAAAGAACAATTATTTGAAAGAAACAATTAATTATGTACAAGTAAAGCTAGTAGAAACAAAATAATGATTATGTAAGAAAAATTTTGTGTTCATAATTGTTGTTTTCTAACTATTATAAATAAAGGAATGCTTGTAATCTAATTATTTTGATGAAATATATGTATGATTGAAAGAACTATTATTGCACTATATTATTATTAAAGTTTATTTAACATTATTAACAAGATCCATATAATAGTAAGGTACTCACTTTTGTCAAGCAAGTAATATACGTGTTTCATATATCATTCTTCCACATCGTTTCTCTATTAATTTAAACTTTATATAATAAACAATAAATTTAATATTTTTAGAAGTTATAATTAAAATTTAGCATAAACAAACATATGATAATACCACTCCCATTATGAGTTAATTAAATTATAATAGAACTTTTATAATTTTAAAAAGCAATACAACTAAGAGCTATCATAAAATGAAAATAGCATAATAACTTTTGCTTAGAAAGCTATTATCAACCTTGAGACGCTTCCTTGGAGCACAGGTGTTAGAAGATTGTTCACGCTTGTCAAGACCAAACTTGTCCAACCCATATGTGCAAGTATTGGGTCGAAACACCGCCATCAACGCCATCCTTCTACACTCCGAATTGAGGGCAAAGTACGTCTGGCGCGATTCAATGTCATACACAACATCAGGGAGATGCGTTTGGCCTGCAAAGCACAAGGCAATGCAGCCTTCTCCAACCTCTACATCAATGTCCGTCCATGAAAGAGTGAGGTCATTTGTTTCTAGCTTGAACAACTGCACAGGAGGCGAGTCCAGCCCCACGCTCCATGCCAAGATATCCCCTTTGACATCCCATCCTTTACGCGCTACAGCCACCACCAACAGCCTCGAGCTCGTGTACTTGGAAACGTTCATAACTCTGTAGCTCAACTCTTGCAATTGGTCTAACTCAGGCAGGAGGGTGTAAAACTCATATTCCTTCCAGGTATCAAGCTCTATATCGTATGTAGCTACACGCTTCCTGTCCTCACTAACGAGAACAAGGTCACCAAGCTGAAAGAATGTAACACCACTCTCAAGTGTGCTCCCCAATAGATAACCACTACCCTGCCTCCAACAATCTGTACGCGAATCGTATATCTCCACCATTTCCAGCTCCACTTCCTGAGACTCAAAAGGGGATTTTTTCTTACGCTTGGGAAGCAGCAAGGAGAATCCATCCTCGTGCTCCTTCAGTGATACATTCTGACTAAGTCTAAGACCATCATCATCAGCCCTCAGCATAATTAAGGATAAATCAATGTGCTCTGGGCTGGGAAGCACTCTGTATGAACCATCCTTTGTTGGATCTGACAACACTAACTTCTCCATCATTGGGAAATGGAACACCATGAGACCAGATCCGACGCTAATCGGATAGAAATCAAAGTTTGTGTGCTTGATATATGGCAGCCTGTGTTCATTCGGATCTGAGTGAACATGAGGCTCAAAGAAATAGTCATCGCACTCAGATTTATCAAACCTGAGGTCTGAGGGGGTTTCATCGGACGGCTGCCACACCCACAATCCACACTCGCCGTCCTCCCCTGCGGCCCAGCACGAGTAGAATACCCAAGGCCGCTTGGAATCCATTCTTTATTAATACACCCTGACCCCTTATATTCAAAATGCATGGAAGATTCGGGAATATTTTGTTTTGAATAATTCTGTAAATAATAAGATAATATTGTTTTAATGAGTAATAAAAATATAATGCACTTTTAATTTAATGAGCAAATAATATGTCCGAGAAAAGAGAAAAATAATAATTATATAAGAGAAATTTTGTGTTCATAATTATTATTTTTTAACAATTATAAATGAAGGAATGCATGTAGATTAATTATTTTGATATGTATGATTGAAAGAACCATTACTACACTATAATTATAATTATAGTTTCCTAAGTATTTAACTTACTGAATAAAGGGTTTTAATATAATATAGTGAAATTTTTATATATACTCTCTTCAAAATTTTAAATTTACATATACCCTAAATAGTCACTAAATCTGGTGAAAAATAAATAATTATTAGGTCAACCAAGCCCTAACCTAAATTAAATTAAATAATAAAAAATAAAATTAGGGTTATGAAATGTTAGGTATGGCAACCGTCGCTTTGAATATGGAAGCCAATTTTGAAGAGTGGTTCCTCCAAAAAGAAAACCAGGTAGGCCAAGGAAAAATAACAATGTAGGTAACATGTCAAATGTAAATGGAAATTCTCTAAATAAAAAATTAAAAATTGAAGAAATAGATTTTAGTGTTACCATTTGTATTCCCGGTGAGGATATAGATATAGCATTGTTAGAAAATGTAGAAAGGTTTATTAGAGAGCAATGCAAAGCTGGTTTATGTGCAATAGAGAAAGGTGGTTCAGTTGGGAATTTACACTTTCAAATGCTTTGTAAGATAGAAACTTCAAGTGTTCAGTCAGCTAGAAAAGTCTTAAGGCAATATTTACAATGGACAGATGGAGCAAATACCAAGAAAACTACAATGTTTAAAAAGTTGAAGAATAAAGGCATTCATTCATGGCATGGAATGATTGGATATTGCATGAAAGACTGCAATGAACCACACTTCAAGTTTGTTCAGGTATTTTGTTTCCTTCCTGTATTGTGTTAACATTGAAAATTTTGCAGAAAAACATTACCGACGAAGATTTTGACCTAGGAAACGTTGAGTATATCAAGTTCGGTGCATCAGATTTAAAGAATCGCGTTTGTGTATCTACAAACAACATCTTTGATCGGGTGAGACATTTCAAACTTAGACACATGAAAAAAGATTGGTGTGGACTTTTGTTTAGCTCTTACTTGCATGTTGAGGAGTGGCAGTTTTTATCCTGCAGCAAGTTGGGTTACACCTTATCAAGGAAGAGGAATGGATTTAGATAGAGCAGAAGCAGTCTGGAGAATAATGGATGATCCTTTAAGCACGACTGAAGCTGATGTGAGAAAGATCTTCTTTACTAGTACTTCTACAAAGAGGTACTTTGATTTTAAAGAGATAGAAATCAAGGGTTTGAGAGAGAAAAGATACGAGTGTCTAACAAGAAGCCGAAGCTTGGAAAAGAGTTTATTTCACTTTATAGCTCTTCTACGTCAACCAATTCAACACCTACGTCAAAACATGAAGTTGATGAAACTGGACCGTTAAATACAGGTCAAACATAAAGTAAGTAAAAACATTTATATTTAATTTCATAATTTTCTAAAACTCAAATCAAACTAATCCATAAATTTTTTTTTGTTCAACCGGTTGGATGACACGTTATTAATTTTTAAAGTCTGAAGAGGCCAAATATTGTTTATAAACCTAAATATTGTTTATATACTATTTATTTATATGTTTTACATCTTATAAACAATATTTGGCCTCTTCAGACTTTAAAAATTAATAACGTGTCATCCAACCGGTTGAACTAAAAAAAAATTTTATGGATTAGTTTGATTTGAGTTTTAGAAAATTATGAAATTAAATATAAATGTTTTTACTTACTTTATGTTTGACCTGTATTTAACGGTCCAGTTTCATCAACTTCATGTTTTGACGTAGGTGTTGAATTGGTTGACGTAGAAGAGCTAT
>PUQB01000200.1:152712-413207 GCA_003024785.1 Selaginella tamariscina | reverse complement strand
TGGGCACTAGAGGATCTGGTGGAGAAACTTAGCCGTGCAAGCATATACATAGAAGGTATTTATTATTGAATTCATGCTTGCGCTCTTCACTGATACCTACTTTTTCAGGTATTTATTTCTTGATTCTTGCTCATGTCACCGATACTTTTGCCTTCGCCTTCGCCAAGAAGAATAGACATCGTTGGACAGGATTTTATATGAACGATGCTAATCCCAAGTGCATTGATACCGTTGTTCACTTGGTTGTTAGGAATGCGCCAAACAATTTCAAGCTTCCAAATGACTGGCCAGGCATCTGTTTGCACTCCAACGGCCCTGAACCTCCATCCGATACACCGATAGGTATGAGTGACGTATTCGGCAATGTACGTTATCCAAACATTACAAGTCAAGCGGCACGGAGCATCGTCAACTTGATCAGGGGTCCTCACAGTGATGCGTGGGTTTTTGACTACTGCACTAGGGGGTCCGTCTTGAAGGAGTGTTACCTTCGGCATACATGTGTGTTTGCCGTTGAAAAGGATAAGACCATGGTTGAGGACCTGAACAAGTGGATAGATTGGGTCTCAACTGAGTACCCCAACGATTCCATAAAGGCGTATTTGAGAAAGTTCCCTCCAGATAAGTGCGATAGCTCTGAAGGTGAATCTGGTTCAATCTCGGAGTCTGAGAACGAACTTCAATCAGATATTAGACCGGAAGTTATCTCGAGGAGTACAGAACATTCGCACACTCCAGGACCCATGGAAACATCAATAGAAGATGCAGAAGATCTTGAACCATCTCACAAGCGGCTTAGACCTTCTTCGCCTCACTCAGAAGGTAATAGCGAAGAAGAATTGATAATGAATTGATAGAGTGGAATAGTTGTAAATGAGTGTAACATAAGGCATTTTTGTATATTTCTTTTATATTTGTACAGAAAATAAATTCTCAAGGATTAATGAAGCTTTTAGTTCAAACATGGGTCACACATTAACAAGGTAAATAATATACCTTGATAATTTTAAGGTCAGCTAATTATCATTTTGCAGATGTAATGAAATAATTGAGAACATGGATTTTCAGCATTGCCATGAGGTAAGAGAGGGGTTTGGCGACAATTTCTTGTGCCACATGTCAGAATGACAGAGTTCATGCAGGAAATGGATAATAATGCAGCTCAAAACATCGTTACCATGGGGGCCACTTCAGTTTTTCATCATTTTATTGGCTTCAGTTCCGAAATCAATTTCTTCAGCGCATGCAATATCTGAATCTTGTAAGGATGATGTACAATTAAATGATGAAGGGATAGGCAACGAGATAGTGGCAACGGATAAATGTGAAAGGGAGCAAACAAGTGATTTGCAAAGTATTCAAGAGGCAACGCTATCTCATGTTACTCATGGCCATATTGTGTTGTTGGATGTCAATGGTGTTCTGCTTCATCGACAAAGGCCCGAGGATAGAAAAAAGAAATCAAACAAGGAGATTTCATTCCTTGTCATGGTAAATTTCGATATGATATTATTTTTCGTCCAGGGTTGGATCGTCTCTTTCAAAAGCTTAAGGAGATGGGTGCGCTTGTGGGGATTTGGTCATGCATGCAGATTCATAACTTAACACCGCTGTTGAATTTACTTAAGAAACATTGTAGTGTTGCAGAAGAGGTGATTCGTAAAGATTGGATTTTTGACCAGCGAATGTTATAAACCTCTCGAATTTCACAATATAAGAAAGGAAAGCAAGCCATACTTCTTCAAGAATGAAAGAATAATTGGGACTCATGGGGAGATCAGTCGCTTAAGGATAATGAAGAATGCACATATCTTAGTAGTAGACGACTCTCCTCAGAAGGCTATGCTCAACCAAAACATTGCTTGTATTCATCCAATCACTTTCGATCCATATTCTGATACCGATATCATGGATGAGCTAGTGAACTACTTGGATACGTGCCTCAGAAAGAAGAATCTCGAAAATTTTTGTGAGCAGTATCCACCGTATCATACATTTCCTGAAGCTTTTCTTTCTCGTGATATTGAATTTTATAAAATGAAGGATAGCAACCGGGCGCTTTATAATATTATTCTTAAGGAACGTCAGTTTTTAGATGAGCCTTTATGCAGACCTTCTCTTATCACATCTTATGTATTAACAAGGATGGCAACTCCCAATTGCATTCGTGAGAGTGTTAAGTGGTGGCAACAACATCAAGATATTGACCAAAATGATTTGATTAATCCGGAGAGTGATGATTTAGACAAAATGAAGATTTCTTTGTATGATAGAAGAAAGTATTTATAAAAAAATTAACATGTTGATAAGAAAATGATTTCATTTGTAATTATGTTTGATAGTATTTCTTCATTATTGTAAACTATTTTTAGAATAATATGAATATTCTAAGATATTTTAGGAATATTCCTTACTAAGTAAGGTTATTGAAGGATTAATTAATTAATTAATTAATATTTAAGGCTTAATTACATATTAATTAAATGATTAATTAATAATTAAAACTTAAGTATTAATTAGTAATTTATTTTATATTCCCATTTTCACGTATCATGCCCACTTTAGTTACAACGGTGCATTTACTTGAATTTAAAAAGAGTTATCTACGGAATTAATCTCGCCAACCATTTTAAGAGGCAGAGAAAGGGTGGCGGGATAAATCTCGCCACCACTTCCCTGTTTTAAATATTTGTGGGCAGGATTCATCCCAAGATCTCTTGAAATCATAGCTTCAGAGAGAGTTGTGGGCGGATTAATCCCGCCCCCTCTTCCTCATCGGAGGGATTTGCGGTGGGATTAATCTTGTTGCCTCTCTTCGACGAGGAAGATCTGGCGGCGGGATTAATCCTGCCGCCTCTCCGACGAGGAAGATTCAGTGGCGGGATTAATCCCGCTGATTCTTCCTGCGGGAGGAATCGGCGGTGGAATTAATCCCGCCGAGTCTCTTCGATGGATAGAGTCGACAACGGGATTAATCCCGCCGACTCTCTCCGAAGGGGTAGCTTTGTCAGCAGGATTAATCCCGCCGGCTCACTCCGAAGGATAGAGTCGGCGGCGGATTAATCCCGCCCATCGTTCCTCGTCGGAGGGAGTCATGGGCGGGATTAATCCCGCCCATCAGTTGTATTAATAAAGCATGAGATATTAGCCCTATACATAATTATGTATTATTGCACATGCATATTATTAAGCAACTGCAGTTCTGATTTCTTAGAAATATTAAATAACACAATTATTTATGTGCAGGACAATATGTATAATACTGGAGATAAAGTATGTCTTCTTCGGAACAACGAGATAGTTGGCACTGGAACTGTGGAAGTTCGAGATGATAATGCATCATATCACAATATTGCCCAAGGATCTTGTGTGTACGTATGGGTGAACACCATTTTCAAGTATGTTGAGGTTCCGGGAATGGAATTTGAGGAGGGTTCTCTGTATTGTGGAATTTGGATGAAGTCAAGGCTGATACAGAATATACAGAGTCACAAACAAACAGTAGCATGAGTTTTCCAGATGATGGCTTGCCTGTTGTGATGGATGAGGTGATTCTCTTTCTTCATGAGATTGAAGTTGGGAGAGGCATCATCACACTATAAATCCAATGGAAGCAGTGTCAGAAGAGAAACTAGGGGCCGACTTCGTGGGTGTAGTTGTGATAGAGTTTCACCTAATAGCACATTGCATCCTGAATCCCTCGTGAGGTGGCAAACATCTGAATTAAGACGGCAAGATGGTTCAACATATTTTGGGTTGAATTTCAATAATAACAACCCGGAAGAACAACTATATTTGAAGAGGTTCCTTACATTGGTCCTATTATAAGAAAAAGGCAATTCATAGGTTGCAGATCTTCCCCTGCAAGTTTCAAGCAAGAGGGTGAAGATGGATCCTACATCTTCCGAAAGTGTTACGAGCATTTCCACGATTGACTGTTGCAAGAAGAAGTGTTGTCAGATGGCAGACCGGAATGAAATTACCCAATGTAGACATGTCTTTCGTACGCTCACCCAAAAGCAAAGGCATGAGTTTGTATATGCTACACTAACTGGGTGTATTGATGGAATGGCCTCGGACACAGGTTATCAGAGTACATCCATGGTATTTAATAAGGTGGCCATCTGCTTCAAAGCTTGGTACAGTATATACGGAATCCCAAAGACCACGTTCTACCGTCGGAGGGATGAGTGGCTAGATGGAGCGCGAACCTCAGTCATGGGAACACTCGCTTGGTCAAAACCCGCTCTCACATTATAGCAACCATAAAGATACTCAAGGCTTTTGTGGAAACAAATGCAAACAGGATGCCTCACAAATGCCAAACCACAAATGCAGGGTTAGAGAAAATCTCAAGGTTTTGCCTTCGATCTACACTCAATTGAAGCTATGTGAACATGTGAACAAGTGCCTCAACAAGTTACTATATAAATTTATAAAACAATATAGAAGATTGACTATATTATTATAGGATTTTGTATATTATATATATATTATTACTACTACAAATTTTTAATTAATAATGTTAATTTAAATATTAATATTTAATACAACATCAATATTTATATAATGTACCTATTATGCTCTTCCTTAATTGTTATATTAGGCAATATATTATATAATTTAATACTTTCTACTTTTATAATGTTATTAATTTTGTTCAATGAATGTTATAATTTATTAAAGGGTCGAATACAAAATATATTATTCTAAAGAATATTATGTTTTTAAACATATATTCTAAAGAATATTCTTTTAATATTAAAAAATACTAATTAAATAGCTAAAATTGCTAATTATTAAGAAATGGGATTATAGCCATGTCCATTTTAGTTACAACTTGCATAAAGGTGTTTTAAGTTAGAAATATAGATAGTATAGTAGGTATAAATAATTGATCACTAAAGGACATTCTACCCATAAAACACGTACATCATATATATATATACTTTATCAGGCACTAGTCTGAGTGTATATGTACATATGTAATCTAAATACATGTAACGTGCATTATACTAAAGAGAGAGACCACGGTGATGACATGGGGCATGTTGGAATAACTACCCGTACAATGAAATGTGAGGAACTATATGGCATGCATCATAACTACCATGGGTATTTCTTATAGTGAGATGGTTTAAGTACTCCATATGCATATGATTAAATTCTTTATTTACATCGACCTTGTCTGTGAGACTTGAACGATGCACGTTTCTAATCACCACCTGAGCATGTGGCATCACACACTTCAAGCACTTCCAAGCACTCATGAACATCTCTAGCAAACAATCCTCCTTCTTAACAAAGTTGTCATTCTAATGTATTACGAGCAATCGATTACCAGTGTCTTCAGTTTTGGAAGGAACGCTATTGTGTTATCATCCACCTCATGCTCTTCAAGAGATAACTCCAAGAAGAATAAGAAACACAATTCAAAAACATACAGGTAGCCTCTTTATAATACTGTACATGCACAACCATGTTGAAATTAAGCGCTAGTTCCTCCAGCTCTGTTCATAGCCTCGAAGAAAGATTTGTGTAAGTGTCTTTGTTGTAACTGCAATCACTCAAACCAGGGCTTATGATGCAGAGGGTCTTGATCCATGACAAGGCAACACATGAACCCATACTACCCACTATATAGTCCAGATAGAAAAGGGCACATGTTCAATCTTCAAATAGTTGGGGAACCTTTAACATGTGTTCCAAACTGAATGAAGTTTAAGCTCCTTGAGAAGGGAGCTTATGAGTTCCACCAGCTCGATCATGTCTTTAACCCCATCTGCATTTACCAAAAGGTTTCAGCCTTCGAGCTTCATCCATACCATGCATGCTAGTGCATTTTATAACAACTATTTCATCCGACTCATCGCAACATATACATAAGTATTCGAGGTTAGGAACCCGCTCCATTAGCTCCTGAATCACTTCATTTGAATTGGTGAAAGCTATGATATTGAGGCTCTTCAAGTTGGTCAAGATCAAATCTTGTAGTACATCCTCAATCTCTACGGACTCAAGCTTAAGAGACAGAACGAACATGCTGCTGCAGCTTCAAAGGACTTGCAATAACTCCCTAGTGCATGACTCACCATATGCAAATCTCACGTGGATCTCTTGAAGAGTGCCTAGCCAGCTACATTTGCCCAATATGTTACACACTATAGACTAGACAAAGTCAAACTTGTAGCAGCCCAAATAGATGCTCAGCTTTGAGATGGACTTGGGAACGAGCAAGGATGCTCCCCATGCAATCGCCAATGCATGGGCACTTGGAGCATGAGTTGTGGTGCTTCTTGCAATTGCTAGGGAAGTTTTTGCAAGGGATTGAGCTTACAAACTTAGAGATGCATCTACAATGCCTGCAGACTACTGAGGCAATCAAGAATGTGTCTAGATCGCAATTGCCTATCTTGTCCATGATGTAGCTGAGCAGCTCCGAATGCAATTCCGCCCACATTGTCAGTGGCATACCAATGTAGTGCAATGCCCTAACTCAATTACCTAATTCTTATAGTTAAAAAGCTTGCACACACTACTCAAGCGCTCACCCACTCACACACACGCCCGCCATTATTTTTCATAAATTCTTGATCACATAGGCACACATTACATTTTGATTTAAATATATATTTATATATATATACAACATGAGAAAACAATTTCATGTGCACACGGCATGCATGTGTGTACGTGTGCGGAGAGAGATACCCAACATTATGTGGTAAGGAACATTATGTTATTTAATTTTAATATTAATTTTAATTATTTCCATGTGCATAGATATGTTTTTTAATCATGCTAATTAAGACAATTTAATATTTAGTTTTAACTTAATAACTAAAAGTGAATTCTTAATTGCCACTTACATAAACGTTAACATTGAGAGAGAGGGGAAGCCAGAACACTTTGAAGTATTATTTATCTCTTGCAGGTGTTAAATCACCCAGTCATGAGATGTTAGCATATATGTGTATCTCAGATGTTTTCTTCAAAGATTTTACTTTTTAATAATTTTAATAAGTTCAAGACATAGCGTGTTATATCATGTGATGACATATAATATATATTAAATTTTTAATTTCTTTTATAAAGTTTCATGCAACAAGTTATAATCGAAACCTACAAAGGTTGAAAGACACTTTGATTCAAACATGGTTATAACAAATTTTTGTTATTGCTACAAGGTAAACATACATAACTTTAAATCCTTTTTCCATCTCTTTAACATTTGAGTGTGGTACAAACATGTGCATTGGTGATCAGCCACAACATAAATAACAATGATTTGCTACTGCTTTGCAACTTGAATAGGGTTTTGTTCTCTTAGAATATAATTCAAATTGAAATTAATTTATTTTATATTATAGATAGTTAAATGATATTAATATACATACATATCAATATTCAGTTTCTTTTCTCGAATTTTATATGCTAGTCGAAAAAGTTAACTCCTTACATTCATTAGAGACTATATGAATTTGTGAAGTAAACCATGATTTTGTTTCTGATTTTAAGTAGCATTAGTTTGATCAATTAAATTTGAGAAACAAAACCTGTGTCAAAGTCTATATAATCAAAATTATTAACACAAAGTTAATAAACAATCCACTCGTATTCTTAAACATGTCAAGTGTACATACAATTTGAGAGACATTAACTAGTAAATTAATATTTAAATTTGAGGTTATGTACCAACATTAGAGTAGTGTGAATGTCAACGACAACTCAATATTTCAAGAAAGAAGATCAAGTGTTTCCAATATTATTAAATACAAACTTCATGTGAAATAAGAAAATTCTTTTCTTACAATAATGCACTACAGTTTCCTTTTAAAATATATGGAAGTTTCAAACATCTAGTTTGAAACCCTAAGACGTTGTGTATACAAGAGATTAACACATACATGGACCTTTGTAATGTTGGCTGTGTGTGAGGATGATACTTTTTGTTAGAACAAGATTATAATTCATCTATATATATACCAGATACTATCAAATCGGTAATAATATTGTACGAATTCTTAATAGCTACAGTATTAAATATATTAAAAACCCTACTAAAGCAATAGTTTTATTTATTAATTTGTTTGTCTATACTATACTTGATACAATATAAATGATAATATTCTAATAAAAACTTGTGACTCCATGTGTTTGTGTGCAAATAATCTGAAATATAAATTAAGTCATTATTTTAAATACCTTCTTATAGTTTAGACTATAATAATCTTAATTTACTTTAATTGTCTAATAATGTGCTGTTTTTGCATCATGTGAGTTTAAAACTAACATTGGTAGTTCAGTGGATTCTTTTTATTTTTTTCAAACTCCTCAAAAACATAGTAACATGTATATACTCTATTATATATTATATATATATTATATATATATATATATATATACCAAATTTTACACTGGACGATAATTAAGCCATACATTTACACATTGCTTAAGTTAATTTCAGCTTTATAAATACTCTTATGGATATTAATAGGAAAAATCATCAAGTTGACCCTTTAGTTTTATATAATTCCAAACTTGTTTGTATCGTTTGAAAAAATGACCAGATTGACCTTAGTCCAATATGCATTGTAACTAAAATGGGCATGATACGTGAAAATGGAAATATAAAAAAAATTGCTAATTAATACTTAAGTTTTAATTATTAATTAATTATTTAATTAATATATAATTAAACCTTAAATATTAATTAATTAATAAATTAATCCTTCAATAACCTTACTTAGTAAGGAATATTACTAAAATATTTTAGAATATTCATAGTATTCTTCATTCTAAAAATAATTTAATAATTAAAAAATACTATCAAACATAATTACAAATGAAATCATTTTCTTATCAACATGTTAATTTATTTATAAATACTTTTTTCCTAACCATACAGAGAAATCTCCTCATTTTGTTTAAATCATCACTCTCCAGATTAATCGAATCATTTTGGTCAATATCTTGATGTTGTTGCCACCACCTAACACTCTTACAAATGCAGTTAGGAATTGCCATCATTGTTAATACATAAGATGTGATAAGACCAGGTCTGTATAAAGGCTCATATAAAAAATGATGTTCCTTAAGAATAATATTGTAAAGTGCCCGATTGCTATCCTTCATTTTATAAAACTCAAAAATCACGAGAAAGAAAAGCGTCAGGAAATGTTTGATATGGTGGATATTGCTCATAAAAGTTTTCGAGATTCTTCTTTCTGAGGCACGTATCCAAGTAGTTCACTAGTTCATCCATGGTATTGTTATCAGAATATGGGTCGAAAATGATTGAATGAATACAAGCAATGTTTTGGTTAAGCATAGCCTTCTGAGGAGAGCGTCTACCACTAAGATATGTGCGTTCTTCATTATTCTTAACTGATTGATCTCCCCATGAAGCCCAATTAATCTTTCATTCTTTAAGAAGTATGGCTTGCTTTTCTTTCTTATATTATGAAATTTGAGATATTTATAACACATTCGTTGGTTAAAAATCCAATATTTACGAATCACCTCTTATGCAACACTACAATGTTTCTTAAGTAAATTCAGCAGCGGTGTCAAGTTGTGAATTTGCATGCATGACCAAATCCCCACAAGTGCACCCATCTCCTTAAGCTTTTGAAAGAGACAGTCCATCCTTGGACGAAAAATGATATCATATCGAAATTTACCATGACAAGGAATGAAATCTCCTTGTTTGTTTTTTTTCTTATCCTCGGGCCTTTGTCGATGAAGCAGAACACCATTGACATCCAACAACACAATATGGCCATGAGTAACATGGGATAGCGTTGCCTCTTGAATACTTTGCAAATCACTTGTTTGCTCCCTTTCACATTTATTTGTTGACACTATCTCGTTACCTATCCCTTTATCATTTAATTGTACATCATCCTTACAAGATTCAGATATTGCAGGCGCTGAAGAAAGTGATTTAGGAACTGAAGCCAATAGAAATAGTGATGAAAAAACTGAAGTGGTCCTATGGTAACAATGTTTTGAGCTGCATTATTATCCATTTCCTGCATGAACTCTGTCATTCTAACATGTGGCACAAGAAATTTTTGCCAAACCCCTCTCTTACCTCATGACAATGCTGAAAATCCATGTTCTCAACTGTTTCATTACATCTACAAAATGATAGCTAGTTGGCCTTATAATTATCAAGGTATATTATTTACCTTGTTAATGTGTGACTCATGTTTGAACTAAAAGCTTCATTAATCCTTGAGAATTTATTTTCCGTACAAATATAAACAAAATATACAAAAATGCCTTATGTTGCACTCATTTACAACTATTCGTCACTCTAAGAACTCATTAAGAGGAGGGTAGTCATGAAGAGCATTATTTAGATTCGGGGGTGCTTGCCCTTGCTACACCATCAAAGGAGGCCACAATTCGTTATTACCTTCTGAGTGAGGCAAAGAAGGTCTAAGCTGCTTGGTAGATCGTTCATGATCTTCTGTATCTTTTGTTGATGTTTCCATGGGTAATGGAGTATGTGAATGTTCTATACTCCTCAAGATAACTTCCAGTCTAATATCTAATTGAAGATCGTCCTCAGACTCTGACATTGAACCAGATTTGTCTTCAAAGCTATCGCACTTATCGGGAGGGAACTTTCCCAAATACTCCTGTATGGGTTTGTTGGGGTAGTCAGTTGAGAACCTCTCTATCCACTTGTTCAGGTCCTCAACCATGGCCTTATCCTTTTCAATGGCAAACACACATGTATCCCGAAGGTAACACTTCTTCAAGATGGACCCCCTAGTGCAGTAGTAAAAACCCATGCATCACTGTGAGGACCCCTGATCAAGTTGATGATGCTCCATGCCGCTTGACTTGTGATGTTTGGATATCATACATTGTGGAATACGTCCCTCTCAACTATCGGTGTATCGAATGGAGGTTCAGGCCCGTTGGAGTGCAAATAGATGCCTGGCAGTCATTTGGAAGTTTGAAATTGTTTGGCGCATTCCTAACTACCAAGTGAACAACCGTATCAATGCACTTAGGATCAGCATCATTCATATAAAATCCTGTCCAATGATGTCTATTCTTCTTGGCAAAGGCGAAGGAAAAGTATTAGTGACATGAGCAAGAATCAAGAAATAAATACCTAAAAACGTAGGTATCAGTGAAGAGTGCAAGCATGAATTTAATAATAAATACCTTCTTTGTACATGCTTGCACGGCTAAGTTTCTCCACCAAATCCTCTAGTGTCCTATATGTCGAAGGATTTTTTGACACCCGCCAATCCATCACGAACAATTAAAACGATTTCCTACAAGTAGTGATGTTACTCCATATAGTCTCTAAATTCAGCAACAAATAGCTTGTTGTGATTCGTAGCATCCTCCTTTATAAGGTTTAACTCGGTTCTCCGCTGCTGAAGGACTGCCATAAGAGAAGGCGTCATCGCAATGTTCTCCTTTTTGGCATTGGTGTGCAATAGATTCTTGCCCAGATCTTCCAATTGATTCACCCATTGGACAAGCATATCATCGTTTGTCACATGCAAATATTTACTGACCTCTTCGTATGTTAAAACCAAAGTCCAACCCAGTTTGTGGCAATGTATTCCCAACCACTCCTTGAAGTGCCTGACCGTCTTCAACTCCATTGCCTTGACATGAAAAGGAGAGGTGGGGCTGCTGTTGTTAATCTGTAGTTTGCCATCAATCACCAAATCAGCCAAGACTTCCATCTCCTCCATCGTTGTTCCATTTAAAGGCTTCAACCATGTGAACTTAAAATCGTTGTCTACATACTTTATAGATTGAACAGACTTCGCCTTCGGCGTCTTACTGGGTTTCTTTATAAACTTCTATGAAGGCTCCCCTTCACTTGTCTGCTTCTTCTTCAGTGTTCCTTTTGAAAAGGATTTCATAATCCCCAACCATTTAGCAAAGATCTTATCCTCGGGGCAAGAAATCAACATCATCAAAAAGGATGTTTAAGAAAAAGAGACAGATTAATATACTGGCGAGATAAATCCCGCCCAGACAATTTACTTACCCGGTACATCGCACATTGTGTATTCCCTGCAGTAGCTCTTTCTGGTCGCCCAAGATGTTCCCACATGGATCGTGTGTGTTTGAACTTCTCCCATATTTTGCTGTTGTAGTGGTTGGTGTCGGCAGTGTCCCATTCCACCAATAACTTATGGTACTGCTCGATTGTGAAATTCGGCTTAGCTAAAAATGCCAATCTTTTTGTCAGTTTCTCACGGGTATGCTCGGAAAGTTTTGTTGCCATCGTTCCTTTGTTGTGTTCATCGAGAAGTCGTTGAGCTGCCGTTATTGTGTGCTGGCCACTAATGATGTATTACTTGATTGATTTTCTATTCTCCGTCTGAATTTTCGTGATTTGTTCTGGTGTTGTCACCCACACTTTGTCAGCGCCTTTTTTTCTTTCGTAGTATGGGCACAAAACAGCATTATGTGGAACGGTGTAAGAATTGTCGTCCTTCGTCTTCTTTATGAGCTCCGCTACACGTTCCTAATTAAGTGGCATGTAATTGAAGTTTGGGTTAACGCTGCAATACTTAACCCTACACTCATAAATCTTATCATCCAACATCATTTCCTTGTGGCTTATTGCAGCATGGGATGCCACAGGTGCAGCTGACAAAACGATTGATGATTTTCTTCTACGATCCGAATCAACATGTGTGATCCCCGACTGCAGCTGTTCTAATGTTCTCGGCACACTCTTCCAGCTTCTAAAATTCCTAGGCAAATTGAACGTGATCTGTAAAGAACCTGGGACCGAGCCACCTTCTCAATCTCCCTAATGATGTCGCTGTGTTCTTCTTCAATGTGAAGAGGGACGATTGCTCCACTTGTGGATGTTCTGTATTGTGAAGCAATCTCTGTTGAGAATACACCTACTCGATGAATTTGAAGATCTTCGAAGTAGACATCTAATTGGATCCCCTCCATAGATGAGCTTTCGTTGAGTTAAAGAAGAACTCCACGGTCAACATCATTAGTGAACACGTGAACATCATTATTCACAAGTCGACAAGACCACCTGAGATTAATGTCGTAACTAGCGACCTCTGGATCCAAAAACGTGACATTGGATGGAACAAGGCATACATGTCGAGCATTGTCCAATCTGGGTTCGTAGATTGCTTTCGGGTGCTTGACTAATAAATCTACTTTCCATTATTTTGCTTGTCCATGCAATGTGATAGAGGTTAGTTTGACAGCAACCATGGTTACTCCGATGCGCTTCCCGTTTATTTTGAAATATAGCCAAGTTGATTCCATAATCCCCTGCCCATCTCTTCTCATGCTCTCGTTTTCAATGTCACCTTAATTTCACATCTGAATACAAAAATGATTAATTCTTTAAGCACATATTCAAATATAACATATTTTATTATAATTCTTACCCAGAATTTGACGATGACTCCATATTAATAACTGAATCTCCTTATTTAATCAAATCGTCCTTTTGCACAATAATACACTATAAATACAAATCATATAAAAACGCACACACACTTGTATAAACCCAAATATACAAAAATAATACATTGATAAATTCACATACACCTGCTTTGTCTCAAAGAGAAGTGGACGGGATTAACTGTCTAAAGCTCACGTTTGTGATACTGCAAAAGACAGATAACATTTGGTTTTAAAACCACCACAAACATGAGCTTTGGACAGTTGCACATATGGTAAAATGATAAAAGTAAATAAAATAAGATATGCAACTTATATATACTAATACACATATATATTCATATGAAAGGTGGGGCGGGATTTATCTTGTCACACTTTTTATGCCTCCTGAAAGAGTGGGCAGGATTAATCTCGCCACCCTTCTCGATCCCCTGAATGGGTGTGCGGGATTAATCCCGTCATTGGTCTTAGAGAGAACTAGTTGGGATTTATTTGGCACATCCATTCAGGGGAAAGAGAAAGGTGGCGGGATTAATCTCGCCCACCATGGAAGGGATGGTGGAATTAATCTCGCCACCCTTCTCAGTCACCTCAATTGGTATGCAGCAACCATTCTCCATCTCAAACAGAAGTGGTTGGGATTGATTCGGTTCACCAATTGAGGAAAAAGAGAAGGGTGGCGGAATTAATCCCGCCACCCCTTCCAAGCCTGGTGGGCAGGATTAATCCTGCCCACGACACTCTCATATGGATTAAGGTGGTTGGTAGGATTAATCCCACCACCAGGCATAGAAGGGTCGGCAAGATTAATCCCGCCGGCCATGGCTTGTGTGGAGGGCGACGGGATTAATTCTGCCGCCTCTCGTAAATCATGTGCACACATGGGTGGCGGGATTAATCCCCCGCCCTCCGAGAAGGGATGGGTGTGGGGCAGGATTAATCCTGCTGCCCAAGCCCTTTCACGCAGGTCATGGGCGGCGAGATTAGTCCCGTTGCCCTTTGCACATGGCATGGGCGTGCAGCGGGATTAATCCTGCCACCCAGCCCTTCACACAGGCCATGGGCGGCAAAATTAATCTCGCCGCCTTTCGCGCAGGGCATGGGCATGTGGCAGGATTAATCCCACCAGCTAGGCCCTTCATGCAGGCCATGGACGGCGAGATTAATCCCGCCGCCCTCTGCGCAAGGCATGGGTGTGCGGCGAGATTAATCCCGCCGCCTAGGCCCTTCACGCAGGCCATGGGTGGCAAGATTAATCCCGTCACACTCCGCGCAGGGAATGGGCGTGTGGCGGGATTAATCCGCCACCTAGGCCCTTCATGCAGGCCATGGGCAACGGGATTAATCCTGCCTAACCAAATAGCCTGCATGAAGGGCGGCAGGATTAATCCCACTACTGGCTGGGCTAACCAAATAGTAGCGGGATTAAACTCGCTGCCCTTTGGTCACATATATATATGTATATGTATATACGGGAGTGTGCGTGTGTGCCACAGATAGAAAAATCAATAAGATTATATAGATACAAACACAGATATATATTTATATATGTATATATATATATATATATATATATATATATATATATGTACATCATGTGTGTGCGTGTGTGTGCTAAATAAATTAAATTATACAGATACACACACATATATATATGTATATGTATATGTGTGGTAGGAGAGTGTGTGTGTGTGCCAGAGATAGATAAATTAGATAAAATTATAGTGATACACACACACATATATATGTATATGTATATCGTGTGTGTGTGCTAAATAAATTGAATTATATAGATACACACACACACATATATATATGTATATGTATATATAGGAGTGTGCATGTGTGTGCAAGAGAAGATAAATAAATAAAATTATATAGATACTGGGACACATAATATATGTATGTATATATGTACATAGGTATATATATATATACGTGTATATGTATATCGTGTGTATGCGTGTGTGAGCAAAACAAATAAAATCATACAGATAAACAAACACACACACACACACATATATATACGTATGTATAGGAGTGTGCGTGTGTGTGCGAGAGATAAAATTAATAAATTAATAAAATTATACAAATACACACACACATATATATGTATATATGTGTGTATATATATATATATATATATATGTATATGTATAGGAGTGTGTGTGTGTGCAAAAGATAGATAAATAAATTTTATTATTAAGATACACACATATATAAATGTATATGTGAATAAAAACAAAAATTGTGAGAGAGAGAGATCTCACTTGTGTGAGAAGGGAGATTTCATAGCCCCGCCTCCGCCGCCTTTCTTCTTGAAACCCTAAGAATATACCTAAACCCTAAAAGAAATAGAATATATATTAACCCTAATTGAATATTTCTTCTAAGAATATACTTAACCCCTAAAAAGAATAAAATATAGATTCACCCTAAATGAATATTTTTTCATTATATTATCATAATTTAAAATTTGTGTGCGTGTGTGTGTGCGTGGGTGTATTACATACACCCTAAAAATATAAATCATGCAGGGTTTAACATGTGTGTGTCCATGAGAATGTTAAATTTTCACGTGTAGCAATACATATATACACACATAGTATTATACATATAGACATACATAAGATTGTAGTTACTGCTTGTTACAATTGGAAAAGTACCATCATTAAATGAGTATAGTTTTGATTCTAGCTTTACACTGTTTATACATAAAATTAAGTATATATTTAAGTATTAGGAATTTCGTAAGATTATTTTCATCATTATGTTTGTTTATGTGTTGTGCGTAGTTTTCGATGCTTTTAAGAGACGGTGCCACGTGAACACCAGTTTATGGAGATGATCCACGGTCTAGATTTGTTGTATAACTTGGCATGTGAAGGAACGGATCGGAAAGAGAGGCCAGAGAATCATAAACATTGGCAAAACTTTATTGAAAACGCTGGCTTTAAGCAAAACATGCTCAGGTGCGTGCGTGTGCGTGTGCGTGTGCATGTGTGGTGTACCCCGTGTAAGGAGATGGTAATTTTAAGCTTACTAGAGATGGTGACTGAATGCTCATTAGTTAGAAAGTAAAACAAACTTAATATAATTAAAAAGTAGTGATGACGATGGCCTCACCTAATGTAAGAATGGGATTACATATACGTTGTTATATATATATGTATATATCTTTTAATGTATGCGTGTACACATTTTACACACGTAAGCATATGTATAAATACATACACCCACATAATTCGCTTTTGTATATAGTCTATGCATGTATATACATGCACAATGAGAAGCATATATATGATATGTGCTTATGATACACACTATAAGAGATGATTAAGTTTAACGTAGTACAATCCCAACTAGACCGAACAAAAATTTGTTGTTCAGTTTTAATATATTAAAATTTAATTTGAATAGTATGTTTATTATATATATATGTGTGTGTGTGTGTGTGTGTGTTTATTAATTTTATACTTTCAAAAGGAATACCTTAAAATAAATATAAAGAAACACCTAATATGGAACAACAAAACGGTGAGCAGAATCAGACACAGTATATATTAATTTTACGGCTATATTTACTTATGTCATCTCAAACTTAAAAAGAGAGTGTATCTTTTGATTTTTAATTTAAAAATTATATTATATATATTATATATAATTAAATTTACATTATTAATTTAAAAATTATAAATTTAAATAATTTAATGTTAATTTTAAAAAATTAAAATTTCACTACTAATTTAAATATTAAAATTTATAAGTTTACATTTAAAATGTTGTGATAAACCTTGTGTTGTACGTTGCCATGACTATCTTGCGTGTCATTAACTATTTTATCAGTTGATTTTTCTTAATCATCGTATAATATTCTAATTATAAATATATTCAAGCTACAAAATATAAAGATTTTTCATGTGTATGCAAATATTTATTTCTAAACTTTATAAAAAGTTTATTCTAAGTGTAACTCAAAACTTAACTTAAACTACGTATAAAAATTTAATTTAAAAATTTTGTAATGTCATTAATTTGGGATTTTAATGTGGTTGTTAGAGTAAAAATTAAAAAGATATCTCTTATTCAAAATTTAGCATGTTCATGTGCATACTAAAGAATTTTGTTGTTTGATTGTTCTCGTCACTTATTACGACATGATGCAATAATGTTATTTAACAATAACATTTTCCTTATCACCTCAAACTTGAAATGGATAAAGCCACATGTGACTCCTGACTAAAAATAATATATCATACCACTTTTACAAATTACTATATTATGTAGTATTTTCATTAAAATTTTATTATGAATTTCATTTAAATATTCTCTTATGTATGTTGTTGAATTTTGTAATGAATGTTAAAAACATTCTCTATGTTATTAATAAAGTGTTTTTTTGGACTCAATACTTATATAAAAAATTTATATTACTTTTGATAGTGTTATCTTAAATACCTTAACTTCTATACATTTTATTACAAACTTCGTTTTAGAGTTCAATAGGCTTTATAAAGTCCAAGCCTCATTTATTAAGTAATTCAAAATAGTACTAATAATTAATACTTCACTCTCTTGCCATTGGGCATTCATGTGTTGATGGGTATCACAAAAGAAAAAACCACCACCACCCCACACAAATATATATAACATCTTTTTTTTATAAACCCCCTCCCACCATGGGATGTGTGTGTGCTTATAACACAGACACACTTCAAGCACAAAACATAATAAAGACTCACTTTAAGACTTATGTTAGAATTTATTATAGGTTCTTGACCTTTGTTAATTAAAAATTTTGTTTTATAGTTTTATTTAAAATTAAAAATTCATTAAAAATCCAAGGAGAATTAATTGTAATTACAAGTTGTTTAAACTAAATAACTTTTGACTTATTTAATGACATTCTTGAAGTTGTTCCAAGTATTTAGTTGAAAAAAAACTAAAATGAAAGAGCTAAAGAAATCTCCATGCTAGATTTACACTTATAAAAGAATTTGTTATAAAACATATAAAAAATAAAATTATTTTATAATGATTAAGATTTCTCAATTCTAAATTAGGTATTATGTCTAAATCATCTCTTTTATTATTCTCTCAATTAACAAATGAATTTTTTTTAATAATAACAAAAATCAATAAGCCCTTGCCATTACAATAAAAGTATAATCATATATTTTTTAATAAACCACATAACAAAAATAAAGTATATACCTTTATAAAGACGAAGGAATTAAATAATACTCTCAAGACATAGGTAAAATATTATATGTGACCCATAAGGATAAAAAGATTATTGAGGGTGAGAGTGTGTGAGTCATGATGCCATAACTTTATTTATGTGCGAGGCACATCTCCTTAATGAAATTAAGGTTAAGTTTATTGGAATAAGACATATTAGTACATAATATTGTAATATTATGTATGATGTGTATGTCTGAGAGAAAAGAGATAGACTACATATTATGGATCATGCATGGTGTGTATGTATAAGAGAAGAGAGACAGACTACATATTTATGGATCATGCATGGTGTGTATGTATAGAGAAGAGAGACAGTACATATTATGGATCATGCATGGTGTGTATGTTTGAGAGAAGAGAGACAATACATATTAATATGGATCATGCATGGTGTGTATTTATGCGAGAAGAGAGAGAGTGTTAACAAATTAAATTCATACACATTGCATATATTAGTACACATATATACATACACACGTGTATACACACAAACATACATATATATTACATGTGTAAATTCAATGTGTTACATAGGGTTTAGGTTTAAGGTTTAGGACGTCAGTACATTATGGATCATGCATGGTGTGTATATATGAGAGAAGAGAGAGTGTTAAAAAATTAATTTCGTGCACATTGCATATATTAGTACACATATATCATACACATATTATACACAGATATACATACATAGTAATAATATTATAACATCAGTACATATTATGGAATCATGCATGGTGTGTATGTATGAGAGAAGAGAGACAGGCTACATATTATGGAACATGCATGGTGTGTATGTACGAGAGAAGAGAGACATGCTACATATGAATCATGCATGGTGTGTATGTATGAGAGAAGAGAGACAGGCTACATATTATGGATCATGCATGGTGTGTATGTATGAGAGAAGAGAGACAGTACATATTATAGATCATGCATGGTGTGTATGTATGAGAGAAGAGAGACAGTACATATTATAGATCATGCATGTGTATGTATGAGAGAAGGGATCATGCATGGTGTGTATGTATGAGAGAAGAGAGAGAGTGTTAACAAATTAAAATCGTACACATTGCATATATTAGTACACATATATACATACACACAGACATACAGACATATTACATGTGTAAATTCAATGGTTACATACACAACTACTGAGTATATATAGATCATACATGCGTTGAACATGATGTTTTAATAAAGAAGCAACATATCTGTCCAGTTTGGTTTTACATATGTCAGACTTATCTGTCCAGTTATGTTTTCAATAAAGAGGCAACAATATCTGTCCAGTTTGGTTTACATATTTGTCCAGTTTGGTTTACATATGTAAGACTTATCTGTCCAGTTATGTTTCAATAAAGAGGCAACATATCTGTCCAGTTTGGTTTACATATCTGTCCAGTTTGGTTTACATATGTAAGACTTATCTGTCCAGTTATGTCTTTATTGTCTGTCCAGTTTGGTTTACATATGTAAGACTTATCTGTCCAGTTATGTCTTATTGTCTGTCCAGTTTGGTTTACATATGTAAGACTTATCTGTCCATTTATGTTTTCAATAAAGAGGCAACATATCTATCCAGTTATGTTTTCAATAAAGAGGCAACATATCTGTCCAGTTTGGTTTTACATATGTAAGACTTATCTGTCCAGTTATGTCTTTATTGTCTGTCCAGTTTGGTTTACATATGTAAGACTTATCTGTCTAGTTATGTTTGTCTGTCCAGTTTGGTTTACATATGTAAGACTTATCTGTCCAGTTATGTTTGTCTGTCCAGTTTGGTTTACATATGTAAGACTTATCTGTCCAGTTATGTTTTCAATAAAGAGGCAACATATCTGTCCAGTTATGTTTCATAAAGAGGCAACATATCTGTCCAGTTATGTTTTCAATAAAGAGGCAACATATCTGTCCAGTTATGTTTTCAACAATATGTTTTCAATAAAGAGGCAACATATCTGTCCAGTTATGTTTTCAATAAAGAGGCAACACATCTGTCCAGTTTGGTTTACATATGTAGGACTTATCTGTCCAGTTATGTCTTTATGAGGCAACACATCTGTCCAGTTTGGTTTACATATGTAGGACTTATCTGTCCAGTTATGTTTTCAATAAAGAGGCAACACATCTGTCCAGTTTGGTTTACATATGTAGGACTTATCTGTCCAGTTATGTCTTTGAGGCAACACATCTGTCCAGTTTGGTTTACATATGTAGGACTTATCTGTCCAGTTATGTCTTATTGTCTGTCCAGTTTGGTTTACATATGTAAGACTTATGTGTTTAGACAATCCAGTTATGTCTTTATTGTCTGTCCAGTTTGGTTTACATATGTAAGACTTATCTGTCTAGTTTGTCTAAACATATGTAAGTCCCAGTGTAAAGGTTATTTTTACCTTTCACGAGACTTGAACCCGAGACCTTTTGGTTAACACACACATGTGTTAACCAACTGGTCCGTATGATCCTGGATGCTACACCATCAACAAAGGCATATATTCATACGCATGTTCCAGACCAATTGTGGACCACACATTCCAGACCAGTTGTGGATCACACATTCCAGACCAGTTGTGGACCATACAATCCTCAGGACCTCAGATATATAAACAGGGTTCCAGTTCCAGGTTTCTCAGAATCATTCAACACCAGTCTTCGGCCTTGTGTTTCATTTTGTATTCATTTCTTTCTTGAATACAATCTCCTCCTTTCAAGGTTCCACCCTTGTTCTAAAGGTTTCGCCCTTTGCACAAGGTCGTGACAGTTTGAATGATTCTGGGTAGTGACAAGCTTCTGTTTCCGCTTGTCATCGATCCCATTTTCTTTCTTTCTCTCTTTTCAATTTTCTTTTCGATTTTTTTTTTCTTTTTCTTTTCTGATTTTCTTCTCTTTTTCTTTTTGATTTTTCTTCTTCGACTCATCATGTCCGAGCATGCTCTTCATGAGCAAGTTGCTGCCCTCCAGCAGCAGCTCAACAACTACACCTGGAGAATGATCAGCTCCGACAGCGTGCGAATTCTCCAGAGCCAAAGATCAGCATGCCCGAAAAGTTCGATGGTACCCGATCGAAGTTCCGAGGTTTTCTCAATCAAGTTCGTCTGCGGATCGTGATGCAGCCGAGGCGCTACAGCACAGAACCCATTAAGGTTGGATTGATCGGGTCGCTGCTTTCTGGTTCTGCTCTTTCATGGTTCTCAGCCTTGCTGGAGAACAATGATCCGATCCTTGGAATTTTGACGAGTTTGTGGAACGGTTCACGGCGATGTTCAGTGACGTGGATCGTGAGAGTGCTGCCATCACCAAACTCCGTCAGCTTCACCAAGGGGGTATGTCGGTAGCAGAGTACGCATCGAAGTTTCAACTTCTTGCTTGTGATGTCACATGGGGAGATCGTGCTCTCAAGGAGGTTTTCCGGTCGGGGTTGCAGGACGAGGTCAAAGACATGTTGCTGAATTTTGCGGTTCCGGAAAACCCTCACCAGCATGATCGAGTTGGCAATTCGTTGTGACAACCGGTTGATCGAGCGGAAACAAGAACGTCGGCATCCTTCTTTCTTCTTGGTGCCGTCTTCTTCCATTTCTGCAGTCCCTGTTCCCTCATCTGCTGATTCATCATCTTCCTCAGTAGAACCATCCCCGATGGAATTAGGGCGATCACGCCGAGGCAAGCTTTTGCCAACCGAACGTCAGAAGCGGATTCAGTACAAGCTTTGTTTGTACTGTGGGGACCCGTACCACAAGTTGGAGAATTGTCATCGACGTCCAAAACAAGCTCGTGAAGTGGCCCTTGCTGTGCTGCCGGGAAACGAGAAGATCCAGCCCGAATAGGAGCCGTCCGGCTGGATTGCCGTGGAACAACTCATGTTCCTCAAGGCTCTTCACTCATAACATCTTCCCTTCCTCATCTTGGATCCATTCCATCCACGAAGGTGTGCAAGCCGTTCCATGTTCCGGTGCAGCTGAAGACACCAGAGGTGGAGTTCTCTGGTAAAGCTTTGGTGGATAGCGGAGCGAACGCAAATTTCATCGACAAGAATTTTGCTGTCAGGCACGGGATCCGTCTACATCCTTTGAAGACTCCTGGTTCTGTACGGGTCGTTGATGGACGAGATATCAAATCTGGAGCGGTAATAAATGACACGGAGTTCGTTGAGGTCGTTGCTTGCGGTGCTGTGTGCAACATCTCCTTCAGTGTTGTTTCTATTCCAGACTCTACGATTATCCTTGGTTTGCCGTGGATCGAGTTGGTGGATCCTGGTTGGAGAGAACGTTTCATGAACAGTTTCCCAGCTGTTTCAACTCCAGCCACACTCTTTGATTCCGATCCTGTTCCAGTTCCTCCTCCACTTCGAGTCTCGCATATCACCTTGAAGCAGTTCAAGAAAGATAGCCGACATGACCCAGCATCCGTGTTCGCGATCAAAGTCTATCCCTGCTCTGCTAAGGATGTTTCTGTTCCTCCTGCCTTACCAAAGCAGTATGCCGATTTCGCAGACGTCTTCGACAAAAAGAAAGCTTCTGCCTTGCCACCGCACCGTGAGTACGACTGTCCTATCGATCTCGTTGAGGGTAAGCAGCCGTCCTCCGGTCCCATTTACGGTCTCTCACCAACAGAGTTGGAGACATTGAGGAGAATCTTGTCACCGGATTTATCCGTCATTCGCGATCACCGGCTGGTGCTCCAGTATTCTTTGTTTCCAAGAAGGATGGAAGTCTCCGGCTCGTGGTGGACTACCGAGATCTGAATAAGGTCACCATTCCAAACAAGTATCCTCTCGCTCGTCTCCGACATGCTCGAACGTCTTTCTGGTGCCCGGTACTTCACAAAGATCGATTTAAGAGGAGCGTACAATCTCATCCGAATTCGAGAAGGGGACGAGTGGAAAACAGCTTTCCGTACACGCTACGGACATTTCGAGTACGTAGTAATGCCGTTCGGCCTGACAAATGCACCTGCTGTGTTCCAGCACATGGCTAACGATATTTTCGGGACTTCTTGGATTTGTTTGTCATCATGTACCTAGACGACATCCTGATATTTTCCAAGACTCGAGAAGAACACGAACGGCATGTACGGTTAGTCTTGGAGAGGCTCCGGAAGCACCACTTGTTTGCCAAGTTGGAGAAGTGCTCTTTCAGTCAGCAGTCTGTCGAGTTCCTGGGGTACATCATTTCAGCTGAAGGTGTTCACATGGATCCTGCAAAAGTCCGGACTGTATTGGAGTGGGAGAGACCATCAAATGTTCGTGATGTTCGATGTTTCCTCGGGTTTGCGAACTTCTATCGACGTTTCGTTCGGGATTTCTCCAAGATTGCATTGCCATTGACGAAGTTGACTGGCAAGGATGTTCCATTTGTCTGGTCCTCTGAGGCTGAGGAGGCGTTCGAGTTCCTAAAGAAGGCGTTCACCTCGGCACCTGTTCTTATCCATCCTGACCCTGCGAAGCCATATTTCGTGGAAGCTGATGCCTCTGACTTCGCCATTGGTGGAGTGTTGTCCCAGGAAGGTCCAGATCATCTTCTCCATCCCATTGCTTTCCATTCCCGCAAGTTCACTGCACCTGAGATCAACTACGATGTCTACAACAAGGAGCTGCTGGCGATCGTCGATGCCTTTGAGGAGTGGCGCAGATTCCTTGAAGGTTCCCCGCATGTGGTTAAGGTGTATTGTGATCACAAGAACCTCCAGTACTGGGCAACAGCACGAGTTCTCAATCGACGTCAGGCGCGATGGGCACAGTCTTTGTCCCGGTTCCGATACGTGATTATTCATCGTCCCGGTCGTCTAAATGGCAAAGCAGATGCCTTATCTCGTCGCAGTTACCTAGCTCCAGTACCAGGTGAAATCCGATTTGATCAACAAGAACAAGTCATCCTGAGCTCCGACCAGTTGTTGGTAAACGCGCTTTCCCGTTCTTCTGCTCCAGTTGACACTTCGTTTTTGGATCTAATCCGAGAAAATCTCCCTCAAGACGAGTTTGCTCGTGATGTCCTTGCACATGTTCGACGAGTTCAGCCATTGTCTTCAGGGTCACAACTACGAGATTATGCTGCTTTCCATCTTCATAATGGGTTGCTGTACCACCACATCCAATATGCTGCTTTTCATCTTCATAATGGGTTGCTGTACCACCACATCCAAATCTATGTTCCAGACGGAGAACTGAGGTTGCGAGCTGTTCAACACTGCCATGACAACACATCCTCCAGTTACAGTTGCTGGTGAACCTGAGTTCGAGGTTGCTGCAATTCTTGACTCCAAACTTGTTCGTGGTCAGCTTCACTATTTCGTGGACTGGATCGGTTATCCGACTGGCAAAACGCACTTGGGAGCCTGCTCATCTTGTTCATGCTCCTGATCTTGTTGCCGCTTCACTATTTCGTGGACCGATCTTGTTGCCGCTTCACTATTTTGTGGACCGATCGTGGGAGCTTGCTGCTCATCTTGTTCATGCTCCTGATCTTGTTGTCGAGTTCCATCAACGAGCCTACTGCTCATCTTGTTCATGCTCGTAATCTTGTTGCCGCTTCACTATTTCGTGGACTGGATCGGTTATCCACCTGGGAGCCTGCTACTCATCTTGTTCATGCTCCTGATCTTGTTGTCGAGTTCCATCAACGAGCCTGCTGCTCATCTTGTTCATGCTTCTGATCTTGTTGCCGAGTTCCATCAACGAGCCTGCTACTCATCTCGTCATCGAAGGGGGAGATAGTGTAAGGATCATGGGTTATTTTTTACCTTTCACGGGACTTGAACCCGAGACCTTTTGGTTAACACACACATGTTAACCAACTGGTCCGTATGATCCTGGATGCTGAACTACACCATCAACAGCAAGGCGTATATTCATACGCATGTTCCAGACCAGTTGTGGATCACACATTCCAGACCAGTTGTGGACCATACAATCCTCAAGACCTCAGATATATAAACAGGGTTCCAGTTCCAGGTTTCTCAGAATCATTCAACACCAGTCTTCGGCCTTGTGTTTCATTTTGTATTCATTTCTTTCTTGAATAGAATCTCCTTCTTTCAAGGTTCCACCCTTGTTCTAAAGGTTTCGCCGTTTGCACAAGGTCGTGACATAGAGTGTGTGTAACTATAAATATTTGGTTTTGGTTTTAAACTCTATATTATAAATACAAGCTAGATGCTTTATCTATATCGTGATCCACTCATCAGCTTGTGCATGTGTGTCATATGTATCTCTGTAAGTGCTTCTAATGCGTGTGCACTTGTATATATAAATTTATGATTGTGTTTATATATGTGTGCAAAACAAACATTGAATAATTAAGAAAATAATATTAATAAACACACTATGAACATATTTTAAATTATACATAATAATATATGATTTTATCTAGTTTTAATAATATATATATTAATTTAATATTGATAATAAGGTTTAACATTGGAATATTCTTGAAATAATAAGAAATTAATTAAAAAAAATCCCATTAATATATACAAATGTAGATCAAGTACTGAAATAATTAACTAAATTAATTATTATAATCATGTTTAATATTGAAAATATTCTTGGAATAATAAGAAAATAATAAAGAATATCCCATTAATATAAAGAAGATTAATTACTCAAGTAATTAAGAAAATGATATTAATATACACACTATGAACATATTAAATATACATAATATATATCATTTTATCTAATATATAGTCATATATATTTTTAATAATATATACTAATTTAATATTGATAATAAGGTTTAACATAGGAATATTCTTGAAATAATAAGAAATTAATTGAGAAAATCCCATTAATATATACAAATGTAGAATAATTACTGAAATAATTAAGAATAAGACTAATTTAATTATGATAATCAAGTTTAATATTGGAATATTCTTCAAATATTAAGAAAATAATAAAGAATATCCCATTAATAGTAGGAAATATAAATTAATTACTCAAGTAATTAAGAAAATAATATTAATAAATAGATTATGAATATATTTTAAATGATACATAATAATATATCAATTTATTTATTGTATAAGTATATATTATATATAATATAAACTTAATAATATATACTTGAATATTAAGAATGTAGAATAATTACTAAAATTTCGTAATATTAAACAGCTTGAATCACATTAAATGCAATTTTATTAAACTTATTGGAATTAAAGAGTATATATGTTAGAGTGTCGGTTATTTGTGTCAACGCATTTTAAATTTTATTTTCTATTCTTTTCAAAAATTTGAATTTCTGACATAAGTATTGTCGGTCTGACATGTAAATTTGAAAATGCATTTAATTTCCCACTCAAATTCAGATCTGGTTCTTTCTCCGACAAGGGTTTTTTCATTTATGTAATTTTCACTTTTTAGATCTTCTTTTTTCTTCATAGTGGTCAACTCAGGAGCGACATTAAATTTGGTGCTATTGTTTATAGGAAAACATGGCACCTTTAGTGCTGTTTATAAGTAAGTATTATAAACAAATTTAGATATACTTATAAAGATTCACTCTTTTACATTCTCTCTTAAATTAGAATTTAGGGGTTTAGGAATACATTAGGATTATATTATATTCTGTTAATGATTTATTCCGTTTAAACATCCATCTAACTTAATATTCTCGATTAGCCAGGCGGCAGGATTAATCAGACCATTTCTTTTTCGCCTCTTAAAAGAGGTGACAGGATTAATCTCACCACCATTTCTTTAATACCCATGACAAAATTAGTCTGGGCAATACTTCTCCGCCTCTGAAAAAGAGTGGCGGGATTAATCTTGCCGATAACTCTTTCAATTGATAAAGAGTTACTTAAATTTATTAGAAAAAGTTGTCGGCGGGATTAATCTCGCCAACCATTCTAGGAGGCAGAGAAGGGGTGGCGGGATTACTCTCGCCACCACTTCCCTGTTTTAAAAATTTGTGGGCAGGATTTATTTTGTCGATCAATTTCAGACGCAAAAAAGCATTGGTGGGATTAATCTCGCCACCCCCTCAAAATCTTTTGAAATCATAGCTTTGGAGAGAGTTGTGGGCGGGATTAATCCCGCCACCTATTCCCCATCGTGAGAGTTGTGAGTGGGATTAATCCCGCGACTCTTCCTCGTGGAAGGGTGTTGCGGCGGGATTAATCTCGCCGCCTCTTCCTCATCGGAGGGAGTCCGCAGCGGGATGAATCCTCTCTCCGGCGAGGAAGATCCTGTGGCGGCATTAATCCCGCTGATTCTTCCTCGCCGGAGGGAATCAGCAATGAGATTAATCCCGCCGACTCTCTCTGAAGGGGTAGAGTTGGCGGCGAGATTAATCCCGCTCACTATTCCTTGTCAGAGGGAGTCGTGGGCGGGATTAATCCCGCCCATAAGTTGTATTAATCAAGCATGAGATATTATCCCTATACATAATTATGTATTATTGGACATGCATATTATTAAGCAACCGCAGTTCAGATTTCTTAAAAATATTGCATAAACAGATATCATAAAATACACAATTATTTATGTGCAAGATAAATATTTAATACTAGAGATAAAGTATGTCTTTTTCAGAATAACGAGATAGTTGGCACTGGAACTGTGGAAGTTCGAGATAATAATGCATCATGTCACAATATTGCCCAAGGATCTTGTGTGTACGTATGGGTGAACACCATTTACAAGCATGTTGAGGTTCTGGGAATGGAATTTGAGGAGGGTTTTCCTATATTGTGGAATTTGGATGAAGTCAAGGCTGACACAGAATATACAAAGTCACAAACAAATAGTAGCACAAGTTCACCAAATGATGGCTTGCCTGCTGTGATGGATGAGGTGATTCTTTTCTTTATGAGATTGAGGTTGGGAGAGGCATCATCACAGATATAAATCCAATGAAAGCAGTGTCAGAAGAGACACTAGGGGCCGACTTTGTGGGTGTAGTTGTGATAGAGGTTTCACCTAATGGCACATTGCATCCTGAATCCCTCGTGAGGTGGCAAACATCTGAATTAAGACGGCAAGATGGTTCAACATATTTTGGGTTGAATTTCAATAATAACAACTCGGAAGAACAACCCATATTTGAAGAGGTTCCTTGCATTGGTCCTATTGTAAGAAAAAGGTTATTCATGGGTTGCAAATCTTCCCTTGCAAGTTTCAACAAGAAGGTCAAGATGGATCCTACATTTTTTGAAAGTGTTACGAACATTTCCACGATTGACTGTTGTAAGAAGAAGTGTTGTCAGATGGCAGACCGGAATGAAATTACCCAATGTAAACATGTCTTTTATATGTTCACCCAAAAGCAAAGGCATGAGTTTGTATATGCTGCACTAACTGGGTGTATTGATGGAATGGCCTCGGACACAGGTTATCAGAGTACATCCATGGTATTTAATAAGGTGGCCATCTACTTCAAAGCTTGGTACAATATATATAGGATTCCAAAGACCATGTTCTACCGTCGGAGGGATGGAGCGCGAACCTCAGTACATAGGAACACTTGCTTGGTCAAAACCTGCTCTCACATTATGGCAGCCATAGAGATACTCAAGGCTTTTGTGGAAGAAAATGCAAATAGGATGCTTTACAAATGCCGAACCACAAATGCAGGGGTCATGGAAAATCTCAAGGTTTTGCCTTCAATCTACACTCAATTGAAGCTGTGTGAACATGTGAACAAGTGCCTCAGTTTGATGGGGCTCCAAGCAATCTGCACTGGTACCTTCAACAACATATAAAATACTCATTTTAAGGATGTGGAGATTGCAAAACACTATAACTTTTCCAAGTGTGACACTTATACATCATTGAAGGCTGCAGAGGCTTGTGCAAAAACCTTGGTGGAGATCACTGCCATTCAAAAGAAGATGGAGGCCCACGTGATTGCACAACAAACTTGCCAGTCTCAATACTATGCACACCACATGCTTTTTGTGTCACGCCCATCAGAGTACCTGTACTTGATCCATAACAAGATGGATCATTCAAAGACCAGCATTCCAAAGCTCGTTACAACACCAAAATGCCTTGGAAATGTCATGAAACTTTCGATTTTATTGATATGTGTGCTAACACATGGACACAGTTGTGAGTCATATGGACACTTTTCATTTCCATATTGGTCTAGTGACTCCAATTTCACTATTGGGTCGTTGGACATGTGATTTAGAAACCTTGAAGCCCACTCACAAACAAGTCCTATCAGTGATCTCAAAGTGAAGAAACAACACCTTCAACCTTTACATAATGCTCTCATGAACACGTATGCACTTGAGGCTACTTGGGAATATGAGAAGCATTATCAGCAGTAGCAATAACAGAAATTTGTTATAACCATGTTTGAATCAAAGTGTCTTTCAACCTCTATAGGTTTCGACTGTAACTTGTTGCATGAAACTTTATAAAAAAAAATATCAATATCTTCATGAGTGTGACCAACCATAAGGAAACTGAGTGTAATTGTCTCTAACACACCTTTGGCAATAACCATTGATAAGTATGGTAGCAGATATCTAGAAAATAAAAGTAAGTATGAGGTTGAGAAACCCTTAAGTAAAATGATTTACCTATTTTTGTTCTCGCATGCACAATTATCCATCTGTAAAATCAAATGACGAGGAAACTTATTTGATGTTGAGGACATATGTACACTATTTGAGCTAGATCCCTCCACTGAACTAGAACTCTCAACAGGGCCATCTGTTTTTTGTGCAGGCAAGGTAAACATACATAACTTTAAATCCTTTTTCCATCTCTTTAACATTTGAGTGTGGTACAAACACGTGCATTGGTGATCAGCCACAACATGAATAACAATGATTTGCTACTGCATTGCAACTTGAATAGGGTTTTGTTCTCTTAGAATATTATGGTGTTTAATTCAAATTGAAATTAATTTATTTTATATTATAGATAGTTAAATGATATTAATATACATACATATCAATATTAAGTTTCTTTTCTCGAATTTTATATGCTAGTCGAAAAAGTTAGCTCCTTACATTCATTAGAGACTACATGAATTTGTGAAGTAAATCATGATTTTGTTTCTGATTTTAAGTAGCATTAGTTTGATCAATTAAATTTGAGAAGCAAAACCTGTGTCAAAGTCTATATAATCAAAATTATTAACACAAAGTTAATAAACAATCCACTCGTATTCTTAAACATGTCAGGTGTGTACATACAATTTGAGAGACATTAACTAGTAAATTAATATTTAAATTTGAGGTTACGTACCAACGTTAGAGTAGTGTGAATGTCAACGACAACGCAATATTTCAGAAAGAAGGTCAAGTGTTTCCAATATTATTAAATACAAACTTCATGTGAAATATAGAAAAGCGCATTATTTGACCTTGCGATTCTTTTCTTACAATAATGCACTGCAGTTTCCTTTGAAAATATATGGAAGTTTCAAACATCTAGTTTGAAACCAAGAGATTAACACATACATGGACCTTTGTAATGTTGGCTGTGTGTGAGGATGATACTTTTTGTTAGAACAAGATTATAATTCATCTGTATATATACCAGATACTATCAAATCGATAATAATATTGTACGACTTCTTAATAGCTACAGTGTTAAATATATTAAAAGCCTTACTAAAGCAATTAGTTTTATTTATTAATTTGTTTGTCTATACTATACTTGATACAATATAGATGATAATATTCTAATAAAAACTTGTGACTCCATGTGTTTGTGTGCAAATAATCTGAAATATAAATTTGAGTCATTATTTTAAATACCTTCTTATAGTTTAGACTGTAATAATCTTAGTTTACTTTAATTGTCTAATAATGTGCTGTTTTGCATCATGTGAGTTTAAAACTAGCATTGGTAGTTCAGTGGATTCTTTTTATTTCTTTCAAACTCCTCAAAAACATAGTAACATGTATATACTCTATTATATATATATATATATATATATATAATATTATATGCACCAAATTTTACACTGGACGATAATTAAGCCATACATTTACACATTGCTTAAGTTAATTTCAGCTTTATAAATACTCTTATGGATATTAATAGGAAAAATCATCAAGTTGACCCTTTAGTTTTATATAATTCCAAACTTGTCTGTATTGTTTGAAAAAATGACCAGATTGACCTTGAGTCCAATTTAAGCTTAATAACACACATAAACACACACACACACACACACACACACACATATATATATATACATAATAAATACCATTCATTGGGTATATAATGGTAAACGGTATAAGATGTATATATAATGATTACAAGTAGGTTTGTGTGTGTTATTGAGCTGATTAATAAAAAATTTAACTCAAGGTCAATTTGGGTATCTTAAGAGCTACCTCAAATTGTATAAAACTAGAGGGTTAGTTTAACAATTCTCATATCAATAACTTATTAGCATCGTGTATAATAAGGTTATTTTGCTGAAAGTAACAATAATTATAAGTCTCTTGTAAAACTCGTTGAATTGATAATTACTATATAATACATATGAATGACTTCACCACCTACTGTGTTATTCTCACCCACAAAACACAATGCCAATATCCAATTATAACAACTATATGGATTGCTCTATATAAATTTTTTATTTTTGTATGCTTTTACAGTGCTTTGCATCAAATAAGTTTTAGGAACCAAGTTCATGATATAGATCATCCATTAGCTTAGGTGGCATGGCATATCAACGCATGGGAACCCACCGTTGGATCCATGGAGGCGTCGTTGACGTGACGGTCGGATCCACGCGTATGCATTGTATATAAAGGAGTGCTTGGCACTATTAGGGTTTGAGTACCACCTTCACGTGTTGAGTGCATTCAGCCAGCATGTAAGTTGAATCTTCCTTATTAGTTTCTAGGCCAATTTATGAATTAACCTCCTACGTCTATGCATGATAATAACTAATAACTCACCGTATATAGGTGTTGTATGACTAATTTCTTGTATCAAACTCTACATGTGCACCGTTTTCTCATATTTTCTTTTAAATACTACCATGTTCCTTGTTTTAACATACATAGTGCTATCGTATTCCCTTACTATGTGCCATTTTAATGGTGTCATGTGTTTTATGTATATCCGTTTCATTAATCACCCATACTTACTTCTGTATTACTTCAACATTGTTGCCTTTAGGACAGCGATTAATGATAAGAAAGCAAGAATGATAAGAAAGTATCCATTCCTTGAGAAGTTTTATGAATTCCAGCCGACACGTGAAGAAGAAAAACGGGAGTTAGATCCACGATGCCTCATCAATCGCGCTATTTCAGATTATGAGGAAGAATGCGAGGAAGAACAACGCTACGAATTCAGAGAAGTTGTATTTGACATACAAGGACTAGAAAACCTTTTTAGAAGCACTTATCCATCAGCCAAAGACTTCGATTTTCGATGGGCTGGCAAAGACGTTGTTCGGGGACTTTTGTGTAAGCTCTCCCTACACACTTCATTCCATATCCATCCTTACTACTTTAAAATTGCAGCCAAATCTTTGTAAAGGAGATCCTAGTTCTCGCAGTGATTCTTCAGCTGAGGAACCATGCCAGATAATCATCAAAATTCCTAGTAACAAGGTCGGTTATACGGATAAAAACGCAGGTGCTCTTTTGAACTAAGACAATGTTATACGTTTTGCAGATTGGGTTGATCATTGGTAAAGGGGGTGCAAAGGTTAAAGACTTGGAAAACCATTCTGGTGCTAGAATTGTGGTAAGAGTCTCATGTCTATTTCTCACATTGATACATAGTGAGTTTACTTAATTAGGCATTCACTATCAATTTTCCTACGTGCATCAAAAGATTTAAGATAAGATACCCTATATTAGTGATTGAAATTAGGATATTCAATTCACGATCGGATATAATGTATATACAATAATGCTGTTGCAGGTTCATGGCTGCAAAAGACATGAAACAGAGACAAAGGTTACCCTACTGGGAACTAAAGAACAAGTTGATGCAGCAAATCATATGATCAATCTCATCATTGAGGTAAAGATTCTTATTTGTGTATTTCAATTGACAAGCACACCATCATCCAATCTTAATTATTACATACATCAACACTTTTATGTACTCACACGATTCCTTTCATGACAGAAGAGCAATATTCATTTAGGACGTGGCAGCAAGATGACATATCGATGAAATTCTCATGTTTTTCTAATTTTCTCGCACAATCTTACAGTTGATGCCTTCCTTTGAATTCATATATATAAGCAATTAATTCCATGGTATATAATGTTTGGTTATTCTAAAAGTTCCAACGGATTGAGAAAGAAAAAAAAAAAAAAAAAAACAGTATCTCTACTAAATTTATAATGCATGGGGACAAGCATATACACAAATATTCATATGCATCGTGGTGACGTGGTGGAGAGAAGTTCTTGAACGGTAATCATTGGGAGACGTGGCGGAGACATGGGATTTTGGGTACAAATCATCCTTTTCTAAATAAAGGATTCCTAACTTAAAAGTTTAGGAATGATGTGTTTACACTCAAATTTCGTGTGTTCACTTTAGTACATACGTCTTCTAGGATAAACTCGAAACTTGTTAAATATACTTTGTCTTTATCACATATATTATACTAAACATGTTTCACATTTGCTCCTCACCGCAATACCTTGGCTCCATGGAACGGAAATCCCATGACTCTTAACAACCACAAAAGGTGCTTTAAGTTAGAAATATAGATAGTATCGTGGTATAAATAACTGATCACTAAAGGACATTCTACCCATAAACACGTACATCATATATAATATATACTTTATCAGGCACTAGTCTGAGTGTATATGTATCTAATCTAAATACATGTAACGTGCATTATACTAAAGAGAGACGACGACGACGACATGGGGGCATGCTAGAATAACTACCCGTACGATGAAATGTGAGGAACTATATGGCATGCACCATAGCTACCATGGGTATTCTTATAGCGAGATGGTTTAAGTACTCCATATGCATATGATTAAATTCTATACGTTTATTTACATCAACCTTGTCTGTGAGGCTTGAACGATGCACGTTTCTAATCACCACTTGAGCATGCGGCATCACACACTTCAAGCACTTCCAAGCACTCGTGAACATCTCTAGCAAACAATCCTCCCTCTTAACAAGGTTGTCATTGAAATCTAATGTATAAACGGAGCAATCGATTGCCAGTGTCTTTAGTTTTGGAAGGAACGCTGTTGCGTTATCATGCACCTCATGCTCTTCAAGAGATAACTCCAAGAAGAATAAGAAACACAATTCAAAACGTACAAGTGGCCTCTCTATAATACCGTACATGCACAACCGTGTTGAAATTAAGCTCTAGTTCCTCCAGCTCCGTTAGCCTGCTCATAGCCTCGAAGAAAGATTTGTGTAAGTGTCTTTGTTGTAACTGCAATCACTCGAACTAGGACTTATGATGCGGAGGGTCTTGATCCATGACAAGGCAACACATGAACCCATACTACCCGCTATATAGTCCATATAGAAAAGGGCACATGTTCAATCTTGGAATAGTTGGGGAACCTTTGGTAACATGTGTTCCAAACTTAATGAAGTGTAAGCTCATTGAGGAAGGGAGCTTCAAGTTCCACCAGCTCGACATGAACGATCATGTCTTAACCCCATTTGCATTTACCAAAAGGTTTATAGCCTCCCCAAAATAGAGCTTCATCCGTACCATGCATGCAGGTGCATTTATAACAACTATTTCATCTGACTCATCGCAACATATACGTAAGTATTCGAGGTTAGGAACCCGCTCCATTAGCTCCTGAATCGCTTCATTCGAATTGGTGAAAGCTGTGATATTGAGGCTCTTCAATTTGGTCAAGATCAAATCTTGCAGTACATCCTCAATCCTACGGACTCAAGCTTAAGAGACAGGATGGACATGCTGCTGCAACTTCAAAGGACTTGCAATAACTCCCTAGTGCATGACTCACCATATGCAAATCTCACGTGGATCTCTTGAAGAGTGCCTACATTTGCCAATACGTCACACACTTAGACTGGACAAAGTCAAACTTGTACCAGCCCAAATAGATCCTCAGCTTGAACGGACTTGGGAACGAGCAAGGATGCTCCCATGCAATCGCCAATGTGGGCACTTGGAGCATGAGTTGTGGTGCTTCTTGCAATTGCTAGGGAACTTTTGCAAGAGATTGAGCTTACAGAGTTAGAGATGCATCTCCAATGCCTACAGACTACTGAGGCAATCAAGAATGTGTCTAGATCGCAATCGCATATCTTGTCCATGATGTAGCCGAGCAGCTTCAATGCAATTCCGCCCACATTGTCGGTGGCATGGTGCAAAGCCCTAAGTCAATCAACTAATTCCTAGGTTTAAAAAAGCTTTTGCCAATGTAGGCAATGCCCTAACTCAATTACCTAATTCTTATAGTTAAAAAGCTTGCACACACTCATGCACACTCAAGCGCTCACCCACTCACGCACACGCCCACCATTATTTTTCATAAATTCTTGATCACATAGGCACCTATTACATTTTGATTTCAATATATATATATACAACATGAGAAAACAAATTTCATGTGCACACCGCATGCATGTGTGTGCGTGTGCGGAGAGAGATCCCAACATTATGTGGTAAGGAACATTATGTTATTTAAATTTAATATTAATTTTAATTATTTCCTGCATAGATATGTTTTTTAATCATGCTAATTAAAACATAATTTATAAATTTAGTTTTAACTTATTTTTCTTAACCAAATTGGTTTAAATTGGGTTTTAACTTTAATTTATAATTTATAATCTACTTATTTTTCGAGGAATTATGAGAAATGCAATCTCAAAAATGAAACTATATATAAAAAGATTACGTACATGTTTGAAAATATTCAAATAAAATATTATGCTTCATGTTTTTATGATTCTTTCGTGTCAAGTATATTGTGTGTTGTCTGAAGTGTAAAATTAAGGTTCTCAAGCTAGACCACATAGTGGGGTTATGCAATCAACTTGTAACGAGGAGTCATTTTTTTGGATAGAGAATAAGATTTGAGTATTGTGTGCACTTGAATATTTGAGTATTTGTATGTATTATTTAATATAGAGGACCACTAGATAAATCTCTCTTAGTGAGACAACATGTCATGTGGTGTAGGCATTAGTTTAAAGACAACTTCTAATTTGGTCCAGGAATAAATCATTCATTTCACTAAGAGAGATTTATCATGCTAAGAACTATGCTGAAGAAGTCGGCAAAAATACTTGGCAAGATTTATTGGGGCCAAGGTGCCAAGGCAAGAAACCCTTGGAAATTAAGAAAAATGTTAATTTCCCCTTTAATTTTTATCTAATGGGTCTTGTTTTGCAAGTGTCCTCACTTGGCCATCTTTCAAACATATATAAAACATTAAAAGAAAATTATATTTATCCTAACTTAAAGGGTTTCTTGGTACATTTTGAAAAATTCTTATCCAATTAACATGTACATGTGTATTTAATAGATTAAATAAGAGACATGTTAATCCAGAAATGCATTAATTTTAAAGAATTTTGCACTTTAATTTCTTATCTATCTATTTTAATTATTATGTAATCAATACAAAATTTATGTTACTTTTCTAATTAATCATTAAAAAGTGGAATAAAGGGGCTTATTTTGTGTCTTTGGATGTTTATTTAAAGAGAAATTACATTTATACCCCTGAAATTTATCATATTTACATATATAACCTTAGAAGTTTTATATTTACATATATACCCTGAAACTTCAATTTAAAAACTTCATAAATTTCAAAATTAAAATAAAAAACATTTTTAAAATCAATAAAAAATAAATATTTAATTTGTATTTTATTATATGTAGTCCAAAATACAACTTATTAAACATATATATCACAATATAATATAATTATTCTAAAAAAGTATTCCATTTTTTACTATGACAATTATTTACATTTAACACTTAATAAACTTTAATTATTTCATTTGCAATATTTATGAATTAAAAAATATTTTTAATTAATCTTTTTATTTTAAAAATCAAAATATTATGATTAAAGTTTTTAAAGACTATATATGAAAATTTACAACTTTTAAAGAGGTATATATGTAAATATTAAAACTTCTAGTGGTAGATATGTAAATATGATAAATTTCAGGATATAAATGTAATTTTCCATTGTGAGAGCTCGGAATATAGAAATGTGTACATTCATTAGTTCAAGAACCCTAACTTATATACAAGAGCAAGTGGTCCAGATGAAACCAATTTGACAGCTATTAAAAACCCACTACGTTAATAATAGTATGTGTACATGCAGCCATACACATGGATCTTACATCATCCCCTCTTCTCAAAAGTATGTAAGTTGGATAGGGTTCTTGGTAGAAAGGCCCGGATATAGAGGAACATCAGGAGGAGGCACTAGTGAATTTGTAGGTGGCACAACTTGTTCTTGTTGCACAAAATGCTTCAAACGTTACACGTGTACAATCTCCGAAGAATCGGGTTGAATGTCATGCCGAACCTCATAAACTTGCGGCCCACTTACCGTAGCACTCAATATGGTCCTTTCCACTTAGGAAGGAGACTTTTAACTAAATCACGTACTGTAAGCTTGGGAAAAATGAACCAACATTAATTCATCAACCTTGTACTTCGCATGAGGACAATGATGTGAGTTGTAGCGTTGTTGTTGTCCTACTTGTATGCAGCCCAAGTGTTTTGCTAACTCCACATGAACCAATAGAAGAATGCTCGTCAAATACCAATCCCATAACCTAGCTTAGTAGCTTGTGATAACCGAGAAGGCAAACCCAACTCTGTCGGCAACACCGAGTCATGACCATACAAGAGCTTATATGGGGAAGTACCAACAAAACTTTGTACTCCAGTGACATAAGCATATGGGAGAAACGGCTAATCATCCCAATCAGAATATTGAAAGTTCACATACTTCGCAATCATCCCCTTGAAGGTTTTGACGAGCCATTCACCAAACCATCTGTCTGAGGATGATAAGCACTTGTGGCGTATCCCTAGTGTGGGCATATCCCTAGTCGAGACGTTAAAATATAAAATACCTTAGCCATAAATGCAAACCATTGTCTGAGAGAATTCGCTCCGGACAAGAATGCTGAAACACCACCCAATTAAGGAAAAACTGACCAACAACAGAAGTAGTCACATTACAAAGAGCATCAGCATCAGCCATGGAACTCCCTGGGAATGAACAACCTCGGAAGTCGTAAATTTAAAGTTTTAAGGCTTATCGAGTAGTACGACCAATCAAATTCATCCGCTTTAACAATGAAGTGACTGCTACATGGTCACCTTCTAACAACATCCGAGAAACATGCAAGTAGGCATGGAACTTCTCAAAACCCCAAACTGCTACTAGACACTCCTTTTCTGTCGTGGAGTAGTTCATCTTTGCTGGTTGCAACGTACAGGTAATGTACACAATGGGATGTCATTGGCCAGGGACACTCGTACTCTCCTGCAACAATACACCCTCAAGATCAATGTTAGAAGCATCTACGCACAAGATAAAAGGACAAGTGTAATTCGGGTATGCCAAAACTAGAGGAGTCGTCAATAACTCTTTGAGATTTGCAAATGCCTGCTTGCAATCCTAGACTAAATAAATGACTTCAACAACTCCCTCAACGATGCAGTACGATTTGAAAGATGATCCACAAAACGACCCCAAATATTATACCTTGCCAAGAAAAGCATTGCACATCATTCACACACTTCGGTGTAGGAAATTTCAAAACTGTAATTAATTTGTCAGGTTTGACTTGCAAACCTTCACGTGAAATGTGATAACCCAAATAAGTGATGTCCTTGGATCCAAACACACACTTAGATGGCTTCAACTTCAAACTAACTTCCCGTAGTCAATCTAAAACCTTGCGTACATCACTGACATGCTCCTCCCACGTTTCATCCGAGTGAATTAAAACATCATTGATGAAATCGGTAGTCACTTCCGGCATATCGCAAAAACCTCATCCATCATACGTTGGAAAGTCACTGGAGCATTACTTAAACCAAAGGCATCACTAAGAACTTGTATATGCCAAATGGTGTCCAAAAAGCAGGTCTTGGAAATGTCCATGTCAGCCATTGGAACTTGCCAATATTCAGACGCAAGATTTAACTTGGTGAACCAACGGCTCTACGCCAGTGGATCCAAAAGATCTGCAGTATGAGGAAGTGGGTACACATGAAATAGTTACATCATTTAATGAGCGATAGTTGATGTAGAATCGAATATGCAAGTTATAACTAAAATGGGCATGGCTATAGTCTCATTTCCTAATAATTACAATTTTAGCTATTTAATTAGCATTTTCTAATATTAAAGATAGTTTGAAGAAAAAATATTCTTTAGAATATTCTATTTTGTATTCACCCTTTAATAAATTATAGCATTCATTGAACAAAAATTAATAACATTATAAAAGTAGAAGGTATTAATTATATATATATTATATATATGCCTAATATAACAATTAAGGAAGAGCATAAGAGGTACATTATATAAATATTGATGTTGTTATTAAAATATTAATATTTAAATATAACATTATTAATTAAAAATTTGTAGTAGATATATATATATATATATATAAAATCCTATAATAATATAGTCAATCTTCCATATCATTTTTTAAATTTATATAGTTAAGTATAATTTGGTACTATTATTAAAGAGTTTATAATAATTATGAATATTAAATATATATTTTATAATTTTGTAATTGCTTTAAGCTTCAGAAAACATACATTCCCTTGCAGTTTTGTTAATCGTGACTTTATCAACGCTTCTTGACATCCACCCATATCGAATGGATTTAACATTTATAAAACATGCTGGGTCTTTTTGATTGGGAGACCATGTTTTCTCTAGGCATCCATTATATCTTTCCTCTCCTTGAACCATGCAACCTTAACAATATTTTTTGTGATTACTTCAGGTGTGTCGATAATTTGACCCATCCAAATAGGCTGATTATATGACACATTGGAGTAATGAGAACCATCATTAGTTTTTGAAGATCCTTGCAGCAATCAAAGTATGCTTTAGGTTTTTGGTTCCTTTGTCCAACAAAGTGTGGGGTTTGCACTTCCACATCACTACTGGCTTCTATGTCGTCTATGCTCAGTGATGTCATTTCAATCTCCTCTCGCCACCTTGTTTTAGGCCAGAAAGGGTGTTGCAATTCTGTACTTGTGACAGTAGGCCCTTCCAACTCTCGAACAACAGTCTCCCAATAGTGACCACATGCTTATATAGTTCTGAGTAACCAGTTGCCTTATCAGAATTCTTTGGCATCGATTTTTGAACCCATGCCACATATTTTTTGATGCCATCAATAATAACCTCTTGTTCCTTGAGCTGGGCACTCAATGGAATAGGGTCTGGTTGTCCTTCTGGGAGAAGTGGCTTTCCATCCTCTCCACTTTTGAAGAGCATTAAGCCCTCTTTCGGTAACCACTCCTGCTCTGATGGCCGTAACTTGTACTGCATAATAGGTATACCATCTCGTATGGAGAAAAAGAATTGTAGCGGCACAAGGTGACCAACTAAAGAATCACTCCCTTCTTTTATATACTCCTTGAGAAATTTTTTGAAGTCTGGCACCTCAGTCACAAGCAAAGCACAACTTTTTTTGGAGATGCAATTTTCAAAAAGATTCATCATATGCGGTAAGGTAAGTGCACTTGTCCTTTTTGTAGAGTTGGAGACCTTGCTGAAGAACGCATCAATATCTTCATGAGTGTGACCAACCATAAGGAAACTGAGCGTGATTGTTTCAAACACACCTTTGGCAACAAGCATTGACAAGTATGCTAGCACATATCTAGAAAATAAAAGTAAGTATGAGCTTGAGAAACCCTTAAGTAAAATGATTTACCTATTTTTGTTCTCGCCTGCACAATTATCCATCTGTAAAAGCAAATGACGAGGAAGCTTATTTGATGTTGAGGACACATGTACACTATTTGAGCTAGATCCCTCCACTGAACCAGAACTCTCAACAGGGCCATCTTTTTTGTGCAGGTTGCTGACAATGCCTCTCATATTCCCAAGTAGCCTCAAGTGCAGACGTGTTCATGAGAGCATTATGTAAAGGTTGAAGGTGTTGTTTCTTCACTTTGAGATCACTGATAGGACTTGTCTGTGAGTGGGCTTCAAGGTTTCTGAAACACATGGCTAACGACCCAATAGTGAAATTGGAGTCGCTAGACCAATGTGGAAGTGAAAAGTGTCCATATGACTCACAACCGTGTCCATGTGTTAGCACACCTGTCAATGAAATCGGAAGTTTCATGACATTTCCAAGGCACTTTGGTGTTGCAAAGAGCTTTGGAATGCTGGTCTTTGAATGATCCATCTTGTCATGGATCAAGCACAGGTACTCTGATGGGCGTGACACAGAAAGCATGCGGTGTGCATAGTACTGAGACCGGCAAGTTTGTTGTGCAATCATGTGGGCCTCCATCTTCCTTTGAATGGTAGTGATCTCCACCAAGGTTTTTGCACAAGCCTCTGCAGCCTTCAATGATGTACAAGTGTCACACTTAGAAAAGCTAGAGTGTTTTGCAATCTCCACATCCTTAAAATGAGTATTCCATATGTTGTTGAAGGTACCAGTGCAGATTGCTTGGAGCCCCATCAAACTGAGGCACTTGTTCACATGTTCACACAGTTTCAATTGAGTGTAGATTGAAGGCAAAACCTTGAGATTTTCCCTGACCCCTGCATTTGTGGTTCGGCATTTGTGAGGCATCCTGTCTGCATTTGCTTCCACAAAAGCCTTGAGTATCTCTATGGCTGCCATGATGTGAGAGCGGGTTTTGACCAAGCGAGTGTTCCCATGAACTGAGGTTCGCGCTCCATCTAGCCACTCATCCCTCCGACGGTAGAACGTGGTCTTTGGGATCCCGTATATACTGTACCAAGCTTTGAAGCAGATGGCCACCTTATTAAATACCATGGATGTACTCTGATAACCTGTGTCCGAGGCCATTCCATCAATACACCCAGTTAGTGCAGCATATACAAACTCATGCCTTTGCTTTTGGGTGAGCATACGAAAGACATGTCTACATTGGGTAATTTCATTCCGGTCTGCCATCTGACAACACTTCTTCTTGCAACAGTCAATCGTGGAAATGCTCGTAACACTTTCGGAAGATGTAGGATCCATCTTTACCCTCTTGCTGAAACTTGCAGGGGAAGATCTACAACCCATGAATCGCCTTTTTCTTACAATAGGACCAATGCAAGGAACCTCTTCAAATATGAGTTGTTCTTCCGGGTTGTTATTATTGAAATCCAACCCAGAATATGTTGAACCATCTTGCCGTCTTAATTCAGATGTTCGCCACCTCACGAGGGATCCAGGATACAATGTGCCATTAGGTGAAACCTCTGTCACAACTACACCCACGAAGTCGGACCCTAGTTTCTCTTCTGACACTGCTTCCATTGGATTTATAGCTGTGATGATGCCTCTTCCGACTTCAATCTCACGAAGAAAGAGAATCACCTCATCCATCACAGCAGGCAAGCCATCATCTGGTAAACTCGTGCTACTATTTGTTTGTGACTCTGCATATTCTGTGTCAGCCTTGACTTCATCCAAATTCCACAATACAGGAGAACCCTCCTCAAATTCCATTCCAGAACCTCAACATGCTTGTAAATGGTGTTCAAGATCCTTGGGCAATATTGTGACATGATGCATTATTATCTCGAACTTCCACAGTTCCAGTGCCAACTATCTCGTTGTTCCGAAGAAGACATACTTTATCTCCAGTATTAAACATATTGTCCTGCACATAAATAATTGTATTATTTATGATATCTGTTTATGCAATATTTCTAAGAAATCTGAATTACGGTTACTTAATAATATGCATATGCAATAATACATAATTATGTTTAGAGATAATATCTCATGTTTGATTAATACAACTGATGGGCGGGATTAATCCCGCCCACGAATCCCTCCGACGAGGAACGGTCGGCGGGATTAATCCCGCCGCCGACTCAACCCCTTCGGAGAGAGTCGGCGGGATTAATCCCGCCTTGGACTCCCTCCGACAAGGAAGAGCCGGCGGGATTANTCGGAGAGAGTCGGCGGGATTAATCCCGCCCACAATTCTTACGACGGGGAATGGGTGGCGGGATTAAACCCGCACATAACTCTCTCCAAAACTATGATTTCAAAGAGATCTCGGGATAAATCCTGTCCCCAAATCCTTAAAACAGGGATGTGGTGGCGAGATTAATCCCGCCACCCCTTCCCTGCCTCCTAAAATGGTTGGCGGGATTAATCCCGCCGACAACTCTTTCTAATAAATTCTGGTAACTCTTCATCAGTTGAGAAGGTTATCGGCGGGATTAATCCCGCCACTCTTTTTCAGTGGCGGAGAAGCATTGCCCGAGAGATGGTGGCGGGATTAATCCCGCCACCTCTTCGAAGAGGCGAAAAAGAAATGGCCGGATTAATCCCGCCGCCCCGGTTAACCTAGAATATTAAGTTAAAAGGATATTTAAACGGGATAAATCCCTAACGGAATATATTATAATCCTAATGCATTCCTAAACCCCTAAATTGTAATTTTAAGAGAGAATGTAAGAGAGTGAATCTTTATAAGTATTTTTAAATTTGTTTATAATACTTACTTGTAAACAGCACTGAAGGCGCCGTGCTTTCCTATAAAGAATAGCACCCAATTTAATCTCGCTCCTGAGATGATCACTATGAAGAAAAAAGAAGATCTAAAGAGTGAAAAATACAGAAATGAAGAAACCCTTGCCGGAGAAAGAACCAGATCTGAATTTGAGTGGGAAATTAAATGCATTTTCAAATTTACATGTCAGACCGACAATACATATGTCAGAAATTCAAATTTTTTAAAAAAACAGAAAATAAAATTTAAGATGAGTTGACACAAATATCCGACACTCTGACATATATACTCTCCAGTTCCAATGAGTATTTTAAAATTGCATTTAATGTTATTCAAGTGATTCAAGCTGTTTAATATTACGAAATTTTAGACTATATTCTACATTCTTAGTATTCAAGTATATTTATATATATATATATATATATATATATATATATATATACTTATACAATAAATAAATTGATATATTATTATGTATCATTTAAAATATATTCATAGTCTGTTTATTATTATTATTTTCTTAATTACTCGAGTATTTAGTTTTCATTTCCTAGTATCAATGGGATATTCTTTAATATTTTATTAATATTTGAAGAATATTCTAATATTAAACCTGATTATCATAATTAAATTAGTCTTGTTCTTAATTATTGCAGTAATTATTCTACATTTGTATATATTAATGGGATTTTCTCAATTAATTTGTTATTATTTCAAGAATATTCATGTGTTAAACCTTATTATCAATATTAAATTAATACACACTATGAACATATTTTAAATTATACATAATAATACATCATTTTATCTAATATATAGTCATATATAGTTTTAATAATATATATATTAATATCATTTCCTTAATTACTTGAGTAATTAATCTTCTTTATATTAATGGGATATTCTTTATTATTTTCTTATTATTCCAAGAATATTCCAATATTAAACATGATTATGATAATTAATTTAGTTAATTATTTGAGTACTTAATTTACATTTGTATATATTAATGGGATTTTCTCAATTAATTTCTTATTATTTCAAGAATATTTCAATGTTAAACCTTTTTATCAATATTAAATTAATATATATTATTAAAACTATATATGGCTATATATTAGATAAAATCATATATTATTATGTATAATTTAAAATATGTTCATAGTGTGTTTATTAATATTATTTTCTTAATTATTCGATGTTTGTTTTGCACACATATATAAACACAATCATAAATTTACACACGCATTACAAGAACTTACAAAAACACATATGCACACACATGCACAACCCTAAACCAAACTGAAGAAATATGTTGCTTCTTTATTGAAAACATCATGTTCAACGCATGTATGATATATGTACTCAATCTGTGTGTATGTAACACATTGAATTTACATGTGTAATATTTATATTAAGCTTGTTGGGAGCAAACCCTAAACCCTAAACCCTAAACCCTGTGTATACATGTGTGTACAAAAATAATTTTTCAACACTCTCTCTTCACACCATGCATGATCCATCCTAAACCCTAAACCCTAAACCCTAATATGTAACACAATGAATTTACTCATGTAATATGTATGTATGTCTGTGTGTATACACGTGTGCATGTATATATGTGTACTCTGTATGTATATATGTGTACTTTCTGTCTTCTCTCATACATACACACCATGCATGATCCATGTTAATATGTACTGTCTCTCTTCTCTCAAACATACACACCATGCATGATCTATAATATGTACTCGGTCTCTCAATATTATGTACTAATATGTATGTATGTCTGTGTGTATAATACACACCATGCATGATCCATAATATGTACTGTCTCTCTTCTCTCATATACTATGTATGTATATCTGTGTATAATATGTGTAAGTATATATGTGTACTAATATATGCAATGTGTACAAAAATAATTTTTCAACACTCTCTCTTCTCTCATACATACACACCATGCATGATCCATCCTAAATCCAAAACCCTAAACCCTAAACCCATGTAATATGTATGTATGTCTGTGTGTATACACGTGTGTATGTATATATTATGTGTATTAATATATGCAATGTGTATGTATGTATTGATACACATGAAACTTTAACACTCTCATGGACACACACATGTTAAATCCCTGCATGATTTATATTTTTGGGGTGTATGTGATACACCCACGCACACGCACGCGCTAATAATATAATGAAAGAATATTCGTTTAGGGCGAATCTATATTTTATTCTTTTTAGGGTTTAAGTATATTCTCAGAAGGAATATTCTATTAGGGTTAATATATATATTTAATTCCTTTAGGGTTTAGGTATATTCTTAGGGTTTCAAGAGGCGGCGGCTGTGAAATCGGCGGCGGCGGCTGTGCACACAGGTGAGATCTGTGTGTGTGTGTGTGTGTATGTATGTATATATGTATAGGAGTGTGCGTATAAATTTATTTATTAGTTTTATCTCTCGCACACACACGCACACTCCTGTGTATGTATATGTGTGTGTGGGTGTGTGTTTGTTTATCTGTATGATTTTATTTGTTTCGCTCACACACGCATACACACGATATACATATACACATATATATATATACCTATATACATATATACATACATATATTATGTGTACCAGTATCTGTAAATTTTTTTTTATTGATCTATCTCTCCCACACACACGCACACTGCTTTACACACACACACACACACACACACACACATATATATATATATATAATGCATATTAACAAATAGTATACAACACTAGTTTATATATATGCTTATATATTCATATGGGTTATATATCTATATACACACATATATATATGTGTGTGTTTATCTGTATAATTTTATTTATTTATTAGTTTTATCTCTCGCACACACACGCACACTCCTGTGTATGTATATGTGTGTGTGTGTGTGTTTGTTTATCTGTATGATTTTATTTGTTTCGCTCACACACGCATACACACAATATACATATACACATATATATATACCTATATACATATATACATACATACAACACTAGTTTATATATATGCTTATATATTCACAGACTCTCTCTCTTTCTCTATGGATTATATATCTATATACACACATATATATGTGTGTGTTTATCTGTATAATTTTATTTATTTATTAGTTTTATCTTTCGCACACACACGCACACTCCTGTGTATATATATGTGTGTGTGTGTGTTTGTTTATCTGTATGATTTTATTTGTTTCGCTCACACGCATACACACGATATACATATACACACATATATATACCTATGTACACACATATATTATGTGTACCAGTACTGTATAATTTTATTTATTTATCTATCTCTTGCACACACACGTACACTCCTATACATACATACATACATACATATATATATATATATATATATATACACACACATATATATGTGTGTGTTTTTATCTGTATAATTTTTTTATTTATTAATTTTATCTCTCGCACACACGCTAAGCCCCTCGAGCGGCGGGATTAATCCCGCCGCTATAGGTTGGCCATGGCGGCGGGATTAATCCCGCCGCTCTACGAGAGGCGGCGGGATTAATCCCGCGCCCATGGCCTGCGTGAGGGCCTCGGCGGCGGGATTAATCCCGCCGCTCACCCATGCCCTGCGCGGAATGCGGCGGGATTTATCTCGCCGGCAATGGCCTGTGTGAAGGCCCTAATGGGCGGGATTAATCCCGCCGGATTCCGCGCAGGGCATTTACAGGGGATGGGCGGCGGGATTAATCCCGCCGCTCATGAGGCTAACCGAAGAGCCTGCATGAAAGATCCTGCACGGAAGGCTAACCGAAGAGCCTGCATGACATGTCCTGCGCGTAAGGCGGCGGGATTAATCCCGCCGCCCAGGGAATTCACGCAGGACATGAACGGCGGGATTAATCCGGCCCCACGCTCATGCCCTTCGCGGAGGGCGGCGGGATTAATCCCGCCGCTCAGGCACTTCCGCAGGATATAAGCGGCGGGATTAATCCCGCCCCCACCCATCCCTGTTCAAAATGCCGCAGCCAATATATATGTGTGAGCGCATGATTTACGAGAGGGCGGCGGGATTAGTCTCTCCGAACCTTCATTACCCGGTGGCGGGATTAATCCCGCCACCCTTCTTTTTTCCTCCATTGGTATGTTGAATCAATCCCGACTAACTCTGTCTGAGACGGAGAAGGTTTACAAAATACCAATGGAGGGAACTGAGAAGGGTGGTGGGATTAATTTCACCATCCCTTACATGGTGGGCGGGATTAATCCCGCCGCGTACGCATGCCCTGCGCGGAATCGGGCGGGATTTATCCCGCCGCCATTGGCCTTCCTGAAGGGCCTAGGCGGCGGGATTAATCCCGCAAGATTTCGCACAGGGCATTGGCGTTCGGCGGGATTAATCCCGCCGACTAAGGCCTGAGTGAAGGGCCTGGGACGCGGGATTAATCTCGCCGCGTACGCATGCCCTGGCGGAATCGGGCGGGATTTATCCCGCCGCCATTGGCCTGCCTGAAGTGCCTAGGCGGCGGGATTAATCCCGCCCGATTCCGCGCAGGGAATTGGCGTCCGGCGGGATTAATCCCGCCGCATAGGGACCGAGTGAAGGCCCTGGGCGGCGGGATTAATCCCGCCGAGTCTTCAATGCCTGTTGGAGGAATGAATCCCGCCACCCTTCCTTTTTTTCCATTGGTGAGTCGGACCAATCCCAAACGTTTCTGTCTGAGACGTAGAAGGTTTTCAACATACCAATGGAGAGAATTGGGAAGGGTGGGGAAATTCATTTAACCATCACTTACATGGTGGGCGAGATTAATCCCGCCCCTTTCTGGAGTCACTGAAGGGGTGTGAGAAATAAATCCTGCCCAGTTCTCTCTGAAACCGAGAAGGGTGGCAAGATTAATTCCGCACTCCCGTTCAAGGCCTCCAGAAAGGTGGCGAGATTAATCCCGCCCACTCTTTCAGGAGGCATTGAAGGGGTGGCGAGATTAATCCCGCCGCACCTTCCATGTGAATATATATGTGTATTAGTATATATAAGTTGCATATCTCATTTTATTTACTTTTATCATCTTATCATAATATTTCGAGTAAAAGCTAGGAATCTATGTAAAACTGTCCAGAGCTCACATTTGTGGTGGTTCTAAAACGAAATGTTATCTTTCTTTTGCACTAACACAAATGTGAGCTTCGGACAGTTAATTACGTCTACTTCTCTCTGTGTATTATTTTTGTATATTCGGGTTTATACAAGTGTGTGTGCGTTTTTATATAATTTATATTTATAGTGTATTATTTTGCAGAAGGACGATTTGATCAAACAAGGAGATCGAGTCATTAGTATGGAGTCGTCGTCAAATTCTGGGTAAGAATTAAAATAAAATCTGTTATACTCGGATACTTGAACTAATCATTTTTGTATTCAGATGTGGAATTGAGGTGACATTAAAGACAAGAGCAGGAGAAGAGATGGGCAGGGGGATTCTGGAATCAACTTGGCCATATTTTAAGATAAATGGGAAGCGCATTGGAGCAACCATGGCTGCTGTCAAATTAACCTCTGTCACATCTCATGGACAAGCAAAACAATGGAAAGTAGATTCGCTAGTCAAGCACCCGAAAGCAGGCTGCGAACCCAGATTGGACGATGCTCGACACATATGCCTTGTTCCATCCAATGTCACGTTCTCGGATCCAGAGGTCGTCAGTTACAACATTAATTTCGGGTGGTTTTGTCGACTTGTGGATAATGACGTTCACGTGTTCACTAATGATGTTGACCTTGGAGTTCTTCTTCAACTCAACGAAAGCCCATCTATGGAGGGGATCCATCTGGATGTCTACTTCGAAAATCTTCAGACTCATCGAGTAGGTGTATTGTCAGGAGATATTGCTTCACAATACAGAAAATCAGCAAGTGGAGCAATCGTCCCTCTTCACATTGAAGAAGAACACAGCGACATCATAATGGAGATTGAGAGGGTGGCTCGGTCTCAGGTTCTCTACAGATCACGTTCAATTTGCTTAGGGAGCTTTGGGAGCTGGAAGAGTGTACCGAGAACACTAGAACAGCTGCAGTCGGGGATCACACATGTTGATTCGGATCGCAAAAGAAAATCATCAATCGTTTTGTCAGCTGCACCTGTGGCATCTCATGCTGCAATAAGTCACAAGGAAATGATGTTGGATGATAAGATTTATCCTTGTAGGGTTAAATATTGCAGCGTCAACCCAAACTTCAATTACAGGCCACTCAACCAGGAACGTGTAGCTGAGCTCATGGAGAAGATGAAGGACGACAATTCTTATACCGTTCCACATAATGCTGTTTTGTGTCCATACTATGAAAGAAGGAAGGGCGCTGACAAAGTCTGGATCACAACACCAGAACAACTCATGAAGATTCAGACGGAGAATAAAAAATCTATCAAGTACTACATCATTAGTGGCCAGCACACAATAACGGCAGCCCAACGACTTCTCGAGGAACACAACAAAGGAACGATGGCAACAAAACTTTCCGAGCATACCCGTGAGAAGCTGACAAAAAGATCGGCGTTTTTAGCTAAGCCGAATCTCACAATCGAGCAGTACCATAAGTTATCGGCGGAATGGGACGCTGCCGACACCAACCACTACAACAGCAAAATATGGGAGAAGTTTAAACACACGCGAGCCGTGTGGGAATCTCTTCAGCGACCACAAAGAGCTACCGCAGGGAATACACAATCTGCGGAATACCGGGTAAGCAAATTGTTTGGGCGGGATTTATTCGCCGGTATATTAATCTGTCTTTTTCCTCAGAGAGTTGAAGAAATTGCAGCAGTTGATTTTGCCCAGGTGGGCGGGAAGGAAACATCCTTTCTGATGATGTTGATTTCTTGCCCCGAAGATAGGATCTTTGCCAAATGGTTGGGGATTATGGAATCCTTTTCAAAAGGAACACTGAAGAAGAAGCAGACAAGTGAAGGGGAGCCCTCAGAAAAGTCTGCAAAGAAACCCAGTAAGACGCCGAAGGCTAAGTCTGTTCAATCTACAAAGGATGTAGACAACGATTTCAAGCTCACATGGTTGAAGCCTTTAAATGGAACAACGATGGAGGAGATGGAAGTCTTGGCTGATTTGGTGATCGATGGCAAACTACAAATTAATAAGCAGCCCAACCTCTCCTTTTCATCTCAAGGCAATGGAGTTGAAGACGGTCAGGCATTTCAAGGAGTGGTTGGGAATACACTGCCACAAACTGGGTTGGACCTCGACTTCAACATATGAAGAGGTCAGCAAATATTTGCATGTGACGAACGATGATATGCTTGTCGAATGGGTGAACCAATCGGAAGATCTGGCAAGAATCTATTGCACGCCGCCAACGCCAAAAAGGAGAACATTGGGATGACGCCTTCTCTTATGGCAGTCCTTCAGCAGCGGAGAACCGAATTGAACCTTATAAAGGAGGATGCTACGAATCACGACAAGCCCTACAGATGTTTGTTGTTAGATTCGGAGACTTTATGGGGTAACATCACTGCTTGTAGGAAACCGTTTCAATTGTTCGTGATGGATCGGCGGGTGTCAAAAAATCTTTCGACAGATAGGGCACTAGAGGATCTGGTGGAGAAACTTAGCCGTGCAAGCATATACATAGAAGGTATTTATTATTGAATTCATGCTTGCGCTCTTCACTGATACCTACTTTTTCAGGTATTTATTTCTTGATTCTTGCTCATGTCACCGATACTTTTGCCTTCGCCTTCGCCAAGAAGAATAGACATCGTTGGACAGGATTTTATATGAACGATGCTAATCCCAAGTGCATTGATACCGTTGTTCACTTGGTTGTTAGGAATGCGCCAAACAATTTCAAGCTTCCAAATGACTGGCCAGGCATCTGTTTGCACTCCAACGGCCCTGAACCTCCATCCGATACACCGATAGGTATGAGTGACGTATTCGGCAATGTACGTTATCCAAACATTACAAGTCAAGCGGCACGGAGCATCGTCAACTTGATTAGGGGTCCTCACAGTGATGCGTGGGTTTTTGACTACTGCACTAGGGGGTCCGTCTTGAAGGAGTGTTACCTTCGGCATACATGTGTGTTTGCCGTTGAAAAGGATAAGACCATGGTTGAGGACCTGAACAAGTGGATAGATTGGGTCTCAACTGAGTACCCCAACGATTCCATAAAGGCGTATTTGAGAAAGTTCCCTCCAGATAAGTGCGATAGCTCTGAAGGTGAATCTGGTTCAATCTCGGAGTCTGAGAACGAACTTCAATCAGATATTAGACCGGAAGTTATCTCGAGGAGTACAGAACATTCGCACACTCCAGGACCCATGGAAACATCAATAGAAGATGCAGAAGATCTTGAACCATCTCACAAGCGGCTTAGACCTTCTTCGCCTCACTCAGAAGGTAATAGCGAAGAAGAATTGATAATGAATTGATAGAGTGACGAATAGTTGTAAATGAGTGTAACATAAGGCATTTTTGTATATTTCTTTTATATTTGTACAGAAAATAAATTCTCAAGGATTAATGAAGCTTTTAGTTCAAACATGGGTCACACATTAACAAGGTAAATAATATACCTTGATAATTTTAAGGTCAGCTAATTATCATTTTGCAGATGTAATGAAATAATTGAGAACATGGATTTTCAGCATTGCCATGAGGTAAGAGAGGGGTTTGGCGACAATTTCTTGTGCCACATGTCAGAATGACAGAGTTCATGCAGGAAATGGATAATAATGCAGCTCAAAACATCGTTACCATGGGGGCCACTTCATCATCATTTTTTGGCTTCAGTTCCGAAATCAATTTCTTCAGCGCATGCAATATCTGAATCTTGTAAGGATGATGTACAATTAAATGATGAAGGGATAGGCAACGAGATAGTGGCAACGGATAAATGTGAAAGGGAGCAAACAAGTGATTTGCAAAGTATTCAAGAGGCAACGCTATCTCATGTTACTCATGGCCATATTGTGTTGTTGGATGTCAATGGTGTTCTGCTTCATCGACAAAGGCCCCAGGATAGAAAAACAGAAATCAAACAAGGAGATTTCATTCCTTGTCATGGTAAATTTCGATATGATATTATTTTTCGTCCAGGGTTGGATCGTCTCTTTCAAAAGCTTAAGGAGATGGGTGCGCTTGTGGGGATTTGGTCATGCATGCAGATTCATAACTTAACACCGCTGTTGAGTTTACTTAAGAAACATTGTAGTGTTGCAGAAGAGGTGATTCGTAAAGATTGGATTTTTGACCAGCGAATGTGTCATAAACCTCTCGAATTTCACAATATAAGAAAGGAAAGCAAGCCATACTTCTTCAAGAATGAAAGAATAATTGGGACTCATGGGGAGATCAGTCGCTTAAGGATAATGAAGAACGCACAGATGTTAGTAGTAGACGACTCTCCTCAGAAGGCTATGCTCAACCAAAACATTGCTTGTATTCATCCAATCACTTTCGATCCATATTCTGATACCGATATCATGGATGAGCTAGTGAACTACTTGGATACGTGCCTCAGAAAGAAGAATCTCGAAAATTTTTGTGAGCAGTATCCACCGTATCATACATTTCCTGAAGCTTTTCTTTCTCGTGATATTGAATTTTATAAAATGAAGGATAGCAACCGGGCGCTTTATAATATTATTCTTAAGGAACGTCAGTTTTTAGATGAGCCTTTATGCAGACCTTCTCTTATCACATCTTATGTATTAACAAGGATGGCAACTCCCAATTGCATTCGTGAGAGTGTTAAGTGGTGGCAACAACATCAAGATATTGACCAAAATGATTTGATTAATCCGGAGAGTGATGATTTAGACAAAATGAAAAGATTTCTTTGTATGATAGAAAGAAAGTATTTATAAAAAATTAACATGTTGATAAGAAAATGATTTCATTTGTAATTATGTTTGATAGTATTTCTTCATTATTGTAAACTATTTTTAGAATAATATGAATATTCTAAGATATTTTAGGAATATTCCTTACTAAGTAAGGTTATTGAAGGATTAATTAATTAATTAATTAATATTTAAGGCTTAATTACATATTAATTAAATGATTAATTAATAATTAAAACTTAAGTATTAATTAGTAATTTATTTTATATTCCCATTTTCACGTATCATGCCCACTTTAGTTACAACGTGCATCTTATTAAAATATTTTATGTTTCATTATTATTCAAATCAATTATATACTAGTATCAAACTTTGTTCCTTAATTTTATCTTATAATGGTTTTGTACTCTTATCAATTCTATATAATTTTATTTTATAATGATTATGTACTTTTATCAATTCTATATCATTATCTTAATTGTTTCTTAATTTTATTTTATAACGATTATGTACTTTTATCAATTTATAATGTTATCACAATTGTTCCTTAATTTTAACATACAATACTTGTTATTCTTATTTTGTAAGGTGGCACAATGTCATATTTTAAATAATTGTGTCATGACCAAAAGATTTTTTAATATATATTATTTTTTATTTTTTGATAAAATATAAAATATTCTTATTAAATAATGAAAAGGTTTTTATTTAAAATAAAATTTTGATTATATTGAAGCAATTAAAACACTGGATCATACGCCTTCACCTTTAGTGAGAAACTTTAATTCCAATAGGTTAGAGCAAAATAGGTTTGGATTTCTATTGCTTATTTCTATTTAAAATAGCTCTTATAAATGTGTAAACATCACATGTGTGTCCACGTGCCTAACTACTGTGTGGACATGCATTGTGAAGTGTGTATATGGTCTTACGGTGGTTGAGAAGCACTACAAAATTTCTCTACATTACCATGTAAATAAGTGGGAATCAATTAAAGAAAGAAAGCACCTTAGTTGAATTTTAGTTGCTCAAATGAATTTAAGGGAATCTTTTAATAAAGTTTATAAAAAAATATTTATATATTTTAAAAATGATGAAAAAAAATATTTATATATTTTAAGAAATTATAGAGATTTTATATATATTAAGTATGAAAGAAAATTAGGGTAAAAAGAAAGATAAGAGTGATATGCACATATTTACATAAATGAGATTAAAATGCAATTGTAAATTTATTAATTTTTAAAATTAATAAAAAAATATTTTTTTACTTGCTATGTATAAATTTTTAGGAATGTTTTTGAAATTTGTTGAGTATAACATTATCTAATTGATAGTTCTTAAATTATAAGAATATACGAGTGTTTGCATGTGTGTTTTTTGTATATTTTTAATAATTATAAATAAAATTAGAATATGTGTTGATATATTGAAGTTCTAAGATTGCACATTAAATCTTTTTATTTAAAATAACATATCTTAAAAACTATTGCTTATGTGTAATTAATCTTAATTGTTTCATATAGTCACTAAAAGGAGTGTCACCAAAAGCTAATAATTAGTGTTTTAATTATTTATTTACTAATTATTATTAACCCAAATCAAAAGGAAAAGTAAGATCTCAAATATGTTTTACTTTTATTTCCTTTAGGCTATGTTTTTTTATTTAATTATGAAAAATAAATCTTTAATTTTCAATATAAGCAGATAAAATCCTAAGGGAATCTATTCAATATCATTATAATACTCTCCTTATATTTCAAGAATATACTATTTCATTCAAATATGGTAAAAACACGCAAATATGTGTGCATGTATGCGCATAAATGCTATTCAAGTACGCAAATATGGTAACGCTCGTGCCTATAAATTCGAGTTTTCTGGTTAAACCATCAAAAGAAAAAAATGAAGATCATTCTCTTGTTCGCTCTACTCTTGACGCTCTCTCTCCATGTCTCTGAAGCAAAGAAGGTGGCGGCAATCTTTGTCTTCGGAGACTCATCTCTCGACGGCGGGACCAACACGTTCATTCCCAACTGCACAATCACGGCAAAGAACTTCCCGTACGGACTCACATACTTCAACGAACCCACGGGAGGTTCACCAATGGGAGAACACTGGCAGACTTCATAGCTCAGGCACTGGACCTGCCTCTGCCTCTTCCGTACCTCAAGCCAGGTGCAGATTTCAAATACGGCGCCAACTTTGCCTCGGCCGGCAGTGGTCTCATGGAGTCTACTAACCAGAAAGAAGGAGTAATCAGTCTCAGCAAGCAGATCGAGCAGTTCGAGGAGCTTGTGAAAGGGTACCGGGCAGAGAAAGGAGAGGTGGCCACCACTGAGTTTCTAATGGACTCGGTCTTTCTCATCGCTTCAGGAGTGAACGACTTGTCGGAGAACTACCTGATGCATCCCACCATGTCACCGCCACAGTTTACTCAGCAGATGATTGCCACACAACAGGAAGCCATCGAGACTCTCTACAGATATGGAGCTAGAGGGATCATCACCTTCGCTGTCCCCCAGCGGGCTGCAGTCCACGGGCTAGGTCGGTCCAAATCTCGATAACTGGTGGTAGGAACCGCGGGTGTTTTGCACCGGCCAACGCCCTTGCACAGCTTTACAACAGCGCAATAGAGAATATGCTCGACGGACTTGCTAGGGAGCTCCCAGATGCTCAGCTTGTGCTGCTCAAGTCGTACAACTGGGTTATGAAGGTCCTCAACCGCCCACAGGTGTACGGATTTTCAGACGCCAGCAGTGCCTGCTGTGGAGCGGGCGTTCTCAATGCGGGTTCCTTCTGCTACGAGTTGAGTAAGCCTCGTGTCTGCCCCGACCCGACCAGGTACTTCTTCTGGGACGCCGCACACCCAACTGAGAAGGCCTACTTCGAAGCGTTCCAGCAGTTTTTGGTACGAGAAGGACTTGAGCCTCTGCACCCTACAACCTCCAGACTTTGTTCCAGCACTTTGAGGTTCATCCAGAGAATGTGCACTAGATGTATCATGTTTTTAAGTGATCAATAAACTGATTTTTTCGTAAATATCTAGGTATTTTAAGGAAGAGTATTTGTCTGAGTATTATCACGCCAGTCATTATTTAAGAGATTTCATACACAACTAGTGTATGCACTGCCTCTCTCAATGTTTTTTCAGTATTAGAGTAATCTTGGCCGGAGTACATGCAAGTACATACACATATGCTTATATATGTATATATTTATATCTCAATTCATTAATCTTAATTTTAGAACATTCTTATACATTTATGTAAACTTGGCATATTCTGATATATTTTTGACATATTCTAGCATATATTAAAAATATTATACTGTAAATAAAACTGTTAATCTTACAAAACGGACTTGTAAAGAATACATTAAGTATGTAGAAATTTTTATATTTACACATGAAGGAATTTAAATTTTTCTTGACAACATATTAAACCGTATACATCTTACTTATATACATATATGCATTTATATAGACATATGCATATTAATCATATGTTGCATATATGTGATTTATCAATTGACATATTTCATTTCTTCTATGATATTTTATTGTTTAACTCATGTATATACAATACTATTTAAATGTACTTGAAATTTATATTTATACGAGTGAAACATGCAATATACTTAACTATATCATATTTATGTATACACACGCACAATAATTTTTGTCATAAATAATACTTTAATATATACAACAGCCTATACATATTTTTTTTTTTATATTTATAAAATAATTGTGAAGCATGAAGGGTAGCCAAGCTTATATATATAAATAAAGAGAAATTTAGTATATCTTAAATGTTTTTTTGTAAATTTCATTTTTATTTACCAATAAAGATAATCTTGACTAATATAGGAATATTTACATAAAGTCCCTATAGGAAGTTAATAGAAATGTAGATGCCTAGATTTGGGCAAATGCTAATGACAATTAATACTTAGACCAAGTAAGTGTCAATGACAACTAATATATAAATTAAGCATGTGCTAGTAGCCACCCAAACTGAGCATTTGCCATCCACTTCAAGAAACTTAAAGACATCAAAAAGTTTTAACTTAGACATCATTGATTTTAAGTGAATTCTCTTCTAAGCCATAAACATCCAAAAGATCATCTTGTAACTACTTAAATTATAACAAAAAAAAATGGTTCATGATTAAGAAGTTATGAATCAGAGCTTTTTAAATCTACCTAATTTATTATAAAGATGCTCAATCTTATACATCACATGGTAGTGTTTATGATACTATTAAAAAGAATCAAGACTAAAATAAATAATTATGTATACCATGGTACTACAAATTCTCTCATTGCAAATGAGTATACAACCTATGTTAGTTCAACATCAACTAAGTGTTATTATTTATATTTAACTTTTAAAAATGTTTGAAAATGAGAATTGAGGTGTGTGTTTTTTAGAGTATTTTTAATACAAAATGGAATGGCTAAAATAATTTTCATAGTGGTTTTGAATCTTCTTCAAGAGTTGAAGTTAGATTTATATAACTTAGTTATAATAGTCACATATGGTGTTGTTGATATGGTGGGGATTCAAACGTGTGGTCAATAGGTTTAGCCAATATTCATTATATTGCACATCATGAGGCATTAACAGTAAAGGATGAATTTGTAACAAATCTCAAGTTGTGTGTTAGCATGGTTTGCAACGTTTGACAAGCTAACATAAAATTTATAATTAAGTTGAAGATAATAATCTTTAAAACAAGTTTCTACAAAAGTTAAAATAAATGTATATTAGCTCCAAGTTTTAATAGCTTTCTTAACTATATGTTATGTATAAGTTAGTAATTATTATGTATTAATTTAAACTTGAAGATAAACAAGTCTACAAACTATTAACATGTTATCATCCATCTTCTAACTAAGTGAATTAAATAAGCTCAAAGATAAATTTCATAAATCTAATAGAATGCTTGAAGATTGAAGCTTTTCTAAAACATGTTATAAAAACTTTAAAGATTAAGTATCTCTAAGGGCAATTTGGTCATATGTTTTTTACTTTGATGGTCTTTTAAATATATTATTTTATGAACAACTGGTATATGAGAACGAATTTAGTTTTATAATGGTATATTTTAAAACAATTTCAACTTTGAGTAAAATGGATGATAAATGTCAATAGCAAACTCTTGATAAGAATGAAATGTTTAAAATATAAGAAGTAAGTTTTCAAGAGTGTATAGATGAGGCACAAAAATATATTGAAGTTACAATTAATGCATTAAACTATAAATTTCTAAATATGAATTTTTTAAATGGAATGAAACTCATTAATCGTTAATCTTACCTTCGAAGGTACAAGTTGAATAAGAGCAACTCTCTTATAAGTAAAAAAGTTAGCTATAAATTTTAACATCATTAACCAAGTTGCTTAACACTATTATAATGAGTCAAAGAATGCATTAGACTTTTTTTGCAATTGAGAAAAAAAAAAAAAGAATGATAAATGCTTGGGATGATTGCTTTTTAAATTAATAATGATGAGAAACATATAAAAGTAATGCTTATTTTATAAAATAAATCATTTAAATTTTAGGATTTAATGATACTTTGGTAAACTTGCATGTTATTACCAACAAATACAATTGCATGCAAACATGGAATTTTCATTTCAAAATTGTATTAAATTTAATATTCATTTTAATTTTCTAAACATTAATTTTAAGGATTTAAAAATGGTCAATTGAAATGTGTTATTTGAGATATGGTAAGGAATAAAAAATTTAGAAAATAGAAATTTAATAACAAGTTAAATAATATAAGTTAAATTTAACATTTACTTCAAAATTTAAAAATCATTTATACATATGAAAGTAAACAAAAACTAAAGGGCTTAAAAAACCAAAGGTGCCTTGTAAATCTATGTATTTAAAATAACATTGTCATTTATTTAATTATTATTTTGGTTTAGTTTTTTATTCATAAGTACTCTTTAAACTATGGTCTAACCAATTATTAAACATAGGAACAATTGTTCGTGTATATCCACGCTCAAAGATTAATACTAAATAAACCCAAAATGTAATCTCTCACTGTTCACATGCATCTCGGATATCTAACAAATGGAGACTTAAAGTTGAATCACGTTAAGTACGTCTTGGCTATTATATTAACATGAACTCACATTAACGTGTACATCTATCTTGGTCATTCACGTGAACTAACAATCATTGTCTTAAATTCAACTATTGTCATATACAATCTTAACATATAATATTGAACATTTCCTAAATGCACACATTTATCATGTATAAAAAAACTAAGTCTATCCAATAATCACATTAAAAAGAATTTGTTTTGGTTTAATTCTACATAATACAATCTTATTCTTTGTCCAAGGAGCAGTTAATCCCTTCATCCCTAACGAGAATAATAAAAGATACATCCTCGTAATCTTCTCTATCACATACCACAAAAATAACATATAATTATTGTGTATCATCTCAACTTTAATCTCTCTCTATGCCACCTCATGTATGTGCTCCATATGCTCTTCCCTCACACACTTGTAATAAACCATCTGATTCTTCTCACTATATTCATCAACCATCAAATGTCTAATTGCTTGCACATATTATTTTACTTATTTCTATTAGAAATATAATGAAATTAATTAGATATATATTATAGCAAATTTTTAAAAAATAGATTAAATAATTAAATATTAGTAAATTAATTTTTTAAATGGTTTAAGCGGAGTATGAATTATAAATTAATTACTAAATTATATATACACTTCAAAAATATATTATATTCCAAATTGAAGTTTCATGTAATTCTTAAAACTTCCGTGACACACATATATATGATGTAATTTTCCCTTAAAATAAATTAAATTTTTATGAACTAATAAAATAAAAAAATTATATAATATGAAAAATCCCAAATTGTATATTCATTTTGCACTCCATTTCTAAAAAAAGTATAATTGGAAACACCATTTAATAATGTTGAAAGAGTTACAAGCACATCAGCAAATGGAAAAGAATTAAAAAAAAAAAAAAAAAAAGTGGAAGAATCCCATTGTTACTTGCATTCATGTTGCCTTGCAAAGCATTCGACTATCATATTGAATTGCAAGCTTAATATATTAAAGAATGTCATGAAATCTAAGTAAATAAACAATATGTTATTTGACCTCATTTTTTAATCCGAATTAGAATTGTTTTTTAAGAGTTTCATCTCTCCAAAAAATATCACAACATATATATAAGTTAAAGTTGATAAATTGTTTTGTTAAAAATAATAAAAATTATTGATGATAATACACTTATTCAACATCATTGAACATGTTGGTGAAGTGCTCCATAAATTAATTAAAATCTTGCAACACATAGACTTAATTATTAAGTGGAGAATTAAAATTGATCCTATTGATGATAATTTAATAATCCTTAATTGAGTTATTATCATTAACTTAGTTAGCTAAATCATTATCCTTAACTATTTAATGAACCTTAACCTTATGGTTATCCTTAATATTTAAGATGATCTTAATTATTTAATAACTCTTAACCAAGTTGTTATCATTAACATGGCGAATTTATTTCTAAGCTTAATCCTTAACTTAGTTGTTATCTTTGGTAAGTTTATCTTTAAGCTTCTAATTGAATTGTTATTCTTAACCTAGTGAATTTATCTACCTAGGTTTACTCATAATTATTTAATAACACTTAACCATGTTGTATTCTTAACCTAGTTTAAACTAAACCCTTCACGTAATTATTATCTTTAATTTAATAAATTCCCCTTTAACCCAGTTGTTATTTTTAACCTGATAAGTTTATCTTTTAAGCTCTTTAATTTGTAAAGCCACGATCCAGGAACAAGGAAGAGAGCAAGATTTCGAAAACAAGAAAGCTTGATTCAGGAGCGACAGGAACCAGGAACTCAGGAGTCATGAGTAGGACAGGATCCAGGAGCAGGATAGGATCTAGGAGCGAGACAAGAGCAAGACAGGCTCTAGGAGCGTGACAGGAGCAGGGCAGGATCCAGGAGCGAGACAAGGAGAGAATAGAAAGCAAGGAGCAAGACAAGAACAAGACAAGACAAGATTAATCGTAAAAAGACTGGTGTTGATAGTAATTAATTGTACACAATTAGGTCGAAGCTTTTATGTTCACAACTCCAAGAGCTAATCTAGGCATGAGTGTTAAAAGTGGTTGCATGCATCTAAAAGTGGCTATATGCATGCAGAGAGTTAAAACGAGTCCACATGTCCCTTATCCTCTAGGCATATCCTATAGCATATCCTGTAGGCATATCTTGTAAGAATATCCTGTAGGAATATCTTGTAGGTATATCCTATACGAATATCCTACATGCATATCTTATATTCCGTATCCTGTATCCGGAATCCTGTATCCTGTATCAGTTCGTGACAGCATTTCCTCCTTAAAGACGAGTTTCACGAGTCTTGGGACCTAGTTTAGCAGGATAATGCCGATGGAAGGCAGCAACCTTGGAAAGTATGGAGTAAGTTGGATGCAGGTTCTTAAGTGCGATCAGTAGGCAAATAACCTTTCCAATCCACCAAGTATTGAAGTTGACGGCGATGAAGACAAGAATCAAGGATGGTTGCAACTTCGTACTCAAGTTCGTCGTTAATGACCACATGAGGGGGAGGGGAAGAAGCACGACTAGGAAGAGAAGAAGAATGATACGGCTCCAACAAAGAGGTGTGAAACACAAGATGAAGTTTCACCGTAGATGGTAATTCGAGTCGGAAAGCTACAGGATTGACCTCTGCCACAATCCTATAAGGCCCCAATTATTGAAAATCCAACTTAAAAGAAGGCATGTTGGTGCGAATATGTCGATGAAGAAGCCACATGAGATCACCAATCTTGTATGCAAGTGCTAGCGGACGATGAGCATTAGCATGATGCTTGTATCGTTCTTGTGCCTGCTGAGGATGAACCCAAAGATCGTCTTGTACCTGACGAAGATGCTGGAGACGATCCTGTACTGCAGGAGCAGAAGAAGGAGAAGCAGGAGGAGCAAAATCAAAATGTGGATGGTAGCCTGTAAGAGCAAAGAAAGGTGTCTGGCCTGTAGATGCGTGAATGGAGTTGTTGTAGGCAAACTCTGCCATTGGAAGAAGGTCCAACCAGTTGTCCTGTTGGTAACTGATGAAGCAGCGAAGATATTGTTCCAAAGTATGAATCGTGCGTTCTGACTGCCCATCAGTTGTGGATGATATCCTGAAGAAAGATCTGCTTTAACTTGTAGACTTCGAAGAAGCTCTCGCCAAAACTTAGACATGAATTGTGGGTCTCAATCATAAACAATGCTCCCAGGAAGACCATGATGTTGGAACACTTCACGGATCACTAACTTTGTCGTTGTCTGTCCTATAGCCGTCTTGTTGCAGGGTAGAAAATGAGCCTGTTTAGTGAAACGGTCAACCACTACAAGAACTGTATCGAATCCACGAGAAGGAGGAAGATCTATGAGGAAATCCGTAATAAGTCAAAGATGCCTCGTCATGCACCCTCTGGTCTTCTTCGTCCTCTTCCTGTTCCTTCTGCTCCTTGGAGGTGTCACAGCTCCGTACAAACCTTTCTACAAAACCTCGCAACCCAGGCCACTAATAGTTGTCTTGGCCACACCAAAATGTCATGTAGCTGGGGTATCATGATAATCCTGTACCACACGAGTCCTGTAAACACCAACAAGAACGTATAGGAGACCTTCCCGGTATAGGAGTCCATCCTATATGGTGAACAACTTGTAATCTGAACGGGAACTGGAAGAAGAAGAACTTGCGATGTCAGGACTAATGTATGAGAACACATTCTTTGCCAAGTCATCTGTAACCAACTACAAACGGATGTTCTGTAGAAGTGTTGAATTTGCTGGAGCCTAATGAACCTATAGTGCCACAAGCCGGAATCGATCATAATCGAACAACACTTGCCTTTGACAGTCATATGCAGGATCGGCCGGGGTCGGTGCAAGGTAAGAGCGCCTATACAATGCGTCCGCCTTGCCATTTCGAAAACCGGCTTGTAGACGATGACAAAATCAAAACGTGATAGGAATTTCGCCCACCTTGCCTGTCGCCGACTGAGAACTTGAGCCGTTTGAAAAAACTCAAGATTCTTGTGATCCGTAAGGACTTGTACAGGATGCGCAGCACCTTCCAGGAAGTGCTGTCACTCCTCGAACAAATCCACAATAGCCTTGAGTTCTTTATCGTGAATCTCGTAATTGATCTCCGCTGAAAGAAACTTACGAGAGTGAAAGGCTATAGGATGGAGTAACTTGTCTTCTTCAACTTGTGATAGGATAGAACCTACCACAAAATCCGAAGCATCTGCTTTAACAAAGAAGGGACGGGAAGGGTCAGAATGTGCTACAATTGGAGCTGTCGTGAAGGCGTCCTTGAGTGTTGTGAATGCATGTTCCGCCTTGTCGGACCAAGAGAAAACCCTGTGCGCTTAGTGAGTTCCGTGAGTGGAAGTACATGCTTGGAAAAGTCCTATATGAACCACTTGTAGAAGTTTGTAAAGCCAAAAAAACATTGTACGTCTCGTACATACTTAGGCCTCTCCCACTCCACGATGGTCCTCACCTTATGCATGTCCATGGAAACATCAGCAGGAAAGACGATGTAGCCCAAAAACTCCACAAAATCCCTATAAAAAAAATACTTCTTCAACTTTGCATATAGGCCATGCTCGCGAAGCCGCTAAAGAACTAATCGTACATGTTTATCATGTGCCGCCTGGTCCTTGGAGAAATCAAAATGTTATCGAGGTAGATCACCACAAACTGGTCCAAGAAGTCGCGAAAGATGTCGTTCACCATGTGTTGGAACACGGCTGGGCATTGGTAAGTCCGAAAGGCATCACTGTGTACTCGAAGTGTCCATACCTTGTACGAAAGGCATCACCGTGTACTCGAAGTGTCCATACCTTGTACGAAAGGCAATTTTTCACTCATCGCCTGGATGAATCCGTACAAGATTGTAGGCCCCTTGTAAGTTGATCTTCGTGAATACCTTTGCTCCTCGCAGCCGATCGAGAAGTTCCGGGATCAATGGCAATGGGTACCGATTTTGAATGGTGACTTGATTTAAACTTTTATAGTCCACAACTAAACGTAAACTCCATCTTTCTTCTTGACAAAGAAAATAGGTGCTTCTGCAAGGGACTTTAAATGACGAATGAAGCTGGATGCCAAGTTGTCTTCGACGTATTGACGAAGAACCTCCAATTCTGTAAGTGATAATGCATAAATTGGTACAAACAGTGAGTCTTTCCTTCCACAAGATCGATAGGACAATCATAGGACCTGTGAACAGGAAGAACTGCAGCCTTGTGCTTGTCAAAATGTCCTGAAAGGAGTGATACTTGGATGGTACGGAAGAAGGAGGAGAAGGAGAAGGAGCAGGAGAAAGAGATTGAAAAACAGGGGAATTAGATACAGAAAAAGTAGAAGAGGATGTAAGAGTTACTTGGAAAGCAAAAAGATGAAAAGGAGCAAGATCAGTGGCAAGTTCATGCATGGTAGTGGTAAAAACTCGAAGAGGAGAAGGAGGGAGCTATGACTGAAAAAGAGGAAGAATCTTGCGTGGTGGAATAGAAGCAGGTAACGAAAAGAGGCAGGATTGGGAAAAACCTGTGTGGATGTTGACAAGTGTACAGGATTGGAAGAATCTTGTACAAAAGTCCGTGGATGCACAGGAGTGAGGAGAGCCTGTGAGTGTGCTGATGAACCAACAGGAGGTGGATCCTGTTGAGGAGGAACCTTTGACACTGATACAGGATTGAAAGAACCCTATACAGGAATCTGCGAACTTACAGGAGTGGAGAGAGCCTGCGGATGTGCTGAGGAATTAACATAAGGTGAATCCTGTCAAGGAGGAGTCTCAACACTGATACAGGAACAGGCACAGTCAATCCCTATAGTTTGTAGTGCCTTAAATATTAAGGACGTATCCTGTATGCAGGAAGGTACATGATTAATCCTGGCTACTGGAGAGGAAAATGTGAGCGTCCTAGATCTCCAATCGATCTGAGGATTTGTAACCACAAACCATGGCATGCCCAAAATGATGGGAGTCGACCGGGTCTTGATCAAGTTGAAGGAAATCGAATAGTTGAATGCATCATGACTGCAAGAGAGAGTGTGGTAACATGGGTAATTGCGCCAAAAGCAATCAAACGACCATCGGCCACCTCTACAGAACTACATGCTTCAACTTCACCATCGGAATGCCATGCTGAGTTGCAAAAGTGTCATTCATAAAACATGCATTTGCACCAGTGTCTAACAGGGCAAACTCCTTGAGCTCTGTACAGGAAACTTGAGTGATGAATGGTATGAGCAGCACCAATGGAGCCTGCACCTACGTCCAACTTCGCGGCTCCTAAACGAAGTGGACATTGAAGTTTTCCGACTAAACTTCAGCTTCAACTTCACGTGTCTTGAACTTCTTAGCTTTAATAAGACATTCTCCGCCTTGTGTCCTGCTTCACCACAATACAAGCATAGGTTCTCACTACGGCAACGTTGCTTCTCAGCAATGGAAAGTGAGCCACGCTTGGATTTCTCAACCTCCATAGGAATTACTCCAAAAGGTGTTGCAGGAACATGTACCACAGCTGCATAATTGGCTTGTAGGAACTGCTAATGGAATCTTTCTTGACGATGCTTGAACAAACGGTTGTCACAGCAAACGGCATGTTGCATGATTCGCTAATGTTTGGGTGTCCGGTAACGTAAGGAGAAATCCTTCACGTCATCCCTCAACCCAAAACAAAAGTGTTCGATAATGCAGTCTCGTCCCATGGAATGTTCGTGCAAAGTTGTTAAAATTCGGATATAGACGGAAGTTGGTCGAGATCCTTGTGCGAGCTTTTGTAACTTCGTGCATGCGGAATGGTACTTATCGGGATCTTCAAAGCAGGCTTCAAAGGTAGTCACGAAACCTTCAAAGTCTTTCATCAATGGGTCGTCACGCTTCAGCAAGGGGGCAACTGGAGATCCAATTAGTAAGGATGCCAAAAGGCCAACCTTTTGTGCATCAGTCGAGTAGCGGCGTGGTTGCATGCGGATCAAGTGCCGGATTTGATTCAAGAAACCTTGGAAATCGGTGCGATTGCCACTGAACTTTTCTGGCATGTTGATTTTCGGCTCCGAAGAAAAGTTCAATGAAGAGGGAACCACCGATGCTTGAGAGAGAGCATGCACAGCAGCCTTGGAGGATGCATCGGCAGCTGCATGCACCGCGTTTGGTGGAACCTTGCAGATCGATGACCACTTGGCGCAAAGTGGCCAGCTCATGAAGCAACATTTGGTGCTTGCGTTGAAAGTGTTTAAAATCAACCATGATTTATGAAAGAAAAAGGAGGAAAACGAAGGAAAAGAATTAAGAAAAAAAAAAGTAACTGAAAATCGAAAAGCTATGAAAGGAGTTACTATCAAATTGTCAAGCCATGATCTAGGAACAAGGAAGAGAGTAAGATTTTGAGAACAAGAAAGCTTGACTCATGAGCGACAGGAACCAGAAACTCGGGAGTCAGGAGTACACAAGGAGCAGGACAGAAACTAAGAACTCAGGAGTAGGACAAGGCGTAGGACAAGAACTAAGAACTCAGGAGTCATAAGTAGAACAAGATGTAAGAGCAAGACAGGAGCAGGACAGGATCCAGGAGCGAGACAGGATCCAGGAGCGAGATAGGATCCAGGAGCGAGACAGGAGTAGGACAAGATCCAAAAGCGAGACAAGGAAAGAACATGAAGTAAGGAGCAAGACAAGAACAAGACAAGACAAGATTGATCGTACAAAGACTGGTGTTGATAGTAACTAATTGTACACAATTAGGTCGAAGCTTTTATGTTCACAACTCCAAGAGCTAATCTAGGCATGAGTGCTAAAAGTGGTTGCATGCATCTAAAAGTGGCTATTTGCATGCAGAGGCTAAAACGAGTCTACATGTCCCTTATCTTTTAGGCATATCCTATAGCATATTCTATAGGCATATCTTATAGAAATATTCTATAGGTATATCTTGTAAGAATATCTTGCATGCATATCATGTATCCTGTATCCTCTATGCAGAATCCTATATTCTGTATCGAGTCGTGACACAATTTAGAATAATTGGGTCGTGACACAATTTAGAATAATCAGAAAAATATTGAATTGAATTTAAGATGGTCATTAAAAGAGCATTTGTTAAACACATGCTAAATAAATGTATTATAAGGAAAAATAAAATAAAATAAGAGAAAATTGGGAAAAAAAAATTTGTACATAAATTATAAAAGATAAAAATATTGTCATTAAGAAATAATTAAATTGTCAAGACATTAATTAGAAAAAAACGTTGAAATTTTGATTTAAATAAAAAAGAAAAATAAATGAAGATTATAAAATGAAAAGGATACAACAAAAAAAGCGGAAATAAAAATTAATAATGTAAAAAATAACAACAAGATTGGGTTGATTACTTTAATACATAATATAATGTAACCCAACTCTTGAAAACTCACACTTACACACTTAATCAATATTTACAATATGAGGTAGTATTATACTATAAATAAGTATTTGTTAACTGATTTATAAAAATGTTATAAGAACCATATGAATTATGTTGAGATTCCTCTTTTACCCTCTTTTTACATGCCACATGTCACATGCCCAATGAACTAGTAACTATGTCGATGGACCATGGTTATTAATTCATTGGGCACATGGCGTGGTATACCTTCACGCACTAGCCTCCATGGAGCACTTACATGTTTATATTGACCATTATTGTGCATAATTGATAATATATAACATGTATATATACTTGATTATATAATTAATTAATATTAATATTGTATTATGTAATATAATAGTGCTCTATAATTTTAATATGTATTTACTTGTACACGATAATATAAAAGAATGATTATACTGAATGTTTTTATCTTTGTCTCGTAGTAACATTTGGAGGTCATCTATTTGGCATTTGCTGAATATGAAACCGAGGTACTTCCATTGCTTGTATGTTACATGACCATTATTGTATGCATAATTGATAATATATAACATGTATATAGCAAATCTGCATACTTGATTATATAATTGATTAATATTAATATTGTATTATGTACTATAATAATAATTTTAATATGTATTTATTTGTACATGACAATATAAAAGAATGATTATTACTGAATGTTTTTATCTTCGTCTCGTAGTAACATTTGGAGGTTATCTATTTGGCACTTTGCAGCTTATTATTTTATTTTTATTTTATAATATTTTAATTTTTAATATTACTGGAAATAATTATTCTATATGGTGACAAATCACATTTATACATACATGTATATATATATATATATATTCACAACGATATTCATATATTATTACACATTATGAATTATATTATACCTAGTTAAAAAAATACTTAAACTAAACTTTATAATTACAGTTGATAAATAAAACATATATGTAATGATTATGTTATATATATTTGTACTTCAAAATTAATATATACTAATTTATATAAAAAACCAACATTATGTATGTTGGATATATATGCATAGTTCCATTGTATACGTATAAACGTTTATAACATATGTTTTATAGAACATTGCAAGCGTTGTGAGATATCAGAAATAAATAAAGTAGTATTTTGAACTGTATAATTTTGAATTATAATTAATGAAATGCTTTGATTAAAAAATAGTGATAGCAGCATATTATCGACCGTTCGGTGATTTCGATTGAACAATCTCAGCCGTTAAAATCGACCATCCCGCTCAAATATTAGCCCCGTTCACACTCCGACAAGGATATTTCCCATACCATAGTGTTTAGTAAATTTTTCAAAATAGGTAAAACCCTCGAAGCAGGGCAATCCCTAGGTTGAGCGCCTCACGAAAGGCGCTTCCAGCTGCGGGGCTTCCGATTCAATTTTTTTCAACTCAAGTAAGTGTCGGATCGCGGGTCTCTTTGGCAGAATTAGTTTTCTATACCCGGATCGCCTTAGAAATGGCGGATTTTGCATGAACTCCGTGAAAAAGAACGATTTTTCCATGCGCTAGATCCCCATTTCTTGTGAAAAGAGCATTTTTTATATCCCTAGGTTGAGCGGAAAGAAGGCGCAGATCCGAGGCGCTTCCAGCTGCTTTTGATTCAGCTGCCGCATTTTCTTCAGCCCCGGAAAATACCGGATTTTGCATAGAATCGAGTGATTTATCAAGAAGTAGATCTCTAGTGCCGCTGCTGTAGCAGCAAGGGTATTTGTAGGTTTCTTGGCATAGGATGTAGAAATGGTGGATTGAAGTACTCCATTGCGAGCTCTTGAGTTTCGGCTCTGGAAGATTACGAGATGGAAAATCTTCGGGTTTTGGGGGATTCCATGCAGCAAGCATCTGCTTTGCTTGCTGATCAGGAAGGTGATGAAGCATCGGAGCAGTATGCAAGCTTCCTCAGCGTGGTTGCGCTTGGTGCTATTGTAAGTATTCGTGTTGGCTTTTTATGTGTCATGAATGTTTACGTTTGCACTTTCCATTTTATAATCCAGGGCGCAGGAAAGTCAGCGGTTCTAAACAGCTTGATTGGTTACCCCGTCCTGGTACGCGTTTGCTATATTTTCTATATATTTAGATCTGATTTTGTTACATTTTATCAGCCTACTGGGGAAAATGGAGCAACTCGTGCTCCTGTCACGATAGATCTGGAAAACGATGAATCGGGAGGTAAACGAGGAGGTCTTATTTTGCAACTTGATGGCAAACCTCTCCCAATAACGGCAAGTATGTAACATGCAAGTGGTTAGAGGATATACGATCATATCTTTATATGTAATAAGATGCTTATATTGTGTATGTTTGTGTTCATTGCTCCTATTTAGTTCTGATTATCTTTCGTACAGATGAGATAAGACACACACTTCAGAATAAGTTCAGTAGATTGTCTGGTTCTGGCAAAGGGCCCCGACAGAGAAAATTCACTTAAACCTGAAATCTTCTTCAGGTACGGTGATAACACACACACACACACACACACACACACACACACACACATATCTGTGTGTTTTATGTGTAATGTTTATGTTGTTTTATGCTTCCAGCTCTGCCTCTAAAGTTGATAGACTTGCCTGGACTGGATAGTAGAACGGTCGACGATTCTCTGGTATCTTATAAAGTATATGTTAACCAAATGATAACCCTGATGAATTTCTTAGGTGCGGGAATACATAGAAAACACTGATGCATTACTGCTTGTTGTGGTACCTGCTGCATCTGTGCGGGATATTACTGGATCACAAGCTCTAAAGCTTGCTCAAGAGATTGATCATGAAGGTTTTTAATTTTTTTCACATCAAATGCTAGTATATAATGGAAATTTTATTAATATATATACACAATTATATAATTTATAATGTGTAGGTACGAGGACTGTTGGTGTCATTAGCAAAGTTGATCAAGCAGCATCAGATACCAAGAGTTTAGCGGCGGTACAAGCGGTTTTATCAGGAAAAGGGTCCATCAGTAACATCAAAGATCACTTGGGTAGCTTTGATTGGACAGTCAGTTTCCATTGCAGCTGCTCATACTAAGGAGGATTCGCTAGAAACTGCTTGGAAAGCTGAGATGGAGTCTCTGAAATCTATACTGGGTGGTGTTTCTCCAACTCGTTTAGGAAGAGTAGCTCTTGTTGATGCTATTGCTCGCCAGATTCGTCAACGCATGCAACAACGCCTCCCAGCCCTTCTCTCAAGGTTTGTTATTGGTCCATAGTCCTGTGTGTGTGTGTGTGTTCGAAGTAGGTTAGGATCTAACCCACCTCATGTTCCTTCATTTGTACAAGATATAATATTATATTGTTGTTTTTGCAGCTTAGAAGGGAAGACTCAGGATGTGGAAGAAGAATTGGTGAGGCTAGGTGAAAAGATGGTGGAAACCGAGGAAGGCACACGTGCAGTTGCATTAGAGCTTTGTCGGGAATTTGAAGATATGTTCCTTCAGCATATCCACAGCGGAGATGTGAGTGATATTGTCCCGTACATACACCTACACATATATTATTTATAAATAGTGAGCATAAATATCTATGCTCACGTTTGTAATTTTATGTATATATGTATACAGATATACATTTGTGTCTACAAATATCATTTGACTTTTCGTTTCTTCAGGGTGGAAGTTACAGAGTTGTTACGAGTTTTGAAGGGACTTTGCCGAACCGGATAAAACAGCTTCCTCTACATGAGCTTTTTGATCTAAACGGACTGAGAAAGGTAGAATGAGCAGCGTCTCATCATATAAATGTATGGTACAATTCTCACACGACTTTCCTCATCAGGTGGTATTGGAAGCAGATGGATATCTTCCTTACTTGATATCTCCTGAGAAAGGTTTGCGTGAGCTTATTCGTCGTGCTTTAGAGCTTGCAAAAGATCCAGCTAAGAGCTGCGTAGACGAGGTGTGTGTGTGTGTTGAATTCACTTGATACTTATGCATGTGTAAAACACAAGCCATTTATACTTTACTTAAGTTTGTCAAGTTATGCAGGTGCACAGAGTTCTCGTGGACATAGTCTCGTCTGCAGCGGGTGCTACACCTGGTTTAGGACGATTCCCACCTTTGAAACGTGAAGTACGTATATATTTATAGAATTTGGCTTGTCATTTGGCTCACTTATTTTCGTGCTTCCACTGGCAGATGATATCAATTGCAAGTTCTGCTTTGGATGAGTATCGTTCAGAAGCTAAACGAATGGTGGTTGATCTTGTGGATATGGAACGAGCCTATATTCCTCCTCAACATTTTGCACGCCTCATGCAACGCAGGTAGGTTTTGTGTGTGTGCGCGCTTGTGCGTTTGTTTTAAGTGTTGCTTCTTTAAGGCTGGAAAAGGCTCGAAGAGAAGATGAACTAAAGAATAAAACCACGAAGAAAGCACAAGAAGCTGAGCAGGCGATCCTCAACAAGGTAAGGACACGTAAAAGCTTGTTTTCTTTATTATTTATTATTTATATACGTATATGTATGCTTTTCTGATGTCTTTATAGTCAACGTACAATCCCCCAGGCAAACGGTTCATTGAAGTCTCTGAAGACAGAGGGTGATGGGAAGGAAGCGGCAGACGGTACTGCAAATGGCGAGAAAGACAAGACAGGTATACGCATGCATCTAGATGCATGCGTATTATATACAGACCTACATACATACGTACAAGACAAACCTAGATTGTATTTTGTATTGTGAGTTTCTAATCCTCACCTGGCAGGATATTTGTTGAAGCGAAGTGCAAATAGTACAGAAGCTTGGAACAAGCGGTGGTTTGTTCTTAATGAAAAGGCCAATAGAGTAAGAAATCTTCGCTAGTATCTTATATCATCAGTTTACTCAGTCGTTTCTTTTTTAAGCTTGCGTACATGAAAAAACCAGATGATAAGCGTTTCCAAGGTGTTATCAACTTGGAGGTATGATTTTGCATGTGCGTGAGACGTGAGGTAAACATAAGCTGTGTTGTTTTGCTTGATTGAGGAGTTATCAGAAGAGGAACTGGCATCATCGAAATCAAAGGACTCGGTGAAGCAGGCCAATGGGGCAGAACCAAATCTCACCATTAAAATAACTAACAAGGTTCCATACAAAACTGTCCTCAAAGGTAAAATTCAATGTAATACATAACAAACACACATAGCAAAGGGTATTCTATTATATACCAGATTATGGACCTTCAATCATGTAATTCATACAACAATTTAATCTGTTCTATTTTACTTATTATTGTTTCGCAGCTCAACATGCAGTGCTTTTGAAGGCTGAGACAATGGCTGAGAAAACCGAATGGACGACCAGGCTGCGAAACTGTACAGACCAGGGGAAGGGACCCACAAATACTCCTGAAGTTGGTCCACCTCTGAGGACAAGCATGTCAGATAGTTCGTTGGTACGTATTATATACACATACTTGGCGGTTATAAAAGTATGTGGCATGTTACACACAAAACACACACGCATATTTATTTATTATGTATATACACATAAATTTCTATACCGTGTAGAAACTTGTATTGTTATTAGTGAAGCGGCATTTTCATGTAGTTATATTCACATATTTCGATTTGCTCAGCCTCTTTTACTGCATTTCTTAAGTCATTGGTTTTATCAATCGTACTTGAAGGTGTATGTTTATTTTCGTGGTTTTTAATATTATTATTATTATTTTATATTTTATTATAACTTAAAAGGGAAGAGATATACATATAGCAAACATCACACACAATACTGTCAAATTCCGTTGACTAAGTAATATTTTGGATCTTCAACAGGACACCGTCATATCTAGAAGAGTAGATCCAGACGAAGAGCTTAGGATGATGGCACAAGAAGTTCGCGATTACGTTGAAGCTGTACTTAACAGCCTTTCAGCGAATATCCCAAAGGTGTGTGTTGTTCATATTTATATACTGAAAGACCCTTCGTTTCGTGCTAGGCTGCAATTTATTGTCAAGTCGACAGGTCCAAGGACTCGATGTTAAGCACGCTATACAAATCCATCAGGTATGTGTGCGTAGCTATAGATTGATGCGTATATATAGAGGCCCTATGTGGGTATGATCTATAACTATATATTCATTATGCAGTTCATATAGTATGTTTGCGAGTCATTTTACGAGAATAAAACTAAGTACATGCACACAGACCTATATAGACACATTTGGACTAGGCTATACAAAAGCGTATCATCTCTCTCTCTCCCACAGTGTTGTGGGGTCATGTTTTTCTTTTTTTTTAACTCTTTATCATATGGAACAGTGCACTGCCGACAGCAACTATAAAGGAGCTTTTGCAGGAAGATGCTCACGTGAAGAGGCGACGTGAACGTTGTGAAAAGCAGGCATCGGTCATCTCGAAACTCGTGCGACAGCTAAGCAATAACGAAGCCCGCGTTACAATGAGCAATGGATACACCGAGGGACATGAAAACGGTCAGTAACCTTGTTTGTGTGTGTGTGCGCGCGCGCGTGCATATAATGCACACTTCTGCTACTTTATCTCTTATATATTATCGAGCTTTTTAGAAAAAAGTGTCTAATTTTTGTCCAGCCATTGATCGTGTTGGTCCGCGATATTTGTGGATATGCATATACACAGATACAAACATTTATCCGGACACACGCACAAATCTATGTGGTGTTATCTATGGACACACAGCTAACGTTGTACAGTGCTTATAGAATCCATTTCTAGGTTTACACCGTTATAATTAGAGTCGTGCATTATCATTAATATGCATGCACACTTTTGACTAGATATGGTTATATAGCCTTTAATGGTTGGATGTTTAATAATGTACAGGCCCTGCTTACGGTGGAGGAGAGGACTGGAGAGTGGCATTTGAAGATGCAGCAAAGTCACCGTCTCCAATAAGCCCAGGACTGTTTGGCTCATCTTCTAGACCAGGTTCGAGATCTGCAACACCTCGGCGTGATCAAGAAAGCAACAGTGGTAGCGATTCAGCTCGCAAGACACCAACTAGAAGACCACCTCCACCTGTTCCGAGTGTGCCTCCTGTATACAGGCAATAAGGTTGCGGTTTGATTTTCTACCAGGTCAGCTATTCATTCATATTTGTTACGAGAATATATACAGAGTTGTTTTTGCAATTCGTTATGTTAAAGTTTGTGTGTGTGTGTGTGTGTGTTCGTGCCTGCGTGTGTTTCGATGTAGGACTTGATTAATTCACGGATATAGACTAAACAGAAACCTTGGATGTATATTGAATATATATAGTCCACGTAATATTCTGATTTACTATGTGCATGGTGGATATTTGTCTATAGTGGATAATCTTGCAATAACTATGAAAGTAAAAATTATTCTTGGTAATTTACTATTATATTATCCTTTTAAAAGTAAAACCATAGGTAAGAATAAAGAGTAATGAAGTTTATAACAGGAAAAAAAAAATTTAAATATATTGTGTAAATGTTTTAATTTTGTTAAGATCAGCTTTGGATGAAGTTTATAATAGATTGTTTTGTAATATACTGTCTCCCAAGTGCTAAATTATAAATTTAATATAATTTTTTTAATAATGCTAAATCATAAATTAGACTTCAGGTGATAAATTATAAATTGCACTTATGTCACTAATGATAAATCAGAAATAATAACTATAAATTGAACTTAAAAGTGGTTATACATCATAAACATACATTTGAAGTGATAAATTATGTTAATAGGACAGTTGTAAATTATGTAATATGTAAATTTATGGGGTGGCACAGTGCTAGTGTTACAATGAGATAGTTACCTAAAGATTGTAAAATATATGAAATAAAAATGGTAAAAACCTAGGTAAAAATGAGTAATTACTAATTGGTTTTAAACTTATTTTAATAAATAAAAAAATAAAAACATTAACACTTTGGTGATGTTAAATGATTTCATGTTATTAACTAGTAATTCATATGTTAAAGTTATTCATCTAAATTCTTAAAAAACTCTTTTTATACATATAAATTATTAAAATAATTATGTAAACCCTTTTGTACATGCTAGAATACACGTTTATATTAAAAACAGTCATGCAATTAATTATTATGTATAATCGTTTGGCCACGTTAAAAATAATTATGCAATTAATTATTATGTATATATATAAATGTTAAGTAAAAGTTAGGTATCTTGCCATATATAAAAGTTAAAATATATTTACAAAACTTAGACTATGGTGATATTTCACAAAAGGAAAGAGTTGGTATTATTTAATTTTCTTATTTAATTACTTTTTTTTTCAAAAAAAAGGAAACAAGAAAAGAAAACAATCACATTCACTTTTTTAAAGAAAGATTTTAACTTATAATGATTTAATTCATTATTTATAAAGAATTTATATTCATTAATGTACAAGAGTATTGAATTTTAATTTAGAAATAAGTAAAACAAATTTTCATTTTAAAAAAAGTTAGAAAAACAATCGTTCTCTTTTGAAAATGAAGCAAATGCAAGTGTTATTTAAATATTTAAATCATGTCTTAAATAATTGTTATTTCCTAGTTTGTCTCTAACATATATACTTTATTAATAATCTTACATATGAAAAAAGACATGTCGAATGAATTGTTTTCTTAGTGCAAAGGTTGTTATGTTGTATTAGTAAAAGCAATATAAAAAATAACTTGAAATCTATTTTATTATTAATCATTAAAATGTAATTAATTTTGTTTATCTAATCAATCTTTATTAATTTAAGATTCTACATAAAGATGTATTTCCTTGTTATATACAATTTTTTTAAAAAGTAATGTATTAAAGTGCCTCCCACAAGGACCATGTCATATGTTACTACATGTCCATAATAACTTTATGTAATTGTTTTAATAATAGTGTTTTTTCAAGCAATGAAATCCCTTTATACAATACTTTATGAGTTTTTTCAAAGGTGTGTGAATTATTATATATTTCATAATAACTTTATGTAAATGTTTCAATAATAATGCTTTCATTTGGTACTTTGTGATTTTTCAAAAGATTTTAGAAATATTTAGAATATATAAAAATATTGATGGTCCCATATACAAACTATTTTTCCTTTGTTAAAATTGTGTAAGTCCATCTTAAGTTATATTAATAATAAAAATATTAACCCACTCCCCTTAATAGTTAACTTAGTTAAGTTAATAATTATAACTTAATTAGGTTGATGACATTCCCACCAAAGCTCAGTTAAGTTATATTTTAACTTGACTAAGTCAATGTGATTTTAATTAAGTTAAGTTATTTAATTCTTTTATAACAAAATCACCTTCCCAACATTAGTTACATAATTATAATTAATTAAATTCTAATAAATAAATTTTGTATATATTTGTTGTATTTGAACCACATACATTTAATGTAAAACTAAAGATTTTTACAAAGTAAACTAAAATTTTACCATATGGAAGGTTTATTTATAAAGCAAATCGTTTTTTTATTTTTTATTTTTTACTTTAAGTTTTTACTAGTAAAAAAAAGCTACTCCCTCAATGCTTCACTTAATTAATCCTTCTTTCCTTTCTCCTTGCCCTCTTCCTCCTTTGAATGTGCTTCTTATTCGAGTGATTAAAAATAAAAGAATACAAATAAAAGAAAAAAAAAATTATATTCAATGGAGAATTACAAAAATAAGTATTTAAAATTTAAAAAAAAATTAAATGAAATTAAAGGTTGAACGACCCAAAATATTATGAATGACTTATGTTTGAATGCTTTTAAAAAAACCTTACATAAAGACTTGGAACTAAAAATTGAAATCAAAAGTGAAACTTTATTTTAATTATTGATGTGAGTGTGTTGTATATAAGTTAAAAAAATAATATAAATAAATAAATAATATATATATTATATATTATATATGTTATTTATCAATCTACCACAAAAATGTGATCTAGAACAATCTTGTTACCTAAATGTAAATTATGTGTTTTTTTGTTACCACATATGTAGCGATGTGCGTGTCTTCTTTAGCCACTCCATTATCTAACCCAATATATGAGAATTTTTTTAAAAAAAATATTGATTTGTAACAAACTTTATTGTCTCTTATGAAACAAAGGTTAAAATAAGTTTTTGTAAAACAATGGTTATTTCATTAGTTGCAAGTCATCTTTTAAGATTAGTCCATCTTGCTCGAGTTCATCACTAACATTAACTTTCAAATTCAAATCAATGTTCCATATTAATTAAATTTGTAAATCTCATAGAATTTTCTTTAGAACTTATATATCAGCATTTTAATCATTTAAGATGTGAATAATCAGAAACATTCATTTATCTAAACCTCCAAAGGCACATTTATATTTTCATATATGGTATCATCTATGTTAATGATATCTCCATTATTTATTTGAACATTTTAACATTTTAAAGCAACTATATTAAACCTTTTCTTAAATATTCATATAAATTGAGTTATTAAATATATTAAAGAGGATTTACCATTGTTAATCATAGAAATGCATTATCAATCATATGGAGGCATATAAATCAATTATGGAAAAATGACTATTTACAAATATTTTACCTTATAAAAAAAGGAAATTGGGGGGGTGGTGGTTTCGTCACTTAAAAATGTAAATATAGCATGAGATAAGTTTAAAGAGACGTGATGAGGTGCTTTACTTTATTTACCAAATAAGCTCATCTTATGTTATTAATGCATACTTGTTGTGTCACCCATGACCCTCACACTCGTCAGGTACATCACACTCTAAATGGTTAATATATCCTTATCATTTATGATTTTGCTGGGTCACATCTAACTAGGCACACATCCTAACTCATTATATGGGCATAATTCATGCAATTGGCTAGGTGTGTATGGGGGTTCTTAAGAGTTGGGTTTTCAAAAGAATTTCCAAGTGAGGCCAATTATGTCCACAGTAGCATGCATAGCTCTTAATGCTAAGGGATTATGATGATAACCTAAGTTTTGGAAAATTATGTTACATACTATGGATGATACTAGGCTAGTTTTATATAGTACAACACCTAGGATATGACATTTGGGGTCATATCATGAGTTTGATGCTAAAGATAAATTTTGAATTTTTTATTATTGCATATAAATTACTTTATCATTTACCTTGTATAAGATTATTATATCCAAGTAAATATTGTTAGATATAAAAGGCTTCATGTAGAACATAAATTATGCATGTGAAAACTATTAAGTGGAAGATTTTTAACATATTATAGTAGGAAACCAAAATGGTAAGAAGTTTGTCTTAGTTCATATTTGAATAACTTTAAATAAATATCAAATCATTATTTAAGAATATTCATTCAAGACAAAAGTGATACAAAATAACATTATTAAACATAAATAATGTCATTAATATAGTAGTTGCATTTGGAAGTGTATAAATAAGTAAGTATTAAACACTCATTTGTATATATATATATTATTTATAAATGGAGGGGTTTGATTAAGTGGTTAAAATAAATGGTTTTAAATATGTAAACTTCAATTATATTAATTAGGATTAATATTTATGGTGATTGAAGTTTTATAAGAGTAATTGGAATTCAAAGCTCCATTAAGATTTCCTCATTTAAGGTACTATATAGATATAATTTACAGGCACTTAAGTGGAGGGTTTAAACATACGAGAAATTATAACTTGCATTCAAGTGTCAATGTTACAGTTCCTAATATATTATATCACTTACTTATTAAGATAAATTAGTAACTGTCTTAAAGAAACCACGCCATATATCATTAAATAAATAATTGAAAGTGTTATTTTAAATTCTTTTAACCCCCTTTTAATTATAAAGATACACATTAACCCATGATTTTATAATCATATATTTAAATTGATGTTCTTTACTACAAGGAGAAGAGACTCTATAACATGAAGGTAGAAACTCTTTTATACATATCTTATATGCGACTTTAAGGAATACTTATACAAATTTATGTGTAAGCCCAACAAAGTTGTAGAATTAATGTTAATGTCAATACTAATGTTAAGACATATTTGTATAAATATACTAATGTTAATATTAAAATTATGTTGAAGCATGTTGATGCTAAAAATATATATGGAATATTTTAGGTAATATCCCATGACATTTAAGCAAATATGCAAGTCATATATAAATAAACATGCAAGATGTTCAAATCTTGTCATGTAACTCTTATATTGTACCACATGTATATTTTTGTATATATTATAAGGGTCATTTATTTTGCATTTAAAAGTGTAATCAATATTCCTCTAACCTTAGGGGCTTAAGTTAAGAGTTGAACCATTTTGATTATTCTAGTTTTTTATGTTCAAACTAAGGTTTTTATTATAATCATTATTTAATCAATTAATTTGATATGTTGGATTATAATATATATAAGTTACTTGTCTAACACTAGTTCTCAATGTAGTTCATTAGAAAATTCTGCGGCACTTCAACATAATTTGATATTTTTTTAATTTAATTTATATTATGCAAAATTTTATTTTACTTCTATTTAGACTCACTTTTCACTAGTGGGTGGTTATTTGGCCCTTGGTAAATTAAAAAAAAAAGCCACATCATTAATAATAATCACCACCATGGTTTTACACTAAAGTGGTTAATTAAATTAAAAATTAAATTACCAATATGATTAATGATTTTTTATTAATTAGGATTTTTGGGCTTAAGACATGAATACATTCAAAGTACACATGTTATAAAAAACAATGCATATTGTTCTATATGTGTATTATATAATCATGTTTACTATACGATAGAAAATATCTATGTTCATATGTGTGCACCATGTTCACTTATGTTCATATATATATATATACATACACATGTCTATGTGGGCATGATGTACTACTATATAGCACCTACGTAGAAGTGTAGGACGATCAAATTAAAATTCATTATATACATATATGTTTAAAAGATAATGCACATATAGATCATATACATACATATAAAAACAATGCATATTGTACATTGTGTGTATAAGAATTGTGTGCAATTGTCTACGTGTGTGGGTGTGTGGTTTCTTTATATGCCATCTATCGTAAAGACTTGAGAGTAAATTACATGAAAGAGATAAAAATATAAATATATTAATGAGTAGCCTTTGTCAATATATAAGTCAATTATATACATGATACAAAAGTATATACATGTATTAATTGTATCAAATGGTGCATTGATTCTATGTATATTAAATATTTAAGCTGTAAACATAAATCATAATTTTTTAGTTAAAGTCAACATTCTCTCTTATATATATAAAGTTATATATTTTTTTAGGTATCTCCAACTGAGATCCCTTGGATCTTCTCCATGTTCATATTTGCATTTTTATTTTCAAGACTCGTGTGTACATATCAAACAAATGCATTTGCATACAGAAAACATATCAATACACACACACACACATGTATATATGTGTACAATGTTATATAGACAATACATATTACTGGGACTTGGCAAAGTAAACTTTGTTTTATGGATGCTCTTCTTACATAGAACTAAATCCACTAAAGTATATAATGTCAGAGTTTTAACCCAAAGGGTCAACACATGGTTGCCTAGTGGTCATCCAGTGTCATCACCTGTATAACAACGTTAACTCTTTCAAGATGACCCGAAAAGTCTAACTCAAATGCCTAATTAAATAAAAGACTTAAAGTCCTACCCTAAGTCCCCTAGAATGACCATCCCTCGAACCCTAGAGGATATCCCAAATAAACTTTAAGATCTTATCCCAATAGACCTAAACAGGCTCATGCCCTAACCTCATCAAGGAGATGTGCCTTACACATATCCTCATGATAGAGCTAAGCATCATCACTCACCCCTTGAGGAATCACCCTCATTTGGGCGTACAACTACCTTGAACCACAACTAACCCTTGAGGGTTTTAGTGGCCAAGTTATACCCTAGACTTAGGGCTAATACTTAATGAGGACATGAGTGTGCGCCATAGGCGAACACGAGTGTTCTACTAAGCAAACTAGGTTTGGATAACCCTAAGTACATGACCTTGCGAGTTCAGCTTCTGCTAATGAGCTTAGGTTATTCAACCCTTAGATCCTAAGGAGAACACCGTGCCAAAGCACACCTAGTTACGAGACTTAACCTCCCTTGAACTTATGCCTAAAGCTTAACACCCTAGTGCGAGCACAAGCATGCTTGTTTATTAAAGTATCCAACCCCTTGGCGACAAACCCATGACACAACCTTAAAGGGTGTGCCTTAGGTGTTATATTGTGTGCCATTTAGCTTAATGTCACATGAAGATGTGATATTGTTTCCCAGATATGGGCTATCATGCCATAGCCCCTTGGATTTAAGAGTTGCACCAAGTGCCACGAATGTGGCTGTCAATGTCAATTCTTTAACCCCTTTGTTATTCCTCAGAAACTCGATAAGTTATCAACTAAGAACCCACGACCATAGTTTAGAAAACCCTATCAACTAAGAACCCACAACCACAGTTTAGACAAGGACACAAACATACCCTACTTAATTGTGAGTGTTGCTCTTAACTTGACATGGAGGAGGAGGTTGGAAACAAGCCTCAACCTCTGACCCTTGGAACATGCATTTCGATAAAACCTCCCAGGCATGGATTCTCCAGCTTTAAGGGTAAACTATCCCAAAGTTGCACAATAGAGGATTATATCTTAACGACACAAGCTTCAGTAGAAGAGCAATGAACTCAGTCATGAACTCATGAGCTCTCCTACATGTGATAGAGCCCCCCCCCCTTTATTTTTATGTTTACATAAGTGGGCTAGCACGGAATCTTATTCCCAAAGGGAATATACTAGCTTTGCTTAGAGTTTCTTGCAAATACTTAATGACATTGGACCATCAATAGATATCAGGTGCACTAAGCGAGCTTGTTTTTCTACACCTAGGGTTTATCAACATAATTCAATAGGTAACAACAGTCAATGTCCAAAGTAAAAAAGAGTCACAGTAAAATCTATGACATATAAGTTGATAAACGAAACCCACGGGTAGTGTCAAACTTCACCGTGAAATAATCTATTTATACCCTCATGTAGTAGATTATTTAGTAAGGTGTGTATGTGTCAAAATTAAATAATTACTTGAATATACCAAACTAATACCTACAAGACTAAGTGTATGTTATATTTGACTTACCATCTCTCTTTAATATAAGAATATGACTCTCTCTCTCCATTTGTGTGGGTGGGTGGGTGCATAAATATGTTGTATGATTTCTCTTGGCAATAACAATAAATAAATACACATATACAATAGTTTTTAACAATTTGGATACCACCATTTATACTCGAATAAAGCTATTATTTTACATAAAAAGGCACACACAAACACACTCACACATGTGTGGAGAGAGAAAGAGATTGCATGCATAATTACATGCACTCATGCATATAAATATTTTTATAATTCTAATATCAAACTTTCCTCTTCATAATGCAAAAATGGAGAGTATATATGGGTTACATAAATGCGTACATGCATAACTACATAATATATCTATATGTTATGTATATGTATTTATGTATTTTATATTATAAAAACAGAGATAAAAGATGCATGAATATTAATGTGTATAAACAATCTCTTTAGATGTATTTACATTATACTTGTATTATACACACACATGCACATACACCTCACATACACAAGCATATATATGGCTTACATGGATGAGATCTTCGACATTGGTGCCTTTTAATGCAAACTTGCATGCAACTTTGATAACAAACCCAAGGTTTGAGGAAATCATCATGTTTCTACACTTCTTAATATGGACGAGTTTCTTATGAAGATCGCAAGGTTCCACTTTTAATGCATCTGCCCACTCTTTAAATGTTGGCTTGCACCCAAGTTGTTTTCCCATGGTTGCCTTCAACTTCTTCATTTTTTTGTATACTTTTATATAAGAATGTAAATTGTATCTATGCATGCATGTTATGTTGTTCTTCTGCACAATTTTGGTTTGCACAATTTGCCAAATATTGATTCCTTGCTTTGAGGGTTTATTAAATTTTTTTAGCATCTCTTCCCTAAAACAAGTAAGGAGCTACACATGTTTATCCTCCTATCTTGATGTCTTTATCCCACCAGATCCTTATTGAACCCTCCTTTAGCCTTGAGAAGCTTATTGCGCCTTTTCCCAATGTCTTCTTTTGAAATCTTATGCAATATAAATAAAAGAGAGAGAACCTACACATCGGATTCATTAATAACAAGCAATATGATAGCCACCACATGTTGTGGCACCTTGCCATCTGTAACCCTAAATAAGTAATGCTGCATCCATTATGATAATTCAAAAAAACAATAAAAAGCCTAATAATAACATGTTGCCACTTTATACATGGTAGTTGTATATAGGCAAAATTGCCCAATTGTTTGGCTATCACCGAAAAAGCTATATAGGCGCCATGTAGGTGCCATATAGATCTTGAATTTTAAATAACCAACAAGTGGAAAAAACAAATTGATGATAAAATAAATAATTTATTAAAATTTAATGGTTGAGGCAATTAACCCCCGCTAGTGAAAAGTGGGCCTTAGTAAGGGTATAGGAAACCATTCAACCAAGGTTTGAAAAAAATTGTTGCTAAAGTTAAACATGTTTTTCTAAGTTTAATTATTTTGCAAGTAATAAATACCTAAAGTTTAGAATTTGCATTAAACATGGAAAAGTTTGTTGGTTTGAGAGTGATGGGCTTCTGTGATGATGAAGAAACAAAATGGTGTTGCCACAAAACTGAAGAAAGTCAATCTTTTCACAATCCTTTGTATACTATATAGAAGCAATTTGTGTGTTAAAGATGCTACTAAAAATGAACTTTGCAAAGAATGGACATTTTATCTTTAGTAGCATGGGAATGATTAATAAACTAGTTAATAGAGCAATAAATATATTTGCCCATAGCAACCAATAGATAATGCTTTTAAAAGAATTGGAATATGGATTTTTTAAACTCTATACAAGGTTGGAGAATATTCGAGCAATATGTTGGTTAAGCCACATGATGTAATTAACAAATTATGTAACAACTTTGAGTCAGCAATGAAAGTGTTTAAAATAGAAAAGTATGAATTTTTTTAAAAGTTGAGTGACTTTAAAGTTGTTTATATCTTGCACTTCTTTTTAAGATCTCTCATTTGGCATTCTAAAAGAGTGGATGGTCTAGTCAAGTTAACATAAGGCATATCTAGCTAGAATTTTAAATGCCAAAGTTAGATTTAAATGCATGGCAAACAAATAACAAAAGGTATTCTATTATAACAAATTATGGCCTTTCAAATGGAAAACTTGCAAAACTAGAAGAGTTGTCAAAAGGTTTAGAAATTAAAAGGAGTATGAACAAGAAAGAAGACTTGAACATTACTATCCAATTTTAATTGAATTTTGCACAACTTGTAATATAAAGTTTAAAAAGTAAGTTACAAGAGACCAACATCTTAAGCAATTTCAAGATATTTTCTCTAGCACAAATGTCAACAAGGATTATGAAGATGTTCAAGGATTATGAGAGAAAAAGCTAGTAAAGTTCATGAACTTCTATAGAGTTAACAAAACTATTAAAGGTAAACAATTTCTCAAAATCATTATTCGAGTTTTTACCTAGTGCCATAAATGTGGCTTGCTAGATGTCAACCTTAGAAACTTTCTTTGGAAACCCCATGAAATATAGTAAAGTAACTCATATTATGAACCCATCTTTTAAGAACTCACACCCCTGGTTGGCCAAGTTTATAAATAATGCTCACCTTGTGAGTCAAAAGGTGTGGTTATCTAAGTTATAATATCGTTTTTAACTTAGTGTAGATGAGGCGGTCAGAGCAAAGCCTTAACCATTATTTTTGCGGAACTTAAGCTCAGGCGATGCCTTCAAGGTTTGCGAGTGGGTTATCAAACAAGCGAACTCCTTGGACACGACATACTCAGTCACAAGGGCGTAATCTTGCTAACGTTAAGGGTATGTTAACCCAAAGGTGGGACGCACCCCTAGCATTTAAAAGTTGAGGTTAATAGAGGGTTGTGCTTTGACAACATAAGTTAAGTTTGCATCAGTAGGAGAATGAACATATACACATACTCCCCATCCTGTTTTCTTGTTTAAGTAAGTGGGCTTGCACGGAATGTCAACCATTAATGTTTTATATAGGCTATGACCTATTTCTATTTTCTACCCCTAATGGGATAGGGCGACCTAGGGTGTATGTTCCTAAAGTCAGCTACATGAACCTAATTGTGACATACAAATCAAGAAAAAATAAATTTAAAAGGTAAATGCTATCTTCACCTAGAGTGTCTAGAGGTATTTAATGATAACCCATTAAGCGGGGTGTTTTTCACTACATCTAAGATTTATTATATAATTTAATAAGTAACAATAATGAACTCTAAAATTAAAATAAAAGTCATAATATAGAATTAACAAAACTATTAAAGATAAATAATTTTTTTAAAATCATTATGAAAGAAAATTGTTGAATGAGTATAGGAAATTCAAAACTTGATTTAACACATAATGAGTTGATAAAGACAACAATATCTAAAAGAGATTTTAATAGGTTAACATATATTAAAGATAAATTTAAAAACAAGTTACTACCACAAGTTGTAAATCCATCGATTGATTTGTCGTTCATGGTCAAGTACTAAGGATAACATCGACATTAACTGAATAACATTAATAGACTTATACACAAAATGTGCACATGGATTTATCATGTGTTTATTTTCTCTAATCTTTTTTATTTAATTTCTAATCTTTAACATCTAACTCAAACAAAGTAATTAAAATATATATATATATATATATATATATATATAATATATATATATATATATATGTATATATATAATGTAGTTATTTAGAAAATTATGGAAGATTTACTTATTTATTATATTTATGATAATTTATTAATACTCAATTAATATATTTTATTTTATTTCATTCCGTTTTTAAGTAGTGAAGGTTTACTTTGAATTTTCAGGTATATTTATGAAATTTAGAAATTTCATGAGGGTATATGTATAAAATTTAAAACTAAATTCAAGTAATATCTTATGTTTAAAGTACGGATAATAAAGTATATACTAAAGATATATTTTAAATGATTTATATTTTATTTAATTTTAATTTTATAATAATCTTATAACATTTGTGATGTAGTGTATATTATAATTAAATGACTTAAATTTTATTTCAGCTAATTTAAGTTAAATAAACAGAAGAAAACTAAAGTACTTTAGTAATATCTCATGTTTAAAGTGAAAGGGTTTATACTTTTGAACTCATTTAAGAAATGATAAATTAAAAAATAATAATCTAATGCTTATTTAAATATGTATTAAAATTGCTTTATATGAGAGTAAATTCTTTGTTTATATTTTTAATATAAATATACATATCATTAAATAGTATGACTATTTTTTACTTAAATAAATATTAAAATTGCCTTATATGAGAAATATATATATATATATATATATATATATATATTATACTTTTTATTATTCTAATGTTAAATAAAATCATATAAGATTCTATTACGAAATAACGTAGTTTTTCACGGTAATATAAATAATTTAGTATTATTATCCATTTTGCATAATACAATAATGTTATTAAAGATATAACATTTGTATGTATGTGTTAATATATATATATATATATATATATATATATATATAATATTAAGTGTGAAAAAACATGAGGTGTATAAATTATGATGTAATTCATTTTAACTATATAGATGATTAAATTATTAATTTTTTTGTACAATTGTGCCCTAATAGCGAGATGGAGGAACCAAGCGCGGTAAACGAAGCAATAGCTGCTGCAGTTTGTTCAGGTGAGTGCTTGCAATGGGATTCTATGGGATTCTCGTGCAATCAATGGGATTTCTGTGGAATTTATGGGATTCTTTCTCACATGTGTTTGTACAGACAATACAGAGAGATTTGAACTGTCTCTCGGATCCCGATCGCCTTACAAGACGTAGAGCTCTTGAAAGACTCCAATATCGCCTTACTTCCCATAATCCTGATTCTCCTTCTGTGACAATGCTCCAGGTTTGCATCTTAACACACACACACACACACACACATGCAGTTTACAATGCATAACTAAATTAAATATGTATACATTATCCAAATACATTATGCTGCAAATGGACGCTCGTATATCTAAATTTTATAATATTGTTAATTACCAGCTTATATTATAAGTAAGAAACTGACCAGCAATATACAAGTAATGAATTGTATAATTATCCGAGTATTCCCACATACATACATATGTAAATATTTCAATGAACAGAACTAATAGTTTATTTTAATAGGTTGTCTGGGACGAAACTATTTTACGATTAATTGTGAGAAGCCTGCACGACACCGTGGAGAAATGCAGAGAGGCAGCAGTTAATTAATTACCAGTGTTTCAAAGCTCTTACGGAGGTAAAATTACACATACACACGCTCACACATGCATACGCGCGCACACACACACAGAATGATGTTTATGCATTATTATAAGAGATATTATTATATAATGGTGTATATTCGATCAAACTTTTGCTCTCTTGTAGGTTGAACAGACAACTTACTTGGTTCTTCCGGCCGCAGCCGACCGCATTGGTAATAGTTTGTATATATACACAGTCTCTTGAACACACATATGTATATTAGTTTATTATATGTAGTTTCTTTTTATATTTACTTTCTTGTATACTTTGATTCCAGGGCAGCTGCCGGTTCTCGAACAGTCCGAAGAGATACGTCTGAATTTAGTTAACTTACTTATGGTCTTAACCTCACGTTGCTCGGCAGAGAGCCTTCAACTTGAAAACGCAGAACCATTATACAGGGTATATACATGTGCGCGCGCGTGTGTGTGCATGTATATTATGTAGAAGAGATAAAACACGCATAGACATATTGTTTGTGTGATTATAGTAATGTATTGTTTAATGTAGGTAATTTGCTTAACATTAACTGATTCTTTCCACGAGATAAAGAAGGCTTCGTGTATACTTCTTTCTAAACTCTCTTCTCGTACATCCGACTTGATTAAAGAAAAGGCCGACAGTTTTCTCAAGGCCCTGCTCCCTAATATTGCTCATACTCACTCTCGGGTACAGTTATGATTGTGCGTGTGTAAACCATTGGTTTAACTATTGCTACAGGTCCGGTTAGCTGTGCTTTCTGCACTTAATGACGTTGTATTATGCGAGCTCCCAGCTTCAATAGTTGCCGAGTATGTTGCTCCAGGCATAAAAAATGTGGTTTTGATCACTCAGACGCTGTCAGAGAGGTAATTGCATCTATATACATATATACACACTTGTTTACATATATGTATATACACCAGGTACGTTAATATACTACGTACTGGTATATAGTACGAGCAATGAGGAAATAATATGCTATATCGTGTATTATATATTTGATTATATTGTCATCGTATAAGTAAATAATAAGCAGGAGGATTTTACTAATATTATTTTCTAATGTTTTATCTTGTTATCTAGATCCTTTTCACGTGCATTGCGAGGTGGCTCGGTTACGAAATGAACCAGCAATACTCATTAGATGAAACTAAGAACCAGAGTGCGTATATGGCATTTCTTCTACCATTACTGTTATTAGGAATATCCGATGAATCACCGAATATTTCTGAGAAAACTTTAGCTTTGGTTGATGGTTTAGGTGAGGTTTATAGGCATTGGAACCCCTCACAGTCACAGGTAAAGTTTCACACACACACACACACACACACACACGTGCATGCACGGAGGGGGGGTGGGTGTTGATTTGGAGGCAGCATATAAGACCACTGTACTATTCACTATGATTTACTTGGGTGTTTCGTTAATGCTTTTAGAGCTTACCGTGGAGGCATGATGCTAATGTATTGCCACCTCCTTTTAAGGAAGAGCCCAGCTATGGTTCCCGGTTAATGGTTCAGGTATGCAAACACATATTGTGTGTGTGTTTTATAATGGTCTCTTTACAGCATACTTGCCACAACTACTCCGTCGTTGTGCAAAAGACTTACATGATTGGACAACAGTCACTCGTTTGGGTGCTGCCCGACTTATGCAAACTACGCTGGTAAGCTTCTCTGCGTGTGTGCTTATGTGTGTGTTTTCCTGCGTGTCTGGGTGTGGGTGATATAATGACAACTTTGATCTTTAATAGGTATTTGCGGAAGGCCAGGAGACCAAACACTTGGACGTTCTTATTCCATCGTTTTGCAGGTTTCTGTAATACATAACACATACATAAATAACCTGTATATCTATATGTCAGTTTAATTCATAATGTTTAGTTCGTGTGTTTTGACAAAATATGGATCCTTTCCAGTGCAGTTGGTGATGATGACGTTGGAGTTGCACAGCATATAGTAAAATCCGCCCATATACTGGGGTTTAACAGTAACCAGACCATTGGTTGGGCCTTATCCTTGACCCTGTAACGAACCCACGCGCTTCTTCTGCTCAAGTACGTGTGTTTGTGTGCATGCCTGCGTGCGTGCGTGTCTCTGTGTCTGTAGGTCTGTTTGTGTTTTTATTTATTATTGTGGATTAAATATTATCATGATAGATACTTAAGGCATATGTATGTATTTCTATATCAACTGTCAATATATGAAGCATATGTGTTTATTTATTCATCTTGATCAGAGAGCAAATGCACTGGTTGTGTTAGCTGGCTTGCTTTACGGCACAAGTAGAGAAAAGATTCACGAAAGCTTCTTGATTCAGGTAAATAAAACTTGTGCCCGCGCGGGGGCGTGTGATATAGTATCTTGTATAAGCATTTATTTGTATTAGATGTTCCAAGCGTTATCCGGCACAGATTTATATCTTGAAGAGAGTATACATGTGCGAAGACAGGTAAAGCCTTACAAATACACACAGACACATACGCACCCACGTATATATTGACACACTTTTGTGTTGTTTCAGCTGCTTGCAGTTTTAGCAAATGTTGTGGATAAAGCAGGAGCTTTATGCAAGGTGTCTTCAAAGGAAATTTTTGTTTTGCTATTGCAGGTTCTCTCTCTCTCTCTCAATCTCACACGCACACATCTTGCTCACGCAGTGAGACAGTATATATATAGATAAATAGATAGATATAGATATAGATATAGATAGATAGGTAGATAGATATATATATAGAGAGAGATTATACACATACATAGCCTTATTTCCTATTCTCCGTACGAAGATGCGAGAAGATATACTACAGCTACTTTTGAAATATGAGACTTTTGAGATAATATGCAAGTAGATAGGCTCAGATTTGAAGACATCATGTGTGTCTAGACAAACATAAGATGAATACCCAGACACATATAGGTACGATATGTAACTAGATAAGTGCGTCCTTTCATACATGATAATAGAACAGATATAAGCTATATGCATAAATGTATACGTATCTATATTTCGTGTATATAAACACATACACGCTTATATATAGATATATATCAACTGGATTTGTATGCAGATTGAGTCTATAGAAGGTGATAAACAACTCCAGAGGAGTGCAAAGTATTTAATAGAGAGGCTTGCACAAGCGACTGGGAGGAACTCATCAGAAGAGTTGTACGCATTCACATGAGAGAATTGATAGACCAATCTATACACGGACACGAGGAGTGGACAGGCACTTCTCCTACAAGGCTCTTCTTCCATGCCGTTTTGCAAAAATCTGGTGTTTTGGTAAAATAAATATTAATGCTTATATTAAATGTATATCAATGTATTTAACTCGAGTTTGTTACTAATTTGTATGTCTAAGTGAATGTAATGCAAAACGCTATATACCACTATTAAGTAATCCTTATGTGTTAGCTCTTTGATATTTCAGGCTGGTCCATACTTAAGCGAAGTACTTCCTGTCTTTGTGAGCTGTTTGCGGCCGAAAGAGATCCTGCTCTTCGTCTTGGCATTTTGCAGGTATTGCACGAGTGTGCCACACACACACACATACACACATGTACATATATCGATATAGTGAAAACCAAAAAAAGACTTTACCAGCTTCTCCATTTTGATACATGCACACACCCACACACTGTGTATACTTCCTTTGTGTGTAAATATGCATTTGACACTCCAATACCTTATATTCTATAAATTTATAACTTTAAAAACTTCAATAATGTTATATACTAAAATATTAAATATTACTTATGAATATTTTAATGTTAGCTTGTTTTATAGATTAATCAGTTATGCAAGCGAAATAAAAACCTTTTTTATTCCCTATATATTTGATACCGTCCTAAAAGATATATAAATTAGTAGTGTCAACTGGATATGCAAATAAGTAAATTATAACATATGCAACTAAGTTTATATATGCATTACATACAGGTGTGCATTTTATGTATGTTTGACAATAGATACATACGTGTACGTACATATTCAAACACAATACATATGTATATGCGTAACATATTTATTTGGTATGTGTATTCATGTACTAATTGCACAGCCGAACGCATTTTACTGTTCGTTTCTGCTACGGTGTTTTGCTTCTCTATGACTAATTGTGATATAATTCCATGTAGTTGCTTGACGAGCTTTTTGAAACTACTGGTCTTGAATCTGCCTGGAGCTCACTAGCAAAGAAGCTTATTGAAAATGTGTTGCTTCCATGTGGAATATGGCAAGCAGGAAAGGTAAAAAAATAACTTAATTAGTACTTGTAGTAAACTAGTATATTAATTTCGTTCTTAATACTTACGAGATATATGTTTACATATGTAGGTTGGAGCTGCCGTTAGACATGCTGCGATGGTCGGGCTGGGGACCTTTCTTCGTCGGGGTCTATGTAGCCAAGTAAGCAACTATTAGAGATAATCTCTCTCTCTCTCTCTCTCTCTCTCTCTCTCTCCAGGCACGCACACACAGATAGCATGTATACATATATAACACAGACTGGCAAGATGTATGTATATATAAATGGATACAGCTGCACCTGTGCGTTTGTATACATCTATACACATGCATGTACAGGACATATATAAATACATGTTTACTTCCAGGCAGATCTGATAGAGCTCCTTGAAACGGGACAACTGTTGCCTGTTGTTACATCCTGTTTAGAAGAAGACTTCTATGTTGACACACGTCGAACTACATGTCATGTCGTGGAGAAGATCGTGCACATTTCTGGCCTTTCTATTGAAGGTATGTTTCTGTCGTATACACATTATACATACTACGTATACTTCACAGCACACACACATATAATATTACATTGAATTTTATATATATACAGATGATATAGAACAAAGATAGGATCTGTTCTGCAAAAGGCTTGATGACAGCAATGACGAAGTCCGTCTGAGCATATTAAGAGTGTATTCTGTATTTTTTAGCACGTTACCCTCGTCATATACAGACGCGAAGTAAGTCATGTATGTACATATATGAATATATGTGTGTATATAAAGGGAATGTCCTTGATACGGAGAATGATGCATATCTTATTTATTTATTGAGTGATGCATAAGTTTATATATTTTTATTTACAGGTGAGGAGTTACTTGAGCAGTCTTGTCTTGCACATGGATGACCAGAATATGCAAATCAAGGTAATTCCGTATTGTGATTTATTGATTAGTCATTATATGTCAAACATCAATAGTCATGTTTTTTAGGAAGAATTCCGTATATACCGTCACATTTACGTGTAAGTTTTTAATTTATACACCTAAAAATAGAGTATATTTTACAGATATTAATAAAGATTATTATATATTTAACTGTTGCAATATTATATAGTTATTTTAAATATTTATGATAATTTACTAATATCCACTTAATAAACTCCATTCAAGTCATTTAAATATATGTCTAATTAATCATATGTACCTTGTCATATACTAAAGTCAAGCTTGTTTGACTTTATATAGGTTTGACATTTGAAGTTTTCGTGTTATATATTATATCATATACAATATCACAATATTAATATAAACTTATTACTAATTAGTTAAAGCAGTTTTTTTATTATTTAATATTAAATAATTATTTAATTAAATATATTGTTTGTTTAGGAGTCAGTATGCAAAGCTGTTGAAGTATGCGCGATGAAAAGACCAGCATTAGTTATGGAGATTGTTAAGGATCTCCTTGGAAAGCACCAGAGCAACCAGTATTGTGATTATTTACTTACTGTTGCGACAAATTTCATGAAGTAAGAAATTTTTTAATTTAACTTTTATATATATATATATATATATAAATAAAGCTTGTCGTTGCTTGAACCTCTTTGGTTGTGTGTGTGTGTGCGTGTGTGTAGTTTATATTAGTTGTAAAATATTAATAGTTTTTATATAATATATTTGATGGATAGATATGCTTTGGGGTTATGCATTTAAGACTCTGGAAAACGACTCATTTGGACATACCTTTCATTTTTCTGGCCAAGGTAGGCCAGTATTTTTTTATATTAATTTTAATTATATTAATTGGATACTAATTACTGTTTCACTTTGGGTCACACCTAACAATCTTTGTTTTGTTTTGTTTATGTTATCGTTTGCATGTATAGGTGCATAACTTCGTATGAAATGTTAAATGTAATTTTTGTAAATATAAATTATTATTTAATATATTTTATTCTAAAGTCTTGTTCGTATTGTACGTATATTTCATTACTTCGACAGATGACAGCATGGTAAGCTTGTGTGAAGAAGGACGGGAATGGAATCTTCTAGGTACTTAATGATTTATACATTTTATTCACAAAATAAATAAATATTAAAATATATAGTATGTGACTTAATTAAATCATTATTTTTATGGGGTGTTACAGGGAATATTTGTATGGTCCATGGAATATACTCAATGTTTGAATTGATTGCGGCGCTAAGAAAGGTTAAGTGTGAAATTTCTAAGATGTTTGGTAGGTATTAGAAAGTCAAAAACGCACCATTTTTAAATGCAATAGCGTAGTCCTCAAGTCTTGTATGGTTGGTGGTAGTTAGTCTTCGTAGAAATGTAGTGTGTGTGGTGTGCGTGTGTGTGTGTGTGTCCCAATTAAATGGGATTAGACAAGGCGTGTATTACTAATATTCATCTGGAAAGACAGAATACTAGTTGGAGACACATATAAGGAACAACTGCTTTGGATACAATATGAGGTAGATGGTATTATATATAGATACACGTAAATACACACGTATACACATGCATACACAACTACGTAGTATGCACGCTAATGCATTTTGGTCATCCATGCGGAAAACATTCCATAGAATTATACATATGCACGTGCATATATATTCTACAACACACACATATCAATTTGTTTAAACGCTTTATTAAAAGTATCTAGGAATTCGCTAGTACTAAAGCTATCAAACGAACTGTCATATGTGCTGTTGGTATTAGATGGTCCACACACAAATATACACACGCCTATGCACATACACATTCATATGCACGTGTACATGTGTATCTCTGTCTCTATATACAATAGTATTCTCTACTGGTTGAGAATCTGCATTGGGATTACAGAGGAAATATACATATCCAAGAGTTGGTGTAGTAGTAGAAGAACGGGAATGATTGCATGGATTAGATTAATGAAATACTAATTTTGTTTTCTATATAGACTGTGTCAGATATCGAAGCCTAGCTATACCGGACTTCTTAAAGTGCAACAAAGATCTCGTGCGTAACACATACGCATGCATGCATACACATACGAGCCGTATGTGTATGTATGTGTGTACAAAGTTGATAAAAAGATGTGAACAGAAGATAGCTTTTCCTTAACAAAAGTCAGACACAGTTGGTTGCCTTGGACAATGACATGGAGCATATAAAAGGTATTTTATATATTTATATACATAAAAATATATATATTTTATATATAAAGCTTATATATGCCAGAGTGTGAACTGCATAAAAATCTTTTCCAACGAGGAAATGCTTTACTTACTGCTGGGCAGACAGGGAGCACAGTGTATACATGACTACTGAGTGTATTGTTTACAATATGAGATAGACGTGCATTTTTTTCCCCCCTGTAGTTACTTATACACTGAGTAGACAAGAAAAACATGCAATTAATTATATACAGGAGGCAAGGGAACCGTGTAACTTACTTCTCAGTTAATTAATTATACATTCATATATACATATTATAATATATATAGAGAGAGAGAGATAGATAGATATAGCGGGAGACAAGGTTAAGTTCCCCACGACAGTAGGGGGGTTGAGAAATCAGTGAAAACACTGGTCAAAGATGGAGGCCCACTGTCATATTTTAATATTTATATGTTATATATAGAGTGTATATTTATTATTAAGTATGTAGATATGCATAGAAGACAATATCAAATATTTATAGCTATCTAATCAATAGATGTATAGGAAGAGTATAGTTTAAGTGTTTGAGTTAGTAATAGTGTATATGTATAGTATTTTAATATATATATATATACACTTATTTTTCATGTACAGAGTTCTGCATAAGTAGCTTTCGCAACAGAGAAAGACTCGCGTCCGGAACATGTGCTGACTCTGCATATATCAGGGGTGTTCAACTTGCAGCAAACAAGCCACGTAAGTTTAAATAATGCCCTCATTTTTTCCAAGTCAAATTTATTTGTAATTCAGTGCCATACATGTGGACGTACATTAAACTTACATTAAACAGGTACCAACCTTTGAAAAGCCTTCTTTGTTTTCTTTTATATGTAAGTATGAACAAAACAATATATATATATATATACACTAATATATATACTAAACCATCCCCAACCAATCTCCAGCGAGGCATGTAAGTCTTTCCTTTTCATTTTTTTTTCCTTCTTAACTTTAATTATTTAAACAACTGTTTATGGTCACCATCTTTCAAGCGTTTGGTTTTAATTTTGACACATAAAATCCAGGCTTCATACTTTGGCTCTTATCGTCCTTGAGAATCTTCTACCGCGTTGAGAATTTCTCACGTCTTATTCTTCAACAAGTGTTCATAGTTTTACATGTGAATCGGTCTTCTCGAGCTGTATACAGGTGTGTATAATCTGATTAGTGTGAAATCTATGAGTACATGGATAAGGGAAGAGTTATGAGAACATGGAAGGAGATGAACACGAAGATGTATCGGATCAACAGGCATCCAAGAAGAAGTACCATCGACACACAGTACAACAAACAAGGCAACTGGAGATGTAAGTGCGTGCGTGTGCGTGCGTGTGAGAGAGAAAGGAATTCTCACTCTCTGTATACAGGTTTTTCAAAGAGTGTCCACATCCAGATGAGAAGCAAAGACAGGAGCTGGGGAGAGAGTTGGGACTCGAGCCGAGGCAAGTCAAGTTTTGGTTTCAGAACAGACGTACACAGATGAAGGTATACACGTACATACACATATGCAGAAACACGCACACGCTTATGGTTGCAGGCTCATCATGAGAGGGCAGATAATTCGATGCTCAGAGCAGAAAACGAGAGCCTCCGGACGGAGAACATGGCGCTTCATGAAGCTTTGAAGAATGCAAGGTGTCCCAAGTGTGGCGGACCTCTTACTCCTGGCGAAGTTTCACTGGATGAACAGCAACTGCGTATTGAGAATGCACGCCTTCGAGATGAGGTGTGTATGTATGTTCATCAAGTTCATATTCTATGCAGTTTCATACATAGTTGATTCTTTCAATTATGGCACTCAATACTCATAAACGAGCACACCCTCTAGTTCTTTATGAGCATTAATGGCTCTGTATTTGTGAACTCAATTTGGCACGGTTGTGTAGTAACCTGTGGTCGTTATACCATCAGTTTACGCAGTGCAGTATCCATTTTGAGCTTTGATTGTTTTATATATTTTCTACTCTCTTTTTACATATTCCTTTCTCCACTTGGTTCTCAAGTCCACTTTGGTGTGCTTCTGATGCTTTCTATTGTACGCTTACGTATTATTCCAATGAAACACACACACAAACACGAGAGAGAGAGAGAGAGAGAGGAGAGGGAGAGAGAGAGATGTTACATACACATCCCAGTATTGATCAATGTGTTGCTTTCATGTGCAGTTAAATAGAATATCCGCATTGATAGCAAAGAGATCGACAATACCATCAAACATACTGCCAGATTTCCCATTTGATATCGGGGCAGGTTCAAGCTACCCAACAGAAACATCATCACCATCTGTATTGGAGATGGCAAGTCGTCCAGGAGGCCTCACAGACACGGAGAAGTCGCTAGTTGCTGAGCTCGCTATCACTGCAATGGAGGAGCTCTTACGGGTTTCTGGGGAATCCGATGGGAATCTGTGGGTATCAGATGGGATTTCCAGGGAGAAACTTAACGAGGAAGAGTATTCCCGGCTGTTTACCAGGAGTCTACCAAAGCTTGGTATGGAATGCGAAGCAACAAGAGACACGGGACTCATTATGATGAACACAGCTGCTTTAATTGATACCATCATGAACGTTGTGAGTATTGTGTGTATATGTGTGGTGTTTATGTACAGATTTGAACATTGCAAGTTGTTGCAGGGCAGATGGGCAGACATATTTTCTTCGATTGTTTCGAGAGCGTTTACTACAGAAGTATTAACTACTGGTGTGGGTAGTAATTGGAACAACGCATTACAGCTGGTATGATCATTCATATATATATACATATCTATATATATATATATATATAGAGAGAGAGAGAGAGAGAGAGAGAGAGGAGAGGAGAGAGAGAGAGAGAAGGCGTGTGGTGGTGTGTGTGTGTGTGTAAGTTTGATTATATATGATAATAATGTGTAGATTAAATCTGTGTATATGCACATATATAGGGATAATATATTTGGTTGGTAGTTGTATGCAGAATTGCAGATACTTTCGCCCTTGGTTCCAACCCGAGAGATATACTTTCTCCGGTACTGCAAACAGCATGCTGAACGAGTATGGGCTATTGTTGATGTGTCGATCGACGGTCTGCGTGAGCATCTCCAACACATCTACGGTGTAGATTGCGTCCCTCTGGGTTTGTCATTGAGGACTTACAGAATGGTTACTCAAAGGTTCGTGTGTGTGTGTGTGTGTGCACATATACACACATTATGTGTATGTATGCCTGCCTGTGTTAAGTGCAGAATTGTTAAGCAGGTGACTGTAGTTCAACATTATGAAGCAGATTATCATCACTTAATGAGCAACATATATCGGGATTTTGTGAGCAGTAGCATGGCATTTGGTGCGAGGAGATGGCTTGCTGTCTTGCAACGTCAATGTGAAAGGCTGGCAATTATGTTAACCAACACTATCTCCAGCAGAGACCTTGGTGGTATGTTCTCTCTCTCTCTCTCCTTCTCTCTCTCTCTCTCTCTCTCTCTCTCTCTCTCTATATATATATATATAGACACACACACACACATATTAGTTAATATAAATGTTTTTGGTTTGATTTTAAGTGATTCCAAATGTGAATGGACGTCGAAGTATGCTGCTGCTAGCACAACGGATGACAAGTAGCTACTGTGGGGGAGTAAGTGCTTCTATTGTGCATACATGGACTACACTATCAGGCACAGGTTAGAATAATTGTTTAAATTTATATTGAAATTATTATATATATGTATATTAATTGATATAACATATATAATTATCTATTAGATATACCCCAGTTAAACTGCACTTTAAAATTAAATATCAAGTACTAGAAGAATCAATAAAACTATATTTACTAGTTTTTAATTCATAGTATTTAACTATGAAACACAACTGATTAAACACGTATATATACCGCAATATAATGTAGTTAGGCATTTACTAATTTACTAATGCTGACTTAATAAATTTTATTCTATTTCATTTTAAATTTGCTATATATTAAATTTATATAATATAATCTAAAATTTTAACTTGTAAAAACTTTTATTGTATTTAAATTATTATGTATTTATATATATATATATATATATATATATTGACAGGTGAAGAGGATATTAGAGTAATGACGCGTAAGAGCATAAACAATCCAGGAGAGCCTCCTGGTGTTGTTTTAAGTGCTGCGACTTCATTGTGGTTACCTGTAAACTCACAACGCTTGTTTGAGTTTCTTCGAGATGAACGGCTGCGAAGTGAGGTAATTTAAAATTTATTTTTATTTATTTTTTGAAGACTATTTATTATATTATTAAAAATAAACTTGTTTAATATAATATACAAAAACAACGATTAGTAATATTATATATATTATCCTCTAATTTTTAGTCAAATATACTCCAAATAGCAGTGTTTGTTTCTATTGCATTCATGACTGCCGTTTCTTACGATATCCTTCATAAAATATATTATAAAACCTATATATAAAATGTGAAGTCGATATAGTAAATTCATCCAGGATTCACTTTACAGAAAGAGATCATCTTCTCTCCATGTGAAAAAGCAATACATATGGAATATTATACATGTTTAGTAAGTACTTTGTTGCAAATTTTTAAGCTTAAGATATTAAAAAATCATTTAAGTATATTAATTATAAGTTTATTGTAGTGGGATATACTCTCCAACAGTGGCTCGGTTCAAGAAATAGCTCGAGTTGCAACTGGTCAAGACCCTGGTTGTGTGGTCTCTCTTTTGCGTGTTGATGTAAGTCAATTAATATATACATGTATGAATGTGTGTGTGTGTGTGTGTGTGGTGTGTGTCTCTCTTTTGCGGGTTGATGTAAGTCAATTAATATATTAATATTTCTCATATTTCTAATACATGAATGATAATAATATAATTATGAATATCTGTGTCTGTGTGTGTGTAAGTCAATTAATATATTAATATCTCTAATACATGATAATAATATAATTATGAATATATTTTTATTGTGTGTGTGTGTGTGTGTGTGTGTGTGCATATTTACCTGATTGCTTTGGTTTGAAATAGCAGGCATTAAGCACATCATCACAGAGCAACATGTTAATATTACAGGAGAGCTACACAGATGCATCTGGGTCTCTTATAGTATATGCACCAGTGGATATTCCCGCCATGAACCTGGTTATGCAAGGAGGTGACCCAGTCGGTGTTGCATTACTTCCATCAGGGTTTGCTATATTACCCGATGGAAGCCCAAAACTCTCAAGTATGTATGTGTGTGTGTTATATATATATATATATATATATATATATAGAGAGAGAGAGAGAGAGAGAGAGAGAGAGAGAGAGAGAGAGAGAGAGAGGCAGGGAGGGGGGGGGAGAGGAGAGGGAGAGAGTATATTATACGACACACACACGCATGTATTGAACTGTCACTTCCAAAACTTCATATATATATATATATATAGAGAGAGAGAGAGAGAGAGACAGAGAGAGAGAGAGAGAGAGGGAGAGAGAGACAGAGAGACAGAGACAGAGAGAGAGAGTATTATACGACACGCACACGCACACACACACGCGTATTGAACTGACACAAGACGTTTTGTCCACGTGAAGTTGGAGAAACGAGCCATAGCAGCAGCGGTAGCAGCAGTTCAGGTGGAAATGGTTGTTTGCTGACGGTGGCTTTTCAGATATTAGTAAGCAACGTTCCGACGGCAAAGCTCAACTTAGAATCCGTGGCAACTGTGAACAGTCTCATATCGAGTACTGTACAGCGTATAAAGACGGCTCTCGGCTGCTAATTAAACACCCATTAATTCTGATGTGTAAGTGTGTGAGTACAATAGGTGATTTATTATTATAATTATTCTCTAGAAATTATATTTATTTAATGTTTAATTCGTTTACTTTGTTTCTTTTGTATTTTTACAGCTAGATTGTTTGAACAAAATGAGGATGAAGTCAAGAACGCACCAAAAGTTAAATGGTTCGGGTATTGACTTTGGCCTTATGTCGTCTTGTACGACTAACTGATCATATAATATTATATGTATTATATGTTCCCTACGTACACGCATACGTATTTTGTATGAGTGTGTATACACCATGCATACGTGTGCGTTCCTCAAGCAAATTGTTGACAGCTGTCTATCATATGGGCAGTTCATTGCATGTGTGTGTGTGTTGTGTGTGTGTGTGTTTCAGTTTATTTTGTATATAAAAGTTGCTACATTATACAATATGGGAGGTTTTATTCTTACTTATTAAAATTAATTAAATGGAATTAAGGTTTCTTATTTACTATATAAATTCCTTTTGATAATTAACATATTATTTTTTAATATTATTAAAACTTGTTAATTCTATTTCTTAATAAAAGATTGTGAGATTGTTCCATATATATAGAGAGAGATAGATGAATACTACCTTAGTATATTATTGTTTAACTTAACTTAATATTTAAGTAAGCATGTTCTTTCATTAAGCAATGTTTGTAAATGAACAAATATTATTTATGAGATATGAAATAGATAAATCAATAAATCATATATGTTGTGCTTATATACATATATATATTTAAATTTTTAAAAATTAATATGATATTTTATAACCTTAAGATCTAAATAAAACCTGTCTAAATAATAATTTATCTAAATTAATATATTATATTTATTAACTATCAAAAACATTTTAAATTGCAGAATATAGTTTTTTTTAAAAATAAATGAATTATTTATAAATCTTATGGTAAAAAGACATGTATATTAAAGCTTTAAGCTATATTAAAGCTAATGTAAATACACATTCTATATATGTACACTTTCTTTTTTTATTATCCATTTTGAAATAAATTATTTTATAATGCTTTTACTTTATTTTTATTATAATATATATAATTTTTCAGACATAAAACGTTATTTATAAAAAAAAAAAGTTTAAAAAAATTTTTTCACTATATATATTCATAGAAGTTATACATTAAATAAATCAATATTAAATTATAGATAAGAATATACTTTCAATTATAAGAAAAGAAAGTGCACCACTTTTAATTTTAACTGGTGTGATCATTAAGCCTATATAACAGTGATTTATAGTTAATTATTCACTAATTAATTAAGCTTAAGGTAGATGAAAGTCCATAGCCTGGAACGAAGCACGATGGAGTTTTCATACGATATCCTTCGAGTCATTTCATGCTATGATCTTTCAGTTTGCCTCTGCGATATATATATATTTACTTAGTTTCACATCATTTTCTTCATTTATAGTATTTTACTTAGTTACACATTTCTTATATTAATATACGCAGTCCTTCACATATATATATTTTCTTAGTTTAATTTCAGATATCATTTTCATTAATATATACAGCAAAGAGTTTTATTAACTTGTTACCACGCATGTACGATTTGATTAATCCGGGCCATCCACCAGCTTTTCATGGTCGTCTGAGTCATCTCGACCGTTGAATAAGCATTGTATGTGTAAGTATAAAATTTAAAACTATTTTAAATCAAATTAAATTATATATTTTAATATAATAGAGTTACTTATAAGATTATAAAATTATTAATATTTTTTTATTAATTTATTATAAATAAAAAACATATTTAGTTTCATTCTATTTCATTACAATGCCTTATAATTATTAAAGGTTAAGTCATATGTTTAATTCTTTGATTATAAATTTAATAAATCTGATGAGCATATTTGTCTGCAATAAATAATTAATATACATTTTAGAGATTTAATATATATATTTTTCATTTTCATTCATGGAGAATTCCTTAAGGAAAACATTCTAATTGACCTATTTTTAATAAAGAACTTAATAAGTTTTTCATATTTAATATAAAATTTAAATATTCTATACTGATAAATATGACAATCAATAATTATTATTAAATTTTTAATAATAATAATAATAAAGTATTTATTATCATGATAAAGTTCATTTACTAGATTTATTACAGATTAAAGTATGACAATTAATTATGTATGGTATGTAGTGAGACTAATCACGCATTTAATAATAAATATGGGAGATGCATTTTATAATTTAACTTTGTATCTTACTTTTAAATGTTTATTAAAGTATTATTAATGAGTTTTTTTATTTAACATTTTGATATATTTCAACATAAATATTAAAATTTTATTAGATTAAATTTTATATTTAATATAGATTACGTAAACATTAAATTAATATCATATTTGAAGAATAATAATTAAAATATAATACAAAGAAATATATATTTACATATTTAAAGGTATGAAATATGTATATACATTTGAAAAAAATTATATAGTGGTTTTTACATAAGAATACAATGTGACACTTTTAAATGAATATTGAAAAAATAAAATAAACTGTTATTTGAGTATGTAAAAAATATTATTTTTAATAAATAGATGGTGTATAAATCTAATAAATATAAAGACTTGAATTATTAATTTAAACAAGAAAATTTATTTTGATGAGAGTGATATTAACAAAGGTTTATGAATTCTTATGTTTCTTAGTGTGCAATTATATCTTTTATGTTAATACATATACATTTAACATTTTCATTAAGTGTTTATAGATTGACTTATGAAACAATAATATTAAATTTAAAGAACTTAACAAAACAACATATTCCTTCTTTATTCAACATTTTCATTAAGTGCATATTATTGACTTATTAAATAATGCAATATTGAATTTAAAAAACTTCAATATAATATTTATTTCTTTTTCTTTAACATATTTTTGAAATAACATTGAAATATTTTAATATCATGTTTATTATTTAAAAAAAAAAAACTCTTTTATCTAGTTTTTAAAAGAAAGTATAAAAATAATTTAATCAAATATCAGTGTTTTTACTACCGTGGTTTATTTATTTTATTTTTGTTGTCATTAAACACTTAAACTCTTTAGAAATTAAAACAATAAACAAATGCGTTTTCCATAAACAAAAGTGTACAATTCATTAATCATAACCATTATATAGTAAATATAAATATATATATTATTTACATAAGCTTCATAATAATAAAACATAGTATGTTTGAAATATAAAATTTAAAGAAAAATTAAGAGTGAAAAATATTTCCAATTTGAGGGTTTTTTAATAACTTTTCTTCATTCAAATACCAAATACAAATAAATAAAATAATAAACAAAATATTTCATTAAATTTAAATAAAGTCACTAGCACTTGACTATGATAAATAAATAATATATATAAACAAGTTCCAATTTTAATTAGTATTAGAATTTTTGATTTAATGGTTAAAATCTTAAATGCTATGTGTTAAATTAAAATGAGAGTTATTATATTTAATATATTAAATTTACAGTGTGTTAAAATTTTGATAAGAGTATTTATGTAAATAAAATTAAAATTTAAAATAAAAATAGATTAATATATTTGTGAAGATATAACAATTGAATTAAATTATGTATATTAATAGTTGACACCCTTAACATTATACTTAATATGAGAGATTTCATATCCATTATAATATAAGCTATATAATATTATGTTTTATGTATATGCTAAAACAGTATAATGAGATTAATAGCCTGGATGATGTGTATAACATATTCAAATACTTCATTTAAATAACAAATTAAATAGCAAATTAAATAGCTTTACACATAATAAAAGACACTTCCCACTCTCTCTATTATCCAAACAGCAAACACAAAAACCTTACAAAGAAAAATATATGTCATAGCTTCATAATATATGAAAATACACACCATCGTCACTTCAACACTGTAAAAAACACACACACACCAAAAAAAAGAAAAAGAAAAAAACGTTAGAAAACGTCGTAATATATATATAATATTACAGACACAGATTATGAGTATTCATATAAGTACTTATCTATGTTAAACTAAGGTAAGATAACTTAATTATCATATAGCTGCGAATATCAGTAGTTTGATCATATCGCTAATATATAAACCTATTTAAATATATTCATAAACGTCGAAGGCTACATACGTATACATGTATGAGAAATATCATAAGTACACAAATAAAGTATCATACACCTATACGGTTTTATATGTTAAACACGCTGAACCAACCTTAAACATTACGTCGCTGCAGTGGTCTCCTCGTTTTGAAGCGCCTTCTCAATCTTCTCCACAGGAACCAGGGGTATATACCCCGACAGAGGAATATTCCTGACCCTGAACGTGGTTACAAGCTGGTTAAACTTCTCAGCACCGAACAAAGCCGAGGGTGCTACCAGGTCAATAACTTTCGGCACTCCTGGTATGCTCTTCAGCTTCTTGAGCCCCTCTATTGTCCATGCTTCTGTAGTCATAAACTATAAGTAAATATATGACATCCTTATAGATAACATCCATACACATGAAACACATACATCTATACAATATTTACACATTCATATAGGTTAAGCATGATACAATACACAACACACATACTAGAACTGTGTAGATTAGTATACTGACGTCACTCTCTCTTTCTCACGGACACCTAAACACACACACACACAACGTACCTGCGACCGGCTCGTACTTGATGTAATACACCCTTGCTGACTCGTACAGGCCATTCTTCTGCACATCAGAAACCACAGTCTTTGCAGCGTCCGGTGCCTGTTTTGCAACATCAAATGCTCTCTGAGTCGTGTCCTTAACCACAGGAGGAAGGTTGTCGTCTAGTAAAAACTAGTGTATCCCCAACCTAGTTCATTTTTAACAAAAAATTAGTAATGCCCTTAATAAGCATACGCATAAACTAGTAACAGATGTATCCCACTAGATGCGGAATATAACATGATACATATTACATACCTTCTTGTCTAGGAACTCAAGGAGCTCCATGGGTTTGCCTTCAAACTTGTCGTAAACGGGCCAACCACAGTTTTAACGGTGCCTTCAATGGAGTCAACACCAGGTTTAAGTGGGCCTGAGTTCTCCTTAGCGAGCTCATAGATGGTTGCGATATACCCAGTTGCCGTCTCCCCCGCTGCTTTGAATATACCCAGGTACTTGAGCTTTGGTGGCTCCTATAAGAAAGAAAAACCGTCATAAGCATGTGGACATCCGCTCTACATGCGTTACTGTGTGTAACTTCAAATGGATATACAGAAGTCATTATTTAACTCCATCTATGTACGTTACGTATCTATGAAATCGCATTTATTAATGAAACACTATCTATCTTTATAAAATACTACATATAAACATTAAACAATGAGCACTGAGAAAAAAAAAAAAAAAGTAGCCGGTCGGAATAACCATACTAGTATATATAATGTGTGTGTGTGTGTGTGTCTATATATATATATATATATACAGAGAGAGAGAGAGAAGGTACCAGTTAACATATAAAAATAAAAAATTAGCAATGCCCAAATGCGAGATCATATGAATCAATAAAAAAGCACGAATTTCACAGATCTAATGTACAAATACCTCAAGAATGGGCTCTTCCTCCACTTCGCTGGCCATGGATGAAAAGATCGATGAATATTTTACCCTGCTTCGTATGTAAAGCAGATCTTGCCGCCACAGATAACCAGTAGAAACGAGGAACCAGCTGAATAGGAATTAGGTCTAGACTTCTCTGGAAATAGAGCTACCATGTAATGACACGCGTCAAAAGAATCTTTGACGCTCGTTGACTTATGTCAGTGAATATACTCAAAATTCTAAAATATCTACACTTCTGTGTGTGTTTATTGGTACATGCCATGTTTGTCGAATGAAGTTACTGTATACATATGTTTTTATAGTTTAAGATACTTTATATATCTATACACATACACCTACCTACGCGCACACATACATGTACAATAAAGAAACCTTAGTTTAACAGGGAGGTACAATGGCAAACCCACGAAGCTCCTTGCGTTCGACACAAACACGCTTGATAACTCCACACCTACACATATGATCCAGTTGATCCTCGGTATACGGCCCATTGTGATCCACTAAAGGAGGGTACTTAGACGCCTCTAAAGTCCTTCGCTTGTCTAGAACTGCCTGCATACACACACACGCACAGATATATATATATATATTATATATGTGTGTGTGTGTGTGTGTGTGTGTGTGTGTGTGTGTGTGTGTGTGTGTGTGTGCGTGCGTGTGTACATTTTCGTATGTACCTGAGCAAGTGGTGCCCAATACTCTCGCTTCCTGTGGGGACTCCTATTAATTGAAAACTATGTTATGATACCCACACAGGCACGCACACACAGACACACCCTTCCATGTGTGTGTGTGTTTCATTTCTTTAGAACTATTTATATTTAAACGTTATGATATGTATCAAAAGTGTGCGTGCGTGCAGTATGTGGACATGATATGTACCTCTAAACGCACACAGACACACACTTTCTTTCTCCGTGTGTGTGTGTGTGTGCGCTCTTCACCAGTGACTATTTATCTAGAACTATTTAAACGTTATAATATGTATCCGTGTATCCATATATACAACATGTGTGTGCATGGAAAATTGCAATGAACCATACTTTTATGTGGTAAGGAAAATGTGTATTGACTACAAACATTATATGTACACACATTATGTATAATAGTTGATCCAAATACTCTTTATATGTACAATGTGCGTGTGAATGCCTACACGCGAGCGCAAACACGCACACACACACCTTGATAATCCATCGGAGGTAGCTATTTGGGACAGATTCGAGCTCCCTACGCCTGTATTTGCCGAAATCGAGAATGTAGAGCGGCCCGCTTCTGGCTACAAATATGAGCTTCTTGAATCTGTAGCCTGCCGGAAGCAATCTATGTGGAAGAATGGACGCGCCAAACACCGCATTCAGACTAAGAAACCCCATAAACCCTAAACCTAAACCTATATAATTTTGTTACAAAGTGGAATAATTTAATTTATGAAAACTAGAATGAAATGAATTAATTTATGAATAATTAGTACACATGCCCACTTCTTTAACTATTTGGTAATATATGAGTTTATTCCTAAATAAGTTCTTATAATTAATTATCCTTAATTTTGTGAATTTATCTTAAATTGGACCATTAATGTTAAGTTTCTCGATGATTTTAATAATTTTTATATTAACAATTTAATGATTTTAGAACCTTTATAAGTTAAACCTAATGAATTTATGGGTGTCTATGACACACATCGATGCAATATAAACTTATTATTATTCTTAATTTGGTGTGTTTCTTAACAATAAGTAATTCTATTAACTCAATTGTTATTAACATGGTGAGTTTATGCTTGGACTTAATAATTTAATGACTCTTAACTTCTAATGAATTTATCCTTAAATTGAACCTTTTAGAATCTAAAATTTTACACTCACAGTTAAATTAAGACACAAATGTGTTATACTTAGTTATGAGTGTTGCTCTTACCTTGACTTAAAAAAGAAGGCTAAAGACATGCCTTAACCTCTGACATTTGAAACATTTTTAACAAAACCTTGTAAGTATGGATTCACCAACATTAAGGGTAGGTTATCCCGAAAGTGGGATGTACCCTTATCGTTTGGAAATTTACACAACACAACATAAAATTATGTCTTAATGACACAAGTTAAAATTTGCACTACTAAAAAAATAAGTTTAATTATAAACCCAAGAACTCTTGTTACATATCTTATTTAATATATGTGATATCCCCATGTTTTTTTATTTGTAAAATGGGTTAGTATGGAATAATGTTGGTGAGCTTAAAGTCATCGATCTCTACCCTAACCTAAGGAATTGTTATGAGGTTAGGTCAACCCTAAGGATGTTTCTACTCATATTCGATGTGTTAAACTCACTAAACTAATTAAGAAACCAATTAAGACATGGAAAAACCAAGGTAATAGTTTTTTAAATGAAAGTGTTAGCTTGGCTCATAATTTCTTGCAAATATCTAATAACACTGCACTAAATGGGCATGTCAATATGGTTTAGTTGTCAACTAGAAATACTATTTTATTAAAGTGTTTAAAATTAAAATTCTTTTTGAGTCTTTTTATCTCACAAATATAACCACTTTATGTGGTCCTAATCAAGTATCAATATTGAATGCTTTAAACTTAATATTCAACATACATTATACAATATTTTGCTAAGTCATTTATAATCAATCTTTGAAAGATTGTATAAAATAAATTTAGAGTATAAATGTTTAATATATGAGGTAATAAAAAACCTTATAATCTTGAATTAGATATTAAATCATATGTTAAGAATTTTGAATCATAATTAATAAAAAAAGAAGACTATCTTCTTAAGATAATTTAGCAACTTATCGTTATATTTTCATGAATATTGAACCAAATTCAAGCTAATAATAAACATAAAAAACACTATTAAATCTTAAGTCAAAAAAGATCCTACTTTTTGATATTTTAGAGAATTGAAAATACATATTTTGTATATTCTCTAAGCACCCACATTAATATCCTTTAAATACCTTCAACAACCCTATTTCATAAAACATAATATTCTTGATATCAATAATGTTTGTTCCATAAATAGCATTTGGTTTATTTAACTAACCTAATAAGATACTAACTTTTACATTAATTTATAATGACCTTAAAATCATATTAACTTCATGTTTTAATTATATCATATAATTTAGTTAAACCTAATTTAATACATAGAGCTACATCATACTCATTTTGGACATGTAACAATTTCATTAAATGTAATGAATTAACTTGAAAATGCATTTCAAATTACAACACTAAGATACTTCATATCAACGTGTTAGACTTAAATCCCTTTTTAGTTCCTATATTTTACGATTATGGCCATTCCATGAGGTCAAAACTAATCAAATATTGAGTATTCCTACTTGAATATTCAATACATATTATACTATACTTTGTCAAATCATTTATAACCAATTTTAGAAAAATAATATAAACACTTTTAAAATATATAAATATCCCAACAAATGAGGTAATAGGAAACCTCATATTGTAAAACTTTGAATCACGATCATCAAGAAGGAAAATTATCTTCATGTGTTAATTTAGTAATTTGACATTATATTTTACCGTTACTGAATTAAAATCAAGGAAAAGATGGATCTTCATTCAGTTCTTTAGTACTATAATCTTAGTTTAAATTATAATTACATGTGCACTGTAGAAGACATTAGAGTTAAACATGTTGAATTGTGGTTAATGTTGTTTTCTACAAGAAAACATATGTTCATAAATTGTAATAATATAAATAAGGAAAAGTTATATATATGCCCCTTAAATTTGACAAATCATAAATTTGTCTTTCAAATTTCTGAAATTACAAATTTACCTCTATAAACATTTTAATATTACAAATATAATTCTTTAACACATTTTAGAATATATTAATTAAATTAGGGCAAATTTATTTAATTTAGAACAAAGGGTTATGTGTAAGATAGTGATTGATGTAAGAGATTATTTCAATTTAGTTTAAGAACTACCACTATATATTATATGGTTTTGATTTCAGTATTTTAAAAATTATATTATATATGTTGTTATATAAGCATGTTGAAATTTAAAAATTAACTGGGTAAAAGCTTTAAATTTTGGTTCATATATATACGAAAAGGAAAAAATATATATGGTTCTTTGTGTGTATGTACGTCTATATTGTGTAACCATATCATGTGTTTAAAATATATATACATTTATGAACCTTGTTTATATGCATGAAAGTGAATACACAGATAAATAAGCACAATTATATAAAATGAACATCATTATCTTAGTGTTAATATATGTTTATGTGTATGTAAATCTAGGTAAGAGTTTAATAAAATAATTATTTAAGACAACACACGTTGTAACTAAAATGGGCATGATATAGGAAAATGAGAATAGAAAATAAATATTAATTAATACTTAAGTTTTAATTCTTAATTAATTATTTAATAAATATATATTTAAATTATTCTTTAAACATATATTATTCTAAAGAATATTTTTTTAATAAAAAATGCTAATTAAATATTTAAAATTACTAATATTATTAAAAAATGGGACTATAATGCACATTGTAACAAAAAATGAGCATGATATAGGAAAATGGGAATAGAAAATAAATATTAATTAATACTTAAGTTTTATTCTTAATTAATTATTTAATAAATATATATTTAAATCTTTTCTTAAACATATATTACTTTAAAGAAATTTTTTTTTAATATTAAAAATGCTAATTAAATATTTAAAATTGCTAATATTATTAAAAATAAAAACTATAGACATGCCCATTTTAGTTACAACATGCATTATAAACATGCTCATTTTAGTTATAACGTGCATAATCTAGTAAGAATAATTATCTAGTTACTATGTCTATTTTTAAAGTAATTTTTTTGTTAACCATGTTTCATATGTTTACACCACTTTATGACATTTTATGTTTATCTTTTATTTTTTAAAATTCTATATGTTTAAACCTCTTTAGGACATCTTATGTTTATTTTATATATTTTTAAAATAATCTTTGTCAAATATGTTCTATATGTTTACACCTCTTTAGCTAATTCGTTATACACTAAGTTTTAAACATGTTTAAAATTCTTGAATCTTGTGCTCCCATCGTTAATTATGTCAAAATTCTTTATGATATAATATATTATATAAGATGTTGTTAAATAAGATCTAATGTTATCAAATTTAATTTATCCAATACTCAAATATATAGTTTCAAATAATATACTAAATATTCCTATTATGAGGTGGCATGGATATATGTATATGCACCCAAGTGACTTAATCATCTTTATTTTAACGCATACAAGCAGCAGATCGATTTTTGACATTCAAAACCCTCCAAGTAAGAGAACACATCTTTAAGAAATCCATGGTCTCAATGGGCATATAACCAAACGGCAAGCAGAATCGCAAATGCACTTGTTTCGGGAACATGCGTTTCAAGTTCTTAAACGAAGTGTACAGACTTTTGTCAAGGCCACCAAAGTTCCAGAAGCAAAATGTCATGTCCAACTTGGGACAACATTGCAGCATGTTAATGAGAAATACGATATGGTTGTGCTCTAGTGAGTTATCTTGCTTCTTCACGTAGATAAATAGCCTTTGGAGCTTGCAGAGAGCCCACTTCTCTATGTCTACATACTGTAAAAATAGTATGGATTAGATTATATACAGTTTGTATACTATAAACTCACCTTCAACACGTAATCTCCAATATGAAGTTCATCGACCATTTGAAACTGCTGCACAAGATCCGGGAGATCAAGTAGTCCTTGGGTGAGTTTAAACGGGCAATAGGTGGTACCGAATAGATCTAGCACCCTTACTTGTTTAAACGCCCTCATGGACGCAATATCCCAAATGCTCCAAGTGCCTAAGAATGTAATCCTCCTTAGTGATTTCCAGTCTCCCTTTAATAATACAGAGGGACTGCACAGTGTAATCCATGCAATCTGGGAGCTATCTTTATTATGCACCTCAAAACTAGCACCACGCAGCACCAGATATCTCAGCCTTGGCATTGACAGAAGAATCTTGTCACCATTACAAGTCTTAGAATTAAGAGAGAGCTTCCTGAGTGTGCTACTATGTAACTTGTGCAAGGCAGTGCTGCTTGATTGCAGCCCTGAACAGTCAAGCTTTCCATAGGTCTGGAGTCGAGAAAAACCTGCACTCCTACACAGCTGATAGGAGCTTGTATATATGCCTCGAGGCAAGTGCTTGTGGCGAGAGTACCAACTGCGTTGGGTGACTCCCAAATGTCACTCTGAACAACCAATCTCCGAAGTTGCACACAGTTAGCAACGTTTGGCACAAGGTCCTTCCACATGACTTGGTTTGAAGCTAGCAGGCGCAGAGACTCCAATTGCCTGAACTCTCAACCATGAAGTTGTCATATGTAAGCGCTCTTCATCGTGATTTCCAAAGCAAACCTGTATTCCGAGTTTTTTCAAGGTGCCGGTGGAAATCTGGCCAAGCCAAGTATCTATTCCTTGTTGTATTCTATGGAAGCTTTCTACATTGGCAATGTTTTTAAAAATAAAGAATACCCGCGTAGCACATCTACTCAACTCTCTCCACCTCTTGCTCACCATTGAGCAACTGGCCAAGGACTTGAAACTGTTTAAGAGTGAAAACACAAGAACAAGGATATCATCGTTCACCATGTCTAGTGACACATCTTGCTCAACCACTGTTGACCTAGTTCGCTTCATACCTAACAAAAGCCCTAGACAGCGATTCAAAAGGTGATTAACTAGTTACAAAATTTAAATTAGAATATACCAAGAATAAATTATAACGTGTGTTGCATGAACACTTCTGTATGTATGTATATATACATACTATATTTACATTAGGAAACAAGAGACGAGAGATTGTATGCACACACATAAACACACAAACACACCATCTGCATATGCACACAAGTGTGTGTATAGTAAATTTGAAATGAGTAAAATTACAAATACTTTCTATTTGTTTATTTATTTACTTATTATTGTAATTTTAATATTACCCCACTCAAGTACCCCCCACACACACCATATCATATATATCTTACCATTTTTACCATGAGAAGAAACATGTAAACACATGTATGCAAAATATGTAGACATGCGTGCATATATAATACATACGGCCGTTTTTTACTGTTATTTAAATCTCTCTCTCTCACACACACACATGCACACGCACACGCACACGCATATATCTGCACACATTCGCATACCCTCGTTCTGATTTTCTGCCTTCGTTTCCTTCTGACGATTACTTAGTTCCTCGTCACCTAAGAGATTTAAGATAAAATTAATACGTTATGTAGTTGATATCTTAATGTGACAATCGCAACAGACTCATTCTGCACTATTTTCAAGGACATTGTCTTACAGAACATAATGCATAAACTACACACAGCCACACACACACATCAACGTATATTAAGTTGATCAACTATATTACGTCGATACCGCTACAAGTACAAATACATAAAAGAACTATGATCATATCTGTCTTGTATTGACTTTTGTTATATAAACTGGAGATACATACCTCACTCACAGAAAAATGATAAAACGTCTTGCTTATATAAATGTTCGACAACCGGACAAGAATAAAGCGTGAATTAAACATGATCGAATCTGTCCGACATCAACATACTTTGCTACATAGATTTTCTTTAAAGGAGCAACAAATAAATGAAAAAAAAAAAAACATATAAAAGGTCGGTACATTTTGGAGCTTTTCTAATTAATTTTCGCTAAAGAAGAGATAATTTTTTGTATAGAAGACCGATGATCAGTAATGATCGTATCTTTCTTACAATATAAACTGAAGCTATATGCTCACTTACAGGAATTTTGTCTAAATAACATCAAAAACTCAAACAATGATAAAACATCTTACTTATATAGATTTTTGCAAAAATATGCTACAAATAAAGAATAAATCATGAATTAAACATAATCGAGTCTTTCGCTTTAAACGATCAACAAGCATGCTTTTTTCGATGGCGATCTTGGGAGACTTGCACAGTGGCCCCCCACTAGGATATGTATGAAAGGTAAATTAATATTTCTGGAGGTTTCAGTGCTAAAAACATGGTGAATATATAAATTAATGCATTCACAAAGTTTTATTCATTTTTATTACTTATAAATTTTCTATTTTGAAAGTAACTATTATATATACTCAAAGTGCTTTGCTCTCAAGAACACATATAGTTATTTTATTAGACATAACTATATGAATTAGTTACTTTATTCAACATAATTATGAATTATCATTTATTAAAATGCGATAGTTATTATGGAATTAATTCAAGATATTAATGGAATTTTAATAATTTCAAGATGAAATATAATGTTACAATGTATTAAGCAACAATTTAAGAATTAAGAAGAATCGTGAACAAACATTTGGTTCATTTAACTGACCTATTAACGTTTACATTAATAATCGTGACCCTAAAATCATATTAACCTCATATTTTAATTATATTTTATAATTTAGTTAAACCTAATTTAATACATCAAATTAAGATACATCATTATTCATTCTGGACATTTAACAATTTCATAATTAACACATTACTTCCAAAATAACGTAATACAAGGAATTACTTTCTCATTCATGAATTAATTTAAAAATGCATTTTAAATTACAGTACTAAGATATTTCATATCAACGTGTTAGACTTAAATCCCCTTTAGTTCTCATATTTTACGATTATAGACATTTTATGAGGTCAAAACCAACCATAATATTGAGTATTCCTACTTGAATATTCAATACATATTATACTTGCTAAGTCATTTATAACTAATTTTAAAAAATAATCATAACATTTTTAAAATATAAATATCCTAACAAATGAGAGGAAACCTTATATCCTAAGGACTTTGAATCATAATCATCAAGAAGAAAATTATCTTCATGTGCAAATCTAGTAACCTAATATATATTTTACTGGCATTAAACCAAACTAAAGGGAGAAATGAGATCTTTATCCAATTCTTTAATGGATAATAGTTATAATCACATGTGCATTATAGAAGACATTAGAGTTCATGTTAGGTTGTGGTTAATGTTGTTTTTTGCAAGAAAACATATGTCATAAATTGTAATAATAAAAATAAGGAAAAATTATATATATGCCCCTTAAATTTACAAATTATAAATTTTTTTTAAAATCCTATAAACATTTCAATATCACAAATGTAATCTTCAACATATTTTAGAATATACTAATTAAATTAGGGTAAATTTATTTAATTTAGAACAAAGGGTTCTGTGTAAGACAATGATTGATGTAAGATTATTTTAATTTGATTAAAAAATTATAAAATGTCTTTACTATATATTATATGGTTTTGATTTCTATATTTTGAAAATTATATTATATATATTGTTATATAAACATGTTGACATTTAAAAATTAATTGGGTAAAAGCTTTAAATTTTGGTACATATATGTACAAAAAGAAAAAATATATATATTTCTTTGTGTGTATGCATGTCTATATTGTGTAACCATATCATATGTAAATAAATACCTATTTTATGTTACCATTGTGTTTAAAATATATATACATTTATGAACCTTGTTTTTATCCATGAAAGTGAATACACACAAATAAACGAGCACATTAATATATGTTATGTGTATGTAAATCCAGCTAAGTTCAATAGAATAATTACCTAAGAGTTATTGTTATAGTAGAATAATTACCTAGTTACCTAGATCTTATGTTTATTTTTAAAGTAGTTTTTGTTAAACATGTTCCATATGTTTACACTACTTTATGACATTTTATGTTTATCTTATATTTTTTTAATTCCATATGTTTACACCTCTTTAGACATCTTATATTTATTTATATATTTTAAAAATACTCTTTATTAAATATGTTCATATGTTTACAAGTACAAATACATAAAGAATACGATAAGCATTGATTATATCAAAGAGCAACAAAAATAAAAACATGAGTCAACATTTTTTTTTTCTAATCGATTTTTGTAAAGAAGAGACAATCTTTTATAGAAAACGATATCAGCAATGATCATATCTTTTTTTAATATAAATTGAAGTTATACGCTCACTTACATAAATTTTCATTTAAATAACATCAAAAAACTCAAAAAGAATGATAAAACATCTTGTTTATATAGATTTTCAACAAAATATGCCGCAAATAAAGAATAATTGATAGAGTCTTTCGCTTTAAACCGATATATAAAGAAATGAATAGGTTTCATTGATTACATTTGTTAGGGTTTCTTAAACTTTATTTAGTGACATCCGTGCTAAGACATTGTAAATATATCAAGTAATGCATTCACAAAGCTTTATCCATTTCTATTACTTACAAATATATAAATTAATGCATTCACAAAGCTTTATCCATTTTTATTATTTACAAATTTTCTACGCCACATATATTCTTAAAAGTAATTTATATATACTTTTGTGATTCAACTTTGGTAATTATTATTTAGCGACTCTTCATATATAAATTCAATTGTATCTTTGCGCACTTTAATATTAGGATTCATATAAATTCTGTGTGCTTAAGATCAATAAAGTTTAAAATAATTAATCATTTAATGCTCAAAATTAAAATTATAACCCTTTTAATAATTAATTAAATCACATTCTTTGGTTTTATATATTAATAAATGAGATCTGTAAATATTTCTTAGTTCTATTAGGTATTGGGACCATAAATATATTATTTAAATCCCTTTTTATATCACCAAACACTAATTAACCCTGTACTTTTCTATCTTTGTTATATTATATTTACTAAACTTACTTTCATTTATTTTTATTATTTTTTTAATCCTCCAATTTTAATGCTACTATTTTATAAACTAATATAACAAATAACTATAAAAAATTATATTAATCAGCAATAGTATATAGAGAAGCTCAACATTCTACCGTAGCAATTTGTTGTTACATTTTAACTATCATATATTTGATTTCTTTCCAAATTATTATGAACAAACCAAGTGTCAATTTTAAAACCTTTAATATTATTACATATCTTACATTTATATTTTATTCTATTTTTTTGTTGTTATCTCTTCTCATTTTCATTAAAACGGACGGGAATATGTGCTGGAATGCCGCCTGCGTCGTGGTTTGTTGGCCCATGCCACCGGGAAGAGCCGCACGATCCCACTCACCGGAGTTCCACGCACGGTTCGGGAGCCGAGCCTTAAATCTTTGACAAATATGGTTCTTTAAAAGTAAATCGATTTTAACATAAATTAATTATTTTTAATCATGAATTAGTTCTTTCATGCAATTTATGCATGTTTATATCTTAAAAAAAACAATTTATAAAAGAGCAAAAATTAAACATTATGAGAATAATAATAATAATGAAAGAAACAAATAACACAAATGAATGAAATGAAAAATCTATATGAGACACATAAAAGATGCACCACTCAAATATATACATGCTTAAATAGGAATGTATTAATAAAAAGGGATTTACATTTTTTTTAATTATTTGTTTTGACTTATATCAAGTATAGAAGATGTATCACTTAAATATAACATGTACACCTTTAAAGGAGAATGTGTTAATGAAAATGATTTATAAATCCTTATAAAAAGCGGCATTGTGCAAAATATTCTTTTGTTTTTGTACATCACATTTACGTATTAATTTTTAAACAGGGAATTTTAAGGCTTAAAGATGTCAATGAGAAAAAAAAACCAAATACACGATTGCAACAAATAAAGAAAAAAAAGTAGGTGCATTAATCGTTTATTCTTGTAATTTTACATTTTAAATAATTTATACATTGTCAATGCCCCTTTATTATTTTAAAACTTTTTGGATTTAGGATGCGACCTATTATGATATGGGAGGAAAAATAATATGATACAAAAATTAAAAAACATGAATCCCTTACGTAGTTTGCTTTTATATAAAATGGATTTGTTTTTTTATCTTTTTCATGTGACTTAATATAAATCAAAACAAATAAAAAAAAAACACATTCCCCTTAAGTGATACATCTTTATATACTTGATATAAGTCAAAACAAATAATAAAAAAAATGTGAATCCTTTTTTATTAATACATTTCTATTTAAGCATGTACATGTTATATTTAAATGGTGCATCTTTTATCGTGTCTCATATAGATTTTTATTTCATTCATTTGTGTTATTTGTTTCTTTCTTTCATTATTATTATTATTCTCATAATATTTAATATTTGCTCTTTTATAAATTGTGTTCTTTAAGATATAAACATGCATAAATTTCATGAAATGACTAATTCATGATTAAAAATAATTATTTATTTTAAAATCGATTTACTTTTATAGAACTGTATTTGTGAAAGATGTAAAAATTTAATGAAAGTGAAAACAATAACAAGAAAATAAAATAAAATGTAAATGTAAGGTATGTAATAATATTAAAGGTTTTTGAATTAACACTTGGTTTGTTTATAATTTAAAATGAAAGTAAATGATTAATATTATATATTGTTGATCAATTAAAATGTAACAACAAATTGTTATGGAAAATGTTGAATATACTATTGTTGATTAATATAATTTTTGTAGAGTTATTTATTATATAGTTTATAAATAGTAGCATTAAGATTGGAGGATTAAAAAAAATAATAAAAATAAATGAAAGTAAGTATAGTAAATATAAATATAAGGTTAATTAGTGTTTGGTGATAAAAATGGATTTAAATATATATTTATGGTATTAATACCTAATAGAACTAAGAAAATATTTATGGATCTTATTTATTAATATATAAAACCGATGAATGTGATTTTACTATATGGAGGTTTTGGTGCATGTGTCTCCCTCATATAGAGTTTATATATTATCAATTTCATAAACATGAATGTAATTATTCAAAAAGTTGATTTACTGACATTGCATTAATTACAAATGTAAGTGTTCAAAATTTTATAAAATATACGTTTCTTAGTCCCTTAAAATTAGGTTTCTTTAGTATTAAGGTTTGATTATCCCTTTGAGTTCAGTATCAATGCTTTTAGAGTTGCATTTCATATTTCTAATACATATGACTTATAAAGATTTGTACTAACCGCGTGCCTTTCTCATGCAAAAATATTTGGTGAATCTAATTTATAATTTTGACAATTATCAAAGTTAGTCATTATATAGGTTAAGAGAAGGTAAAGTTAAATGTTTTATAAATGTACTTGTGAGGCCACTGTGGTACAACAAATCTCTTCAATCTTATTAATGCTAATATTAAATGAGATTATTTTGTTTTATACATAAGTTAATAAATATTTTAAATTAATTTACGAATTAAAGCATATTCTTCAAAAATAAAACTAATTAAAACCAACGTTTTAATATAGCTTCTATTTTGCTAGAGTTGCGCTGGTTGAGTGTTATAAAAATTTCTGGTCCTAAATAAGAACTTTCCGATTTTAATAATAAATATTAATATAACTTCTTGGGAAACTTTAATAATATAAATTAATAAAAACTTGTTTCATAATATGTGTTCTAAGATCCATGTGTATGGCTGCATGTGCACATACTATTATTAGCATAGTGGGTTTTGATAACTGTCGGATTGGTTTCAATCTGAACCACTCGCTATTATATATAAGTTAGGATTCTTGAACTAATAGATATACACATTTCTATATTCTGAGCTCTCACATTGTGGAGGTGAGGGCACCTTTAATTATCCCTATGGAGTGCTCGAATTTATGTCTTTTTTGTCGATTTTCTTTGTTTTCTTAGATCTAGCTTTTTCCATTGTCTAGATCTATTCCTTTCTTATAGATTCTTTGTCCATGGATCCACAACAGGCAAACTCTTTGTCTGTAGAGTAGCTACTCATGCAGTTGTTGGATGCCATGCGGATGCAGCTAAACAATCACTCTTAGCTGATGGCAGTATTCACAGCCCAGGTACTCCTCCTGCTCTTGTTGCAAACCCTTGTGTCCGGCCGGATTTCTTTCGCGGAAATCTTGGAGATGATGTGTACCATTGGTTTGACCATTTCACTGTGGTTGCCACATATCATTCATGGGACGGTGCTCAGTGTTTGCACGAGTTTCCTACTTGTCTTCAAGGGATGGCGTTGCAATGGTACAATGTGTGGACATTGCAACTCGTGGAGATTGGAATATTTTCCAGAGATCTTCAAACATGCATTTGGGCATGCAGACGACTATGATGATGCTTTTCAGCAGTTGCATCGTATTCGTCAGGAGCCATCTGAGTTGGTGATGCAATTTGGTGTTCGCTTTCGAAGCCTTTTTTGTGCGTGCAGAACCTAACATGTCGGAACACATCAAGTTAGGTATGTTGTGGCCACACTTCGTCAAGACCTTGTGGGGCTTGTGCATGCACTAGCTAGTGACTCTTGACAATGCTTTGAGGCTGGCACAACAATATGAGTCGTCACCTCTCCCACTTGCACCTTCACATTCTCTCGTTCCACTTCATGTTGGGATGGACCTTCTCCTATGGAGGTTGATGCTGTTGTTGCTCGTGTATTAGCACAAGGTGGGCCCGTGGACGAGGATGTGGACATGCAGTTCATTATTGGACATGTGATGAGGTTGGACACACATATCGACGCTGTCAACGGTTCCCGATTGACGTCCCCATTTCTAGGTGGAGGCCTTAGGTAACAACGTCCGATTGGCGCCATTGCAATAGCAAGTCCTAATGCGGTGGATTTTCTGGGAAATGATGAATCGCATGAGTAGAGGGGGGTCCTAATTAGTGATCCCTCCGTCTTTCTTTCAGGAGTATTATCAAGGGTTCACTTGGCACCAGTTCATCCGGTCTTCACTTTTCAAGCTCGATTTAATCACACGCCACGTCCTATTTTCCTTTGTGTTGGTGGATACATGTTCGATTTTGTCCTCTATTTCTCAATTTGTTGTTACATGTTGCAACCTTCATTTGCGTCGTGCGGTAGAACCAATCTTCATTTTGTAACAGACACACTCATGCTTGTTCATGGGATGAAGTTGACATTGTTGTTCGTGTGGATGATTGTGAACTTAAGCTTCAATCTTTACGGGTGGTGCCAAGTCAAGCTTTTCATCTTATTCTTGGTATGGATTAGTTAACTCACAATCATGCAAGTGCGACTTCGAAAAGTCTCCCCCCTAATTGACTCTCCCTCATCTTTCTTTAATTCTTCTTATTTCTATTCCACTTCATTCATCTGCTTCCACCTTTGCTTGTATCACTTTTGTTTCACCTTTATTTCCAACCATCTTCCCTTCATGTTCTCATTTTCTTCTCTAGATCCATCAGATGATTGTTGTACTATAATCATTAATCAACTCAAAAAGGAGTATGTTAATCTTTTCAACTTCGACTTGTCATCTGGGGTCAAGATTGTGATACGCCACTCTATTTCAACTGGGGATACTAGGCCGATCAAGGTACCTATTCTGTGTTGGTCACCAAAGGAGCTCAAGATCTTACGAGCGAATGTTAAGAAGATGTTGAAGAAAGGAGTGTTTAACATCAGTTTGGGGTTTTGAAAAGCTCCATGCCTACTTGCATGGTTCTCAAACATTGTCGGAAGGTGACTATGCAGCAGTCACTTCGTTGTTGAAGCGGAAGAATTTGATTGGGCGTACTACTCAAGTGGCCTTGAAGCTTCAAATTTACGACTTCGAGGTTGTTCATCGCCCAGGGAGTTCATGCCTGATGCTGATGCTCTTTCTCGAACTCCTCTTCACCTTCTCTTTTTTCTTCTGCCCTTGAGGAGCCAGTTGTTCCAGCATTAGTGGACTTTTTTGAACGAAGATTCTGTACCATCAGCAGTTGCGATGCCTGAACTTCAGTATCCACAGAATGCAGAGTTAAATTTGTCATCTTTGGATGAGGTTCAGGAAGTTCAAAAGGTTGATCATGGATTCGAAGGCTTTGTGATAGGTTTGAAATCCTGTATCACTTGCTGGACTTGCCTTTCAGACATTTACATTCGTAATACCGCATTAAGGACGACCTTCTTGTGGGGACTGATCTAGATGATCATTTGCGGTTGGTAGTACCTTTGGTTTTCATTCCACATTTCCTCTGTGCTTACCATTGTCATGACCTTGTGCAAAGAGCGAAACCTTTAGAACAAGAGCAGAACCTTTGAGCTGAAGGAGGAGATTATATTTAAGAGAGAATAAATACAAAATGAAACACAAGGCCGAAGACTGGTGTTGAATGATTCTGAGAACATGAAACTGGAACCTGTTTATATATCTGAGGTCCTGAGGATTATGTGGTCCACAACTGGTCTGGAACATACATATGAATATATGCCTTACTGTTGAATCAGATGGTGTAATTTAGCATCCAGGATCATACAGACAAGTTGGTTAACGGAGTCCGGGCTTCCTCTCCTTGGCCATGCGGTTAAAGGACCTGGAGTCCGGGCTTCCTCTCCTTGGCCATGCGGTTAAAGGACCTGGAGTCCGGGCTTCCTCTCCTTAGCCATGCAGTTAAGGACCTAGAGTCCGGGCTTTCTCTCCTTGGCCAACCAAGGACCTGGAGTTCGGGCTTCCTCTCCTTGGCCATGCAGTTAATGACCTACATATGTGCTTTAGCAGAAAGGTCTCGTGTTTAGGTCATGTGAAAGACAAAAAATAACCCATAATTCGTACATGTGTCACTCGTACCCGGTGCAACCTCCTTGGTACCTCCATCAGTACCATCGTTGCTCGTCATCGTATCTCCATCAGTACCATCACATGGTGCAACGTCATCGGTATCTCCATCAGTACCATCACACGGTGCAACGTCATTGTCATCGGTATCTCATTAGTACCATCACACGGTGCCGTCATCATATCTTCCATCAGTACCATCACACGGTGCAATGTTATCGGTATCTCCATCAGTACCATCACATGGTGCAACATCATCGTCATCGGTATCTCCATCAGTACCATCACACGGTGCAACATCATCTCTATCATTACCATCACACGGTGCAACATCATCGGTATCTCCATCAGGACATCGTTGCTCGTCATCGGTATCTCCATCATACCATCACACGGTGCAATGTCATCGGTATCTCCATCAGTACCATCACACGGTGCAACGTCATCGGTATCTCCATCAGTACCATCACACGGTGCAACATCATCGATATCTCCATCGTCATCAGTATCTCCATTAGTACCATCCACGGTGGAACATCATCAGTATCTCCATCAGTACCATCACACATGCAACGTCATCGTATCTCCATCAGTACCATCACACGGTGCAACGCCATCGGTATCTCCATCAGTACCATCACACGGTGCAAATCTCCATTAGGACATCGTTGCTTGTCATCGGTATCTCCATCAGTACCATCACATGGTATCTCCATCAGTACCATCAGACGGTGCAACATCATCGGTATCTCCATCAGTACCATCACACGGTATCTCCATCAGTACCATCACACGGTGCAACAATGTCCCATGTGCAACGTCATCGATATCTCCATCAGTACCATCACACATGTACCGTGTCACTGGTACCATGACAAGCACATGGGACATCGTTGCTCGTCATCGGTATCTCCATCAGTACCATCACACGGTGCAACGTCATCGGTATCTCCATCAGTACCATCACATAGTGCAACATCATCGGTATCTCCATCAGTACCATCACACGGTGCAACATCATTGGTACCATCACACGGTGCAACGTCATCGGTATCTCCATCAATACCATCACACGGTGCAACATCATCGGTATCTCCATTAGTACCATCACATGATGCAATGATGTCCCATGTGCTCGTCATGGGTACCAGTGACACGGCACATGTGTGATGGTACTGATGGAGATACCGATGACGTTGCACATGGGACATTGTTGCACATGTGTGATGGTACTGATGGAGATACCGATGACGTTGCACATGGGACATTGTTGCACCGTGTGATGGTACTGGTGGAGATACCGATGACGATCACATGGGACATCTTTGCACCGTGTGATGATACTGATGGAGATACCGATGACGAGCACATGGGACATCATTGCACCGTGGTGATGGAGATATCGTGATTCCTCCTTCCCATGTTACACATTCCACATATCCACCATGAGTCATCACCCTTCTTGAGTCCTTCCCCTGTTACACGTTCCACATATTCACCATGAGTCATCACCCTTCTTGAGTCATCACCCTTCTTAACTACATTCTTGCCCCTCTTGACAGTTCTAATGGTGTACTCAGTCAATTTTATGTTTGACAAACAATATGGAGCAAACGGACTGTTTGCAGAGGGAATGATGTACTCAGTCAATTTTATGTTTGACAAACAAACGGAGCAAATGGACTGTCTGCAGAGGGAATCACACCCTTCTCAATGATTTTCTCCGTTTTGTTGTTGAACAGCTCGCCCATTCCACAATGTTCGCACACCCTTTGCCTACTTATTACATTTCTTCCGTACCCGTCAACCCATTCACTTGCAAACTTACCCAAAGAAATTAAGGATAAACCCATTGTGTTATGGTTTTGCTCATAACTCTTTCAATACAGGTCAGATTTGTGTGAGTTTGGTATCGATGGAAAGAGATCGTCGAGATCTACAAGTATGTGTACATAGATATTGAAAATGCTAATATCCTACTACAAGTTAAATGTCAATTCGGTTTGACCATAAGAATTTATAAATTAATAAAGTAATTAATTAAGTTCAAACAATTAATACATATGTATATAACATCTAATTGAACTAACAAAAAAGACGTCTTAAAAAAGTAATCCTTTTCATATAAAAAAAGGAAGATTTAAAAGGCTAATCCTTTTGAAAAAGGAATTAGGATTCTCTAAAAAAGACAATATCCATCCTTTTCAAACGCAATAAAAGGGCGCTACATAAGATAGGTTTATAGGTTCAAATCAATCAGCAATCAAGTGTGCATCCAATGGCCGACTTTCTAAGTGTGTTTGAAAGCGCATCAAATAAAATAAGTTTAACAAAATCTATTTTCCAAACAGAAAGCAATCATTGAAATTGAATATTATCGGTTGCCCTCCTGAAGATTGGTGGGCTGGTAAACAGACGAGGAAAGAGATTAACAGCCACATCAGCTCTTTGATCACTAAGTACGAAAACAAGGACCACCCAGGACAAATACAACACATAATGAAACAGTTCTTACTCTCCACAGGTCTTCTACAGAGAGAAACTGTTGAATACATGAATAAACAGGAGTGTTACAACTATTTGGCAACCTACGAGAGGGAAAACGGTCGCAAACTTGACTTGTATTGTGCAATGCAACTGCTACTTGTCTTTAACATTCCCCAGGATAGAATACTTGCAATTGATGCTGCTGCTCAACGTAACGCATGTGAAGCATGTTGAAAAAAACTAAGAGAGCATGAGCCAACTGACAAATCAAACGGAGAAATAATAACAAAGGCTCACACATTAGTGAAATTCATCAATCCTAGAATTAAAGACTATTTGCAACTTGCAAAAACATCTAAGGAAGAAGAAAAGAGCAATCGCAAATCTGAACCACCCGTGGTAGCTGTACTACCAATTGTCAAAATAGAGGACACAACAACAACATTGAAGAAGGTAAAAAAAAATAAAAGACAAACTGACGAAGACAAACTCGAAGACGGTAAGCCAAAGAAATCAAAGAATAAAAAGTAAATTTGCGATTGCTCTTTTCTTCTTCCTTGGATGTTTTTGCAGGTTGTAGATAGTCTTTAATTCCAAGATTGATGAATTTCACCAATGTGTGAGCCTTTGTTATTATTTCTTTGTTTGATTCGCCAATTGGCTCATGCTCTCTTAGTTTTTTCCAACATGCTTCACACGCGTTACGTTGAGCAGCAGCATCAATTGCAAGTATTCTATCCTGAGGAATGTCAAAGACAAGTAGCAGTTGTGCTACGCAATACAAGTCAAGTTTGCAACCGTTTTCCCTCTCGTAGGTTGCCAAATAGTTGTAACACTCCTGTTTATTCATGTATTCAACAGTTTCTCTCTGTAGAAGACCTATGGAGAGTAAGAACTGTTTCATTATGCAGTGTATTTGTCCTGGGTGATCCTTGTTTTCGTACTTAGTGATCAAAGAGCTAATGTGGCTGTTAATCTCTTCCCTCATTTGTTTACCAGCTCACCAATCTTCAGGAGGGCAACCGATGATATTCTGTTTGGAAAATAGATTTCGTTAGACTTACTTTGTTTTAATGCACTTTCGAACACACTTAAAAAGTCGGCCATTGGATGCACACTTGATTGCTGATTGATTTGAACCTATAAACCTATCTTATGTAGCACCCTTTTATTTGCGTTTGAAAAGGATGGATATTGCCTTTTTAGAGAATCCTAATTCCTTTTTCAAAAGGATTAGCCTTTTAAATCTTCCTTTTTTATATGAAAAGGATTACCTTTTTAAGACGTCCTTTTTGTTAGTTCAATTAGATGTTATATACATATGTATTAATTGTTTGAACTTAATTAATTACTTTATTAATTTATAAATTCTTATGGTCAAACCGAATTGACATTTAATTTGTAGTACGATATTAGCATTTTCAATATCCATGTACACAGACTTGTAGATCTCGACGATCTCTTTCCATCGATACTAAACTCGCATAGATCTGACCTGTATTGAAAGAGTTATGAGCAAAACAATTACTGGCCGTTGCACTAACCACGTTTAGGTTGTGGTTTAGGTCTAAACGTGTTTTTGACCTTTTTTTAGAAAAGGAATTATGTAGTGTAACTCGCCCGTCCGAACTTCATTTGTGGTGTTTTCAGTTTTGTTTCGTAGAACTCGGTCGGATCTACGATCCCACGTTGTTCGATCTTTGTACTGATGGAGATACCGATGACAAGCACATGGGACATCGTTGCACCGTGTGATGGTACTGATGGAGATACCGATGACGAGCACATGGGACATCGTTGCACCGTGTGATGGTACTGATGGAGATACCGATGATGAGCACATGGGACATCGTCGTGTGATGGTACTGATGGAGAAACCTTACACGTGTGATGGTACTGATGGAGAAACCTTACACGATGACGAGCACATGGGACATCGTCGTGTGATGGTACTGATGGAGAAACCTTACACGTGTCACTGGATGGAGATACCGATGATGAGCACATGGGACATCGTCGTGTGATGGTACTGATGGAGAAACCTTACACGTGTCACTAGTACCGATGACGAGCACATGGGACATCGTCGTGTGATGGTACTGATGGAGAAACCTTACACGTGTCACTAGTACCGATGACGAGCACATGGGACATCGTTGCACCGTGTGATGGTACTGATGGAGATACCAATGACGAGGACATGGGACATCGTTGCACCATGTGATGGTACTAATGGAGATACCGATGACAAGCACATGGGACATCGTCATGTGATGGTAGTGATGGAGAAACCTTACACGATGACGAGCACATGGGACATCATCGTGTGATGGTACTGATGGAGAAACCTTACACGTGTCATTGGATGGAGATACCGATGATGAGCACATGGGACATCGTCGTGTGATGGTACTGATGGAGAAACCTTACACGTGTCACTGGTACCGATGACGAGCACATGGGACATCATTGCACCGTGTGATGGTACTGATGAGATATCGATGACGAGCACATGGGACATCGTCGTGTGATGGTACTAATGGAGAAACCTTACACGTGTCACTGGTACCAATGACGAGCACATGGACATCGTCGTGTGATGGTACTGATGGAGAAACCTTACACGTGTCACTGGTACCGATGACGAGCACATGGGACATCGTCGTGTGATGGTATTGATGGAGAAACTCGATTATGGTACCGATGACAAGCACTAATGGAGAAACCTTACACGTGTCATTGGTACCGATGATGAGCACATGGGACATCGCTGTGATGGTACTGATGGAGAAACTCACTTATGGTACGATGACGAGCACATGGACATCGTCGTGTGATGGTATTGATGGAGAAACTCGCTTATGGTACCGATGACGAGCACATGGGACATCGTTGTGTGATGGTACTGATGGAGAAACTCGCTTATGGTACCGATAACGAGCACCATGCATCACTGGTCTTGGCGGGCACATGGGACATCATTGTGTGATGGAGAAACTCGCTTATGGTATGTGGTTTAGCTAAGAGGATGACGAGCACCACGCGTCACTGGTCTTGGCAGGCACATGGACATCGTCGTGTGATGGAGAAACTCGCTTATGGTACATGGTTTAGCTAAGAGTCTCATGGGACATCGTCGTGTTATGGAGAAACTCGCTTATGGTATCGATGACGAGCACCACGTGTCATTGGTCTTGGCGGGCACATGGGACATCGTCGTGTGATGGAGAAACTCGCTTATGGTACGCGGTTTAATTAAGAGGATGACGAGCACCACGCGTCACTGGTCTTGGCGGCACATGGGACATCGTCGTGTGATGATACCGATGGAGAAACTCACTTATGGTACTGATGACGAGCACCACGTGTCACTGATCTTGGCAGGCACATGGGACATTGTCATGTGATGGTACCGATGGAGAAACTTGCTTATGGTACCGATGACGAGCACCACGCATCACTGGTCTTGGCAGGCACATGGGACATCGTCGTGTGATGGAGAAACTCGCTTATGGTACGTGGTTTAGCTAAGAGGATGATGAGAACCACGCGTCACTGGTCTTGGCGGGCACATAGGACATTGTTGTGTGATGGAAAAACTCGCTTATGGTACATGGTTTAGTTAAAAGTCTCCTTCCTCAGTGGAAAGGACCGTATTAATAGTTAAAGCATCTTGTGCAATGGGAATAAGTTGTGCTGCCTATAAACTTATACCTTAACCAACTTATATCTTTCTGAGAATCCACGTGGAGTGCTGCATGTGCACATATTATTATTAGCATAATAGGTTTTAATAGCCGTCGGGTTGGTTTTAATTTAGACGACTCGCTTTTGTATATAAGTTAGGGTTTTTGAATTAATGGATATACACATTTTTTTATATTTCAATCTCTCACAGTGTGAATTTCTTATTAAAAAAACCCTAATTATTGGTTGCACACGTAGCTTGTGAAGGCAATGTTTTGAAAATATTCGTGAGCCGTCCGATGCATCTGATATATTGCTGGCCGATGATATATCCGCCTTGCATTATTTTAAAAACATTATTTAATAAACGGGATATACACATATGTATATATCATACACATATACAGATATCATCTTTATAATTACACATACATGACCTGTGGTATGCTGATAATACATTGTACATGTGTTTGTTTAAGTTATGCTATTGGGAGTGCACTTCATGGCAAATTCACTTAAATTTATTAATTTAATTTAAAGTAATGAATGAGGTTAATTTCCATTTAAATGCTTTATCTATTATTATTAAGTAATGTTTTAAAATAAAAAAGCTATTAACTTTTTGCAATATTTATTTAAATTATTAATTTAATAGTATATTCTTAATTATATAGTAATTGTGGAATTTAAAAAAAGTTAGGGTAACATGTAAGTCATTTGGGAATATTATATGTAATTTAAATAATCTAAAACTTCATTTAGTAAAATTTAAAACATGTTTTAAATAATTATTTAAATATATGTATGCACAAATTTATGCATATGTACATCTCTTGCAAATAACTACTAGAGGAAATTTAACAAATTAAATATTAACAATTTAAAAATATATAAGACTAAAAGAAATTGTTTATTGTTTATGATTATGACTATATTTATTTCATTGTTTTCATTTAAAATAATTAAACTGTGGTCTGTACAATGTTTAATTATCTAAAATCTTTTAATGAGTTTACACTGTAGTTAAATTACAATTAAATAAATACATAATTTACTATTAAATAGAAAAATAATAGGAAATACAAAAACGTCCTCTAAAATGACTCATTAATACGGAAACAAATAGCCCACCTACATGTGTTCCTCACGCTTCCTGGGTGCACACCTGATTATCTCATCAACACGTAGTATCATCTCTGCTGCCTCTGTTGCAGATAACAGCACCGCCTGCTTCACTTTAAATGCCTCGTATATTCCTCGTTGCTCCATGTCCCCAACCTAGACACGCAAACACACATTATCATCTCTCCAAGATACCATAACACACACACACACACACACACACACATATATATATATGTGTGTGTGTGTGCAAATGTCTGTATAAACTTACTCCTCCAGTGAGGACGTCAATGCCGGAAGTGGAATCATCCTTGGAATGTTCCGCACGCAACTGAGATACAGGTCAGCACTATCGAGGCCAGCATTGTCAGCAATAATGCCGGGAATGGCACGTAAGGCAGCAGCAAAGGACTCCATGGCCAATGACTTCTTGCCAGGTGTCTTCCTCGCCAGCTCGTCCACGTGGCGAGCCATGAGAAGCTCGGGCCAGCCACCTCCCCACACCACGCGGCTATCTTGCACCGTCTGAGATAGCACGCACAGTGCATCGTGTAGTGACCGCTCAGCTTCGTCCAGCACGTGAAAGCTGCACGCAAACACATGCGTGTGTTAGTAGGTGTGTACGTGGGTGTGCGCGTTCATAATCTCATGTAGGTGCGAAAACCTTAACGTGTAGGCGTATTAGAGAGAGATTGGAACAGAACCAACCAAAAATATATGGAATGAAAGCAGCAAAGTGGACTAGGCTGAGAGCGCAAAACACACACACACACGTACCTTGCCCCGCGAAGAACTATTGTACAGGCTTCCCCAAGCTCAACACCAGAGAAGCGTATGAGCCTGTCTTCTCCAATCATGATCTCCTCAATGAGTTTGCAGTGTCCCATCTTCACGGACTCGGGTTATCAAACGTTGATGCAATCTCCCCACCTGTGATACGTCCATACACTTTAAAATAATATAAATATACATATGTTGGCATATATGACGCATACGTAAATACAACGGCGTTGGAATCAACAACCTATATGCTATATAACGAAGACATACATACATGTGCACATGTTTATGCTAACACATAGCCACACACACCTGTGACTAACGCGAGCCTCTCAATGCCTTCGAAGTCAGCGTGTTCTATAGCCATGATTCCAGCGTCTGCAAACAGCTCCTCTGGATAGTTGTATATCAACTGCCTGTTTACGAAGCAGTTTATCCCGTGTGCTAATATCTTCTGCACTTTCTGCTTCATCTTCTCCTTCTCAGCCGCCTACAAATACAAAATGTTTATATGACAAATACAAACCCCACACGAAGGAAGAAAGAGAGAGAGAGTTTATACAGATACGACTCACATATGTGTTATATTGATCTGTCTTCATTAACTGGAAACTGTTACCAATTTTACCTCGATATCTGCTATCTTGGACATTGCGTCTACCCTGACACGAGCACCGTATATTTTGATCTTGTCCGTATCCATTGCCGTATTAGCAACAAGTATCTTTGCATTTCCACCCGCTTAGGCTGACCAACACCAATCTTCTTATCCAGAATAAATCTGTCAAACGCAGGTGTGTGTGTGTTGTACCGAGAGAGACAGACAGACAGACAGATAGACAGAGAGTACGATGTATAACTTATGAGCATTACAAACAGTCTACTTTGTGAATCTGTGAATATTGTCGAATACAGACGCATAGAGATACATATTTGATACCGCTTTCACACACACACACAGTAAATACCCTTCATCCAGAAAGGAATCCTGTAAAGAGCCGCCAGCCTTTTTAATAAGCTGGATGGCTTCCAAGTTCCCACTTCCCTGCACATTATAGATAAATCTTATATACAGTGTGTACAAGTAAGCACACAAACACATTTTCACATAGAGAATGCATCGTGCAAACATACCTTGAGACGCATTACAGCGTCAACTGCAAGGTTAGCAAAGTGCTCTTTATCCTGCGAAAGAATTTTCGAGCTGAGTGTCGTCATGGCTATATTAACAAGGTCTTGACGGAATTTTTCTGCATTCAAAACATTGCTCATGAGCATTGTCGTTGTTCTGACATCAATGTGCATGTATGCTTAAACGAGTTTATATAAGTAAATGTACCTGGATCTGCCTTGTTGTCGCGGGTCCGATTTTCCAGAGCTTCACGAGCACAAGTAGCGGCCATTCTATAACCTGCATTTCCCAGTTCAATAGAGCATATACATGTGGATGTATATACATTCGTATATATGAAATGCTCACCAGCGATAATTGTCATGGGGTGGATCTTCATGTTAATAAGCTTTTCTGCTTCTCGAAGAAGCTCGCCACACAGTACCACAACAGAAGTGGTTCCGTCTCCAACCTCGTCATCTTGCACTTTCGAAATGTCTACCCGGCACAGGATTAAGGAAAACATATAAAGCAACCATAACCCATACACATATACATGCATATGTATATCTACATAATATATACACACGCACTTATACATATGTGAATGTATGTATTGTTTTCCAAAGGATACCAACAAGCACTTTAGCAGCAGGATTATCAATATGCAGTGCCTTTAAAATCGTTGCTCCGTCGTTTGTAACAGAAACAGAATGGCCCCGGCCAGTAGATTGCAGAATCTTATCCTGCTCATACATATAGAAATGGTTTGTAAATAAAATAAGGATTTAATGCAAGCTCTCACCATTCCTTTAGGACCCAACGTGGTCTTCACAAGATCTACAATAGACAAAGCGCCAATGAAGGACGCCTGTATACAATTCCATCAGTTATAGCAAATAGTATAATGCATATTAAATAAACTATTTAACAAACATGTTTAGACCATATATATAAGTAATATATATTACTATGTTAATAACTATTTAATATTATATATTCAATACATTAGTACTTAAATACATATATATATCATTATTTGATTCTTTATTAAAGAAACATTACCATTCTGGCCCGCTCGCCTTTCTCTTCAATTGCTTCATCTTTGAAGAGTGCCTGCAAATGCATACCCGTAGTTTAGAAATCATAGAATCAAACCCAAAACTCTCTCTTCTCTACACGCACTCACATTTACCATTCTCAGGGCGGCTGTTCAGAAAATTGGAAGAAAACCTGATGAATCGGAGTATTATAATCGCGCAGCCACAATGCAAGATAGAGGGCGAGGGGAGAGAGAGAGAGAGAGAGAGCGAGTGAGAGAGGGCGCTTACCTCACTACTAAAAGCCCTAACCCTAATCACATATTCTGACGATGCATTATACCCTAGAGCACATTCCTTACATATTCTGTCAAGGAGTATATGCGATGAATATTCTCTAGTATATTCCAAGCATCCAATGCGCGTTATTCTACAACGAGCAAGTTGTTCACAGTAAGACCCTCTCCAATTGTTGGTAACTGTGGTGAAATTTGCCACACACCATCTACTACGAATTTAATTTGATACCTACAAAACCAAAACAAGTAAAATTATTTCATAAATTAAATTAAAAATATTAATGATATATATATCTGTGTGTGTGTGTGTGTGTGTGTGTGAATAAAAAGACTTACTGTCCGGGTCTCAGTTTGAGAACTCCTGAAAATTTAGCATAAGTCCCTGTGTGTTCTGGGGATAGATGTTCACCTTCGGTCCAACCATCAAATGATCCCATTACGCATACATCCTGTATAAATAAAACTTATTAACTAATGAAAGCTTAAATGGAGTTAACGTATATAAATTAAAACCATAGGCCTTAACTTATTAATAAATAAGTTAAATAATTAAATAATTATCAAGTTTTAAGAAGCTACATATATCTGATAATATATCTCTGAATTACTGTGTGTGTGTGTGTGTGTGTGTGTGTGTGTGTGTGTGTGTTGGCATATTCCATGTTCATTTACATATTAGCTTGTTTTATCATTTTTTATAGATTTAATTTACCTCTGCTACTCCGTACCATTCAAGTGTGACATCTCTAAGGCTCACGGCATCCACGTCCTTTATTTGTGAAGATAATCGATTATATAAATCTTTAAAAAAAAAGCTTTAATAAAAATAAGTAATTATTAAATTATGGTAAATATATACTAATTAAAATAATAATATACCTTCAAGCCTGTGAGCAAGGTGTGAATGAATGTATCTGCCTTGATTTCCGTGTACCAGGCTTTCCTCCCTCACTTGCAATTTCTTCAGCTAATTCCACAAGTGCCTATAACAATAAAAAATGACTATGTACAGCATATATACACGAGAGAGAGAGAGAGAGAGAGAGAGAGAGAGATGTCAGATTATATATATTTATATAATTACTAGTTTTATAATACTCAGGCATAAGCTATTATGTATATATTATATGTTCTCTCTCCCTCCCTCTCCTCTCTCTCTTCTCTCTCTCTCTCTCTCTCTCTCTCTCTCTCTCTCGTACAAGACTTACACCAAGTTCTAGTTCCATTGTTGCCAATTCCTCTCTACATCTCAGTAGTGTATCATTTGTCTCATCGACCTTGCAAAAGTGAAATATATAAACAAATAAACTAACTAAATTTAATTTAATGACAAATGCATGTTTATACATTACATACGCACGTATACAGGCATGCGTGTGTGTGTAAATAACATACCGTTCTTTGCAAGCTCCGGTTGTACTGGTTTGCCTCAGTAAGCTTCCTCAAGAGCTTTTGCCGCATAACATTTGTTCTTATTGCATGCAACTAAAAACATAATTATATCAATTAATATAGTTCTTACAAATATTACATTAGACACTACATATATTCACATTTAGTATATTTACTATTCTTATATATATATATATATATATATATAAACACTACCTCGTCGCGATCAGAAGGGACTGAGATATATCTGTATTACTAGAAGTAACACTTTGTGAAAAGTCGATATCTCATCAAAGTCGTAATCATGCTCTTCACGTTCAGGGGGCTCTTCTACATACGTGCTTTGGACAATGGAAGGCTCTGTGAGTCGGACGGATAATGCCAGGAATCTGTAGGATTCTGGAATCTTCTGATTCCAGAATCTTCCCCTTGGTATGTAGCTTCGAAGGCTACGTGGTGGCCTAGGTCCCATGCACGAAAATCTGCATAATAGAACACTTAACTATAATTTAAACTTTTATTACTATGTTATTGAAAAATATAATAAATAGCATACTATATCTATATACACTGATTATAAAGCTAAAACTACAATGCTTGTCATAACATATATTTCATATATATATATATAATATATATATATATATATATATATATATATAATAGATAGATAGATAGATAATAGATAGATAGAGAGAGAGAGAGAGAGAGAGAGAGAGAGAGGAGAGAGAGAGAGAGAGAGAACGCCGCATCCGTACATATACACAGACGTGTGTGTGTGTGTGTGTGTGTGCGCGCGTTACATTAAGAAATACCTTCAAGTAACACCGGGCAATGGAGCGGCAATCCATTTTAGTTAAGTATAATTTAAACTCTTTATTACTAATTAATATATCGAAAACTATGGAAGACATAACACAAGGTATCATACTAATATGTATATACACCGATTATAAAGCTAAACTACACACACGGATATATATTATATATATATATATATATATATATATATTAGAGAGAGAGAGAGATGTACATATACACATAGACGTACCTTCCAGTAACACCGGCCATTGGAGCGGCATCCATTTTTTCCTGTTTAATCAATAGATATTATGTGACAATTGACCTATTTAGCTGATTTAGCTATATCGTGCGTGGAATACAGAGAATTTCATGTACGTACCTTTAATAGAAACAGATTGTTCCCACATTCATTCCATCAACAAACTTTCCCTGACGGAATGAGAATATACCATCCACCATTAACCGTAATATTCCATAAGATCTTCCAGAGAATATTTAGTGTCTACGTGGTTATATTTTAAAATAAATCTTGATTCCTTGGAATATGCCAAATAACTTATATCAAATTTCTAGTTATTTAAATTTATGCTTATATGTTATAAGGTGCAATTCATAAAAACATAAATAATAATATATATTATAAAGTGCAACTTGCAATGATATTATTGTTATAATAATAACTCACTTTTTATTAGATTGTAATTAATAAAGATGAAGAACATTATTTCTTTAGTAAAGAAAAACATTTCTCTTTAAACTTCTTATGTGGTACTATTACTACATAAAATATATAGTTTAAATTTTATTACTTTTAAACTTCAAAATAAAATATACTAAAAACATTTGATGCTTAAATTAGATATATTATAAAATAAGGACATTAAATAGTTTTGTAAGTCTAGGTGTATAACTATAATGTCATATATTGTAAAGTCTACATATTATTATTAATGTAGTGGAATTTTAATACCAATTGAATTGATTTTAATCTAAACCACTCGCTTACGTATATAAACTAAGGTTTTTAGGGCTAGTGAATATATACATTTTGGTATTCCAAGCTTTTGCATTAATGAAGGTAAGGGGCATCTTTAATTGTCTTTATATAATACTCAGATTTGTGTTTTTTTGTGTAAATCTTTTTTGTTTTTTTAAATTTAGTTTTTTCATTATCTAGATTTGTTTTGTTCTTATAAATTCACATAATATAACAAACCTTTTGTTTGTGGAATAATTAATCACACAATTGTTATATGTTATATGGTGTAGATGAACAATATAACTCAATTGATAGCAACGTTCACGACACATCATGCTACTCATGCTCCTGTTATGAATCCTTGAGTCTGGTCAAATTTTTTTCGTGGAAGTCCTATGAATATGGTGTACCATTGGTTTATTACTTCATAGTGGTTACCACATATCATTCTTGAAATGATACTTAGTGTTTGCTCAAGTTTCCTACTTGTTTCAAGGACGATATTGCAATGAATAATGGTTTAGACGTAGCAAATTGTGTGGATTGGAGTAGTCTTTCAGTGGTCTTCAAACATGCATTTGAGCATGTTAATGATTATGATGATGCTTTTCAGCAATTACATTATATTTGTCAGGAGCCATATGTAATGGTGATGCAATTTAATGTTCACTTTTGAAGTCTTTTGCTTTGTGCAAAGCTTAGCTGTTGGAGTGGATCAAGTTATGCATGTTGTGGCTAATACTTCGTTCCAGACCTTGTGGAACTTGTGCATGCATTAGTTCTCATGACCCTTGATGTTACTATCGCCTCTCTAATTTGCAGCTTTGCGTGCTTTAGTTTCATTTCATGTTGGGATGATCCTACTCTGATGGAGGTTGATGTTGTTGCTGCATGTGTACCAAGACAAGGTTAGGACAGTGGATGTGTAGTTCGTTGTTGCATGTTGTAATAAGATTGGACACATGTATTGGCATTATTGATGTTTCTTCAATTGGCATCCTTCATTTCAAGATGGAGGCATTAGCGTCAACAACGTCTAGTTAGTGTTGTTACAGTAGAAGGTTTTGATGCAGTGGATCTTTCAGGAAACGAAGAATTGCACGAGTATAGAAAGGTCCTCGTGTGAATATTATTGGTGATTGAATATCATCAAGGGGTCATTCGACACCAATTCATCATATCTTTACTTTTTAAGCTCAATTTAATACACAACACGTTATGTTTTCCTTGCAGCATTAGTTAATACATGCTCGAATTTATCTTTTATTTCTTAGTCTGTTGATACATATTGTTGTCTTCATTTATGTCGTGTGATAGAACTAATCTTTATTCTTTATGGCAATGGACACACTCATGCTTATTCATGTATGAAACTGACATAGTTTCATTGTGCACGATCGTGAGCTTAAGTTTGAATCTTTGCGGGTAGTGCTTGAATCTTAAGCTGGAAGCTAAAGTGATTTAAGTGGGAGTTTAGATCCAAAGATACCACTTATTTTTACATTTCCTACAAAGGTTTGTAAATTGATCTTGACAAACTTATCGTAATTCTGAAGGGTGTTACTGAAGTCGTCAACGTCAAACTCTTGTTTGGTATAAGGATTGTGAGCATGGGTTTGCAAATCTTAGGAGTTGTTGATGACTCCTTCAGTTTTTGCATATTTGATTACACTCATCCCTTTATTTTGCATGTGGATGCTTCTGACATTGGTCTTATGGGCATGCTAATGTAAAGAGAGTACAAGTGTGCATGGTCAGCATCATCAAATGTACGTTGCAATTAGCAAAGGTAACTATTCCATGATAAAAAGAAGTATCTAGCAGCGATTTGGGGTTTTGAAAAGCTTTAGCATGGTTTTCAGACATTGCTGAAAAGTGATCATGTTATGGTCATTTTGTTGTTGAGACTGATATATATGAACATTTGCAGTTGGTGATGCCTTTAATTTTTATTCTATGCTTACCATGACTCTCCTGTCCTCAGCAAGTATATGGATTGTCATGTAATTGAGAAGCTATGAAGATCTTTCTATTGCTAGAGTTATAAGGAGATGTGATCCGGTATGTGCATAGTTGTGTGTAGTGCCAAGCCGCAATATTCCGTCTGTTTGAGTTAATGGCATTGATTTGATGGGGCCTTTTCCATAATCAACTTTTCCAAATATATTGTATTTTTACTTTATTAATAAAAGAATTCCATAATTGACAACAAATACATTATTATTGCTTATAACTATCTGACTGATTAGGTGGAAGTTTAGTGCAATTACTTTTACCATTAGTTATTTTCTCCTTAATTATATAGTGTTTCAGCATTCTTATCCAGAGTAAATTCTCTCAAATAATGGTTCTGTGTTTATGGTTAAGGCATTTCATGTCTTGACATCTCGACTAGGGATATGTCACACTTTTCATAAGTGCTTATCATCCTTAAACATATGGTCGTCAGGATTTAAAGGGAATGATCGTGAAGTACATAAAGTTTTAATATTCTGATTAAGATGATTATTTATTGTCTCTCCAATATGTTTATGTCACTGGAGTGCACAATTCTATTGGTACTTCACCATATAGTTCTTATACGGTCGTGACCCAGTGTTACTGACAAAGTTAGGTTTACTTTCACGCTTGTCACAAGTTGCTAATACTAAGTCCTAAGGTCCAGCAATGGTGCTGAAGAAAGGCAGTATTTGATGAGTATTTTTTTATTAGTTTGAGTAGAGTTTACAAAACACTTAGGCCATGTATAAATGGGATAATAACGATATTATAACTCTCATCATCATCCACATGTGAAATATATAAAGTGGATGAGTTAGTGGTGGTTCATTTTTTCAAATTTATGATACATAATTTGGTCAAGAGTCTCCTTATTCAGAACAAAAGACCATATCAAGTGTTATGGCAAATAAGACCCCAAGTTTATAAAGTTTTACCATGACATTCAATTCAATTCTTTAGAGATTGTGTATGTGATCAATGAGATCATGCAACTAAGTCAAGAACAAATTATGCCGCCTACCAGAGAACCCTCATGCTATTCCTTTAAATCAGGGTCCATCTCCCATAGAACCCTAACAACCTTACATATGGGATTACATACGAGGGATAACATAGAGTCCATGTGTACATCTACAATACCAATCTAGCTGTAAGGCTATAATGCCATATTTTATTAGTAGTGAAACTTTAATAGCCATCGGCTTTTAATCTAAACCACCCACTCCTATGTATAACCAGGGGCTAATGGATATGCACATTTTTGTATTCCCAAGCTCTCACAGTCTAAATTTTATTTAAAAATTAAACATTATAAACAAATTTCATATACATAAAGTTTACAAATACAGCATAAGTTTTATTATATATTCTTAATCACTTATAATTTGCTCTTAATCTCTCGCGATCTTTTCTCCACTTGCCGTGACACAGACTGTACAAGTTCTTTAGGGAAATGTGGAGGTCGGAAAAACCATGCCCCACCATCAACCGGAATAATAGCCCCATTAACGTATTTACCTGGCAACCATGGTTAAGTATATGTTAACAAAAGTATATTACAATGTCTAAACTATACACGGATCCAAACAAAATCATAAGGATACTACGTGTGCGTGTGTGTGTGTGTGAGAGAGAGAGAGAGAGACAGAGACAGGCACTCTATATATCCAAACATAATACATATACATTGTATTCAAGACACACACACACACAAACATACTTAAATATACACATGATAATACATATAAACACATATACACATATACACACGCACGCACCTGCATGTGAAGCGAGATAAAGAGCTGCCATTGCAATATCCCACTTTTCCCCAAATGGAGGTGCGTCTTGAGCATTCAGCTCTTCGGGGGCCAGTTTATCCATCCCAGGTGTGTCCTTAATCGGTCCCGGTGCAATCCCATTAACTCTAATACCATGATCAATCCCCCATTCAAGCGCCAAAGTCCGTGTCATACTATCAATCCCAGCCTTTAAAATAATCACATTTATATATATATATATATATATATGAGAGGTATCTTATAAACATATATGCTATTAACAACTATCAGATAGGATACAGTATATATTAAGTAAAATACATAATGTAATAGCATAGAATATAATGAAATATATTGTAATATTATCATATAATACCTTAGCAGTAACAACGTGTGTTTGAAACCACGCTGCGGTGTACTGTAAAGTTGCACTTATGTTTATTATAACACCACCTTCCTTTCCTTCACTACGCTTTAAGTAATGCATAGCCTTGCGGCTCATATTATACGTGCCCACTGTGTCAATCTCCAAAACTGCACACACACACACACACACACATATATATATATACATATATATATAAGAGAGAGAGAAATGTTTAATTAATGATTAGTTAGCCTGATTATGTGTGTGCTGTATACAGGAAATATATAGAAAAGTATATGAAATATATGTTATTATTGATTAATATAAATAATGTCACATACAATCATTAAAACATTAATATTCATGTATACAACAAAAATCATAAGCTAATGTATTACCTGTTCTGAAAGCATTAACAGATAAATCTTCAGCAAGTGCAAGAAAGTTTCCGGCCGCTCCATTAATTAGAATATCAAGTTTACCAAATTTGCTTATTGTTTGCTTAATCGCTATTTCTGCATCCTCTTCCTTTCTCACATCTCCTTGAACAGCAATTGCCTACATACATGTGTGTGTTGTGTGTGTCTGTGTGTGTGCGTGTGTGTGTGAGAGAGAGAGAGACAACGGGTCCAAATTAACATGCCATGTAAATAAATATAACACGCACATACATAGTATCTGGCGCCACAGACATACTCTATACGCATATACATCGTAACCATGGTTAATATATACATCATTAAAGAAATGCAACAACATATTACTTAAAAAACCATGCATATATGTCTCTCTCTCTCTCTCTCTCTCTCTACACACACACACACACACACACACACACAGATATATATATATATCCACGAGTGTATGTTTGCCATTTCATCATACTTATGAGGATTATCAAAACCAAAAAATTATATGGGTTTGATGAATTAAATTAAAACATCTACGTACACATACACATACACACGCACGCACCTGGATTCCTTGGGAAGAGAGCGTGGCAAGAGCTGATTGAAGGACCTGATTTCTGCGGCCCATGAGAGAGAGGAGAGCGCCATGCTTCCCGAATTGTGTAGCGATTTCAAATCCCAATCCGGATCCGCCACCTGTAATCAAGGCTACCTTCCCCTTCAGCGCATCACTATTAAATGGGGACTCCATAGTCTAACAAAATGTTTAGGGCTACTTAACATTTGTTATAAAATAGAGCTTTCATTTTTCATATGTTACTTTAATTATATATAAAAGTAAATTTAATTATGCTTGTGTGTTATATGTGTGTGTGTGTGTGTGTGTGTGTGTGTCTGTATTCTTCACTAGTTTTTTAATATTTATAAATAATTTATAAAATTAACATTTTACTTTATTGTAAATTATATTTCTTATGCATATATGTTTAGATATATAGTGCTTTGTATATATTATTAGATAAAAAAAATTTATACACATGCATATGTGTATGTATATATATATATATATGTTTTGTTCTATGTTTTCTATTGAATATCATGGATTTACTATTCTTTTAAGTAATATTTTTGTTCTTCTTACCTTAGTTAAATCTGAACCATTGATTTATAATAAATTAACATGTTATAAGAGATTAAAACACATGTTAAAACTTTTCTTTAATAATTTAATAATATTTCTATATAGAATAAAACAATTAGGTTTTACATGTTTTTAGTAAATTTCAACAATTTTTAAAACCTTTTCAACAAGAAAAATCTTATATAATAAGTTTATTTAGGTGTGATCACGAACACCCTCTCAACAATCATCCTAAATTTTGTTACATCCTAAATCTACAATTATCCTAATTTCAAGAGGAAAGGTCGAACTTAAAAATAAACTTACAAGTTAAAGATAATAATTGAGTTAAGAATTTAGTTTAAACATAATGTTATAATTCTTATTATGACTCCTCTTTACTTTAAATATTGATTGTGACTATTTATTAAATTATGTTGACAAGTCTTAAATATAGTAAGAAACAATCTCACTTAATGCACTTAGGTTTTTAGGGATAGGCCCGGTTAGTTACTTCAAGAAAGTCTAAGTAAAGATAACACTTACTTTTTAAAAATTAATGTTTTAAATTGATGAATTATGTGTGTAAAGTTAACCTAACCCTAGGGTTACTCTAAGGGTTTAGAGGCTTATATATTCCTACTTTACAAAATAGAAAAATAAAGGAGAGGCTTTGTCGTATATATTAAGTAGAGTATGTGTAGTGAGAATTTTTGGCTTCATAATTGAGCTCTTTGTTCTTCTACAGATGCAAGCTGTAGTTTGTGTCGTCAAGACATAACTCTTAATGAATGCATCGGTCGTTTTCAACACATAACTAATGATGTTTTTGGGACTTCCTTGATCTATTTGTGGTTATTTACCTCATCCAAATGGCATTGATGCGTAGTCAAAATGTCTATATCGAGTGTAGAACATTGTCTTTCATTGATCACCTTATCGAATGTGGACCAAGTTGTACGCTCCCCACAAGTTGACCTTCATGAAATGTCATGCCCCGGATAATCATTCTAACATATTAGAAACAAGCAAAAGTAAATATTGATTAGGCATGGTAATTTTGTAAAGACCTTGGTAGTCAGCAACGAGGCATAAACTACAATCTTTTTTGAACACATGGCACAAGTTGGAGAGCGAGAGTTTCAAATGAACCTTATTACTATACTTCATAAGTGTTTCTAGTTCTTTTGGTGATAATTCATAAATTAGGCTTGATGGTGGTGATTTTCCTTTCACCAGATTGATTGGATAGTCATATTTTTTGTTGAAAACATCAACAAATCAACATATTGGGAAGGTACCGCTGTGGATATAGAAGAGGTAATTGTTGTACCGATTGTAAATGAATGGAAAACAGCTGCAAAGGCAAGAAATGGATCTCGATGTCTGTTGTCCTTGAATTATTGTAGAGTAATATACAAAATACTAACATGTGGCCAGACTCACGAATGGACATCCACAATAAACAAGGTGTGGAGTAGTGAACATGTGAACATTCCAATGGTGCAGGTTCTCCAATCAATTTGCAGATTCACCAACTCAAACCAAGTAAGTCCAAGAATTAGTGATGACATGATGTTGAATGAGATATTACATTAGGACAAGAATGTTGCGACATCCAAAAATTCAGACTCTTGGGCGACAATGCTCGAGCTGATGGGTTTAATTAGTTCAATTGATCCTTGAACCAGGACAGGTCATAGGAAAACCTTGTGCGAAGCTACAAATTGTTGGTCCATAAAGTTGGCGTTTACTCCACTATTTACCAATACCTTGCATAGGGGGCTTGGACTTGCACAGTGATGTGGAAATGTTGCATATATGTGTGGACAAAATAGAACCTAAATGAAGTGGAGAGGGTTATCTAGACAGGCGATTCCTATTCTGCATGGAGATCATCATTTCTCGACACCTCACTAACAAACATTGCATAAGCTTGAGGTTGGGATGGACATGCTTGTCGACTAGGATGATGTAGACAACTCTCTAGGTTGTGCTTTGAATCTCTACAATAACAATAAAATTATTATTAATTCGTCGTTGTTGCTCAATTGTTGGTAGTCGGCTGCATTAAATAGTGTCAGCCTCCATTGGTGTAGGCTTAGGTGATGAGGTGGATGTATTCAATGTGGTGGTCGACTCCTTTGTGCGATGGGATGAGGGAAAAACTCTACTCGCTGCCGCAAGTGTTTATTGCAATGGACAACTATAAATATAGCATCGGAGATGGACATTGGATCTAGTTGACACAAATGACATCCTTATTTTCTCTAAGATACATGAGGAGCACATCTAGCATGTGGTCCTTCAACAGCTCTAAGAGCATGGGTTATTCGCTAAGTTGGAGAGTTCTTTTTACCAACTCATTGTTTAGTTTGTTGGCTACTTTTCCACCTCAGGGGTAGGGATGAATCCTACAAAAGTCCATATTATCATTGATTGGGAATGTCTGATGTGTGTTCGAGAAATACATGTTTCCTCGATTTTGGCAATTTATATTGATGCATCAAAGGCTTCTTCAATATTGCACTGCCTCTCACCAAACTAATGGCCAAAGACACACCTTTCCAATTGATGACCAAGGTCAACATGGGCTTTCGAGATGTTGAAACTTGCTTTCACCAGTGCTCCCATTTGGCGTAAACACTTTGTGTGAGCAACACTAACAACTTTAAGAGTCTAACTTAAATGCCCAAATAAACACAAGATTTAGAGTCCTGCCCTAAATCCCTTAAAATGACTATCTTCCAAACTCAAGAGGATAACCCAAATGCATTGTCCCTTATCCCTTGAGGAATCAACCTCATTTGGAAGACATTATCTCCCATGATGGCTCTTAAATGCAAACTCCATAACCCCTTTGGAACTTAATAATGAAAATCATGCCTTAGACCTAGGGCTAGTACTTAGTAAGAACACGAGTGTTTTGCTAAGGCTAGGTTTGGATAACCTTAAGTACACAACTTTACAAGTGCCTCAAGAAAGGTGTCTTACTAACTAACGAGCTTAGGTTGTTCAACCCCTGAATTCCAAGGAGAAATGTCCCCTAACCAAGCATACCCAGCTACAAGACCTAACCTTCCTTGAGCAAATACCAAATGTTTAACACCTTGATATGACCACAAACACACTTGCTTGTTAAAATATCCAACCCTTTGGCATTAAGTTCATGAGACAACCTCCAGAAGATGTGTCTCATACGTTATATTGTTTATCATCTAGTCTAATGACACTATTTTCCAAAATGTAGGCTATCTATCTTGTCATAGCCCCTTTAAATTCAAGAGTTATCTGGTATGCTAACTCTAGAATCCTTTTCCTTGTGAACCCTCATAAATATAATAAAGTTAACATGTTAGTCATAAGCCCACAATTGAATAAGGACAACTGTTTAACTGCGAGTGTAGGTCTTAACTTGACGTGAAGGAGGAGGCTAGAGATGAGTCTCACATTTGGACTAATGGAATATGTACTCTGACAAGACTTCTTATGTGTGGATTCACCAATGTTATGGTATGTTATCTCGAAGGTGTGACATACCAAGGGGTCTTTGACATCATTTCAAAGCCCGTGTCGAAATTGCTCCTTGAGTATGTTGTCATCCCATTGGATATTTATTGTTAAGATTTGAAATTCTGCCACATAAGTGAATGTTAACTTATCACCTTGGTGTAATCGGTAAAGCTTTTCGATTGCATAATTGTTCTCGGTCGGTGTCATTAAACATGGCAGAAAAAATCCTCTCAAAATTTATGAAATTGTGCAGCACGAGATCATTCATTTTTAGAAGTGCCACAATCAGGAGATAGTTGGCCTAGCCAAGAAAGAGCCAATCAACCCAACTTTAGCAATATTTGTTTCATACCTTTGTGGCTACATCATCATAATGAGTTTTGAATTCCCAAAAAACCAATAGCAACCCATTAAACTTGGTAGGGATGCTTACTTTTTCTTTGGATCTTGAGGATGGAGCTTGTGCATGTGTAACCTGATGTTATTATTGTTGGAGTCAATTGCATATAAATCTTATGAACCCATAATAAAGATTATTGAACATAAGTTGTAAGAGAACACAAAAGGACACTACTTATGAAGAAGCAATCTATATCCATAGTATTATCATACAGTTGTGCAATTGTGTCCACTAATGTAACAATTATTAGTAAACCTAAAATATAAAAGTTAAGTATTCATTATCAAGTTGAATGTATCCATATTAAAAATGCAAATGTTCATAGAATAAGGATTAATTTAAAGGTGCATTAATTATCTAAATTAGTGTATTTTAATGTAATTTCAGGATAAACATTTACATAATCATTTTAAAAATTGGATTCGCATCTACTTGCGACTAAGTATAAATGTTAAATGACATTAAATTAATAAATTAAACAATGATATACCGTATGTCATATGACTTTTTTCCCTTGAATAGTGGTCCCCACAGTGACTGTGGAGACAACTAGCGCACGGTTGGGTCCAACGTGGGGCTGTGTATTACGTAAATGTGTACGTGTTATACATAAGAAGGGCCAGGTGGCGACACCCAAAAGGATATTCGCATTTAGTTAACTTAATTAACCGATTAAACTCTTCTGTTTAGAATATTTTAGGTTTCTTGGGACAATGGAGGAGAGGGCGATGGTGGAGGCGCTGAACGAGAAAGGGCGATGAAGACGAAGATGAAGCAAATAAATTCAGATTCAGCTCCGACTATGGAGGTCACCGATCTCGATCCCTGGACTGCCTGGGCGTATCATCCCCGCACTATATCTGTTCTTCTCCTTGGTGTTTGCCTCCTCATGTAAGTTATGTCTCTGTATTTTTCTATCACGAATTTTTTCACTTGAATTTTAGTTGGGCGAGTGGTGCACTGCAACCAGAGATTACGGAGGAAAATGCAGTTGTAAATGCTACAAGGTGGGCTTGTGCGTTTTTACACACAGATACACACACATGTCTCATGCTTGTGCATTTGCACACACATACACACACACATCTAACAGGTGTGTGTTGAATAATATCTGTTTTACTTACTCAGTTCTGTTTCTGTAAGTTTGTTGCTGTATTATATATACCATATATTGCATAACATATCACACACTCACACACTTACCTTAAATGTTTAGTTTTGTTATATATCACACGTTCACACCACACACACACACACACACAGCTAACTAGTCAATAAATGTCCAGGGAATATGGGCTGTGATTGCAGTGTTTCTAGGATACTGCTTGCTTCAAGCACCTCGGACGTAAGTTACGTTACTTTCCTTTTAACACGCTTGTTATATATGATGTATATATAATAAGTTTTACATGGATAAGACTATTGATTATTTCCTATCTTTTATGCAGAATTTTGATAAGACCACATCCTGCATTCTGGCGATTAATCCATGGGGTTGCAGTAGTTTATCTTGTGTTTCTTACCTTCCTCTTGTTTCAGGTAACTTAGTCTTTCAAACTTTAGTATACGAATACGCACACATCAAATCTTATCTATTTAATGAGTCTTATTTGTTTACTTATTTTAAAACAGAAACGAGACGATGCCCGACAATTTCTGAAGTTCATACATCCCGACTTGGGGATCGGTAAGCTCATATATACACGTATATATTTCCGTATACATACATGGTTAGAAACTTACTTATATACGGTCTTTTGCCAGAGCTGCCTGAGAGATCATATGGAACAGATTGCAGAATTTATACGCCGGAAAATCCAAACAACAGGTTTAAAAACGTTTATGTATGACCCTCCATTTCATGATTTTTGTTTCCCACTTATTATTGATTTTATACCTTTTATTTATGTAGGATACATTGTTTGATGAATTTGTTATAGCACACGTTTTGGGCTGGTGGGCAAAAGCTATTATGCTTCGTAATCTACCTATACTATGGGTGCTCTCCATCGGCTTCGAAATGATGGAGGTTCGTTCGATTATGTATACACACAAATATACAATGTTTGATATATGTAAACGTAAAGCACATGATTTACATGTGCATGTGTGTGCATATACATGTACACACAATGTGTGTATCTAGAAAATATGAACCCGATATCTACTTTCATATTAACCAATTTATTTTGTGTTGTAATTCAGGTAACCTTCAATCATATGTTACCAAATTTCAATGAGTGCTGGTGGGATAGTCTGATTCTTGATGTTTTAATTTGTAATTGGTTTGGTAAGTGTTCTCTCTCACGCGCACACACACACACACACACAGATATATATATATATAATATATATATTATATTATATATATATATATATTATATATATTATATATTATATATATATATATATATATATCTGTGTGTGTGTGTGTGTTATATGTATATATATATAATATATATATATATATATGATGACTTAAATTAGGAATCTGGGCTGGAATGAAAACCGTCAGGTACTTTGATGGAAAGACTTATGAATGGGTTGGATTGAGCCGTCAACCTACGATCATAGGGAAGGTAATAAACTAATGCCCGACACACACACACACGTGTGTGTGTATTGTATATGTATATGTTTGTTTATGTAACTGACACAACTTGTAGTCTCTTAATGGTTGTAATAATACGCACCGATGACGAGGTGTGTCTGTTCAGTATGTCTTACTTTCAATCAGTGAGATTAAATGCACGATAGTAATCTATAAATTAATTAGTTAAGTAGTCATACTTGAGAGCGATAACATATTACACACACGTGTGTGGCTATATATGGATGTTTGTGTATGAAGGTGAAACGTTCGCTTGGACAATTTACGCCAGCAAACTGGGATAAAGACCAGTGGAATCCGTTATCAGGGCCACTACGTTTTCTTCAAGTATCGGGATTAGTAGTAATCGTACTTACTGTGGAGCTTAATGCGTTCTTCCTCAAGTTTTGTTTATGGGTACCTCCTCGTAACCCGTTAAACACCTACAGGCTTCTTCTTTGGTGGCTCATTGCTAATCCTGCAATTAGAGAGTACAACTATTTCCTCCAAGACAGGTAACTCTCTCCCTCACGCACACACACATGCACGCTCGCTTGTATGCATTAAACGGCACATACATAGCTTCTTATTGCAACAATGATACATTGTATATTTAGTGCTTGTTTCCTTGAGAGAAAATTTAGTAACCTAACGGTTAGTGAATCTAGTATACATAGCATCTCTCTCTCTCTCTCACACACACACACATACACACAGCTCTGTTCTTTGTCAATATAAAGTTGTCTGTGTGTGTGTGGATTGACCTCTTAAAATTGTTAAAACTATGGATCAACAGGAAGCCTACAAAGAAGATTGGAGCATTTTGCTGGTTATCCCTTGCCAACTGCATAGTAGAGGTGCTCATTTGTGTAAAGTTCGGTCAAGGTATGTTATATTCCCACACACACACACACACATAGATACACATACACAATCTTATACACAAGTACTTAAGAGGAATTTGGCAGGGTTATATCCGAAGCCAATGCCAAAGTGGATAGTAGTGTTTTGGTCGAGTGCAGCAACATTGTTGGGCTTGTTTCTGGCAGGATGGATTGCCAAGCTGTATATGGCTAAGCGGCCTATTGTCACCACTGAAGTGCATGTCAAGAAGCTCTCTTAAGCACACATGTACAAACTGATGGAGTTTCAAGTCTTCATTATACATAATGAAGTAACTTTATATTTCTCATTATATATATATATAGTGATCTGGTCTCAATGCCTGTCCTGTATATAAGGTTATAAATGAATAAAGTATTTGAAATCTCTTTATTACATAAGTTTTCATTAACACATTTATCTTGACATTTATTTATTTTCGTTTTTATTACGGGTCACATATACATTAAATTTTTAAAAAGTCGTTTTTTGTATTTAACAAATTCAAAAACATTTAAAGGGTGATTTAATAAATTATATTTACCATTTCTATGTAATTATTGATTTAATAAATTATATTTACCATTTTCTATGTAATTATTGGGTATTGTCCTTCGTACATTTGTGGTGATATGGTCTACAACAATTTTCTAATAAGATAACATGCATATATATGAGTATTTGAAGAGAATGCTAAGTAATGTTGAGGATTTTTTAACAATTATATACAATTTGATAATAACATAGTAAGTTTCATATAATAAGCATATCATGCCGTGCCAAAGTTAATTAAGGCCCACTTTTCATTAGTAGGTAATTAATTGCCTTAATTAATTAAATTTTAATAAATTATTTATTTTTTCGGTAATTTATTTTTCACTCATTAGTTATTTAAAATTCAGGATCTTACATGGCACTTATGTGGCACTTACATGGCAGTTTTTAGTGATAACCAAACAACTAGGTAATTTTTATAATTATATAACTATCATGCATAAAGTGATTATAATTTAATTTGTTAGTTATTATTAAGTTTTTGCTTGTTTTCTTAAATTATCAGAATGGATGCACAATTTGTAAATGTGCATGAGCTTGTGAGACTTTTTTAGGGTTAGAGATGGTATTATCATTTAAGATGTCACAGCATGTGGTGGTTGCTAATTAATCTTTTTTATCAATCCAATGTGCAAATGCTCTCTTTTTCATTTTTATTTTTTTTTTTTTTTATTTGTATTGCAGGAGATTCAAAAAGAAAATAGTAGAAAAAAGCAAGGTAAACCTCCTAAGGTTGAAGGGTTAAACAAGGCAAAGAAAGACTTTATGAGATGAAGGTATCAAAGATAGAAAAATAAACTCCTCATTTATTTTAAGGAAGAGATGTTAAAAGAATTTAACAAACCCCAAAGTAACAAATCAATTTGTGACTGTATAAACCAAAATTGTGTAAAAGAACAACATAACATACATGCACATATACAATTATATTTTTAATAAGAACATACAAAGATAAAAAAGTTGAAGGCAACCATAGAAAAAATAACTTGGGCACAAACCAACATTCAAGAAATGGGCAAATGCATTAAAAGTGGAGCCTCGCGATTTTTAATAAGAACTTATCTATATTAAAAAGTGTAAAAACATGGTAATTTCCTCAAATCTTAAGCTTGTTATCAAAATTGTATATAAGTTTGCACTCAAAAGCACCAATGTTGAAGATTTCATTCATGTAAACCATATATATGCTTGTGTATGTGGGGTGCGTGTGTGTCTATATACACTATATAATGTAAATACATCTAAAGACATTGTTTATACATATTAATACTCATGCATCTTTGATCTATAGAATACATAAATACATACATGTAACATATACATATACTATGTAGTTATATAACTTATATATACTCTAATTACATCAATTTTTGCATTATGAAGAGGATAACCCTAATAGTAGAATCATAAAAATATTTATATGTATGAATGCATGTAATTGTGCACACAATCTCTCTCTCTTTCTACTCAGTGTGTGTGTTTGTGCGTGTCTTTTTATGTACTAAATAATTAACATCCCTAACGTGATGTAACCATAATCTCCATGGGTTGATTGTCCGTGTTTTAATTGTGAAAAAACCTTATGATAATTGTGAATTGTTATGACAAATAATGGGTCATTTCCCAGTTGTTAATTGTGAAAAAACTTAAGATTAAAAATTGTGAATTTTTCTTATGCATAATTGTGAATGATTACACCTCATTAGACTGCCTCCTTGTTTGTGAATATATTCATGTTGTGACAAAATACACTTTTTAAACTAGTTGTGGTAAAATATACCTTTTAAATTTAAGATTTTTGCATTTTTAGGTTTTCTTGTTGATCCCTCTAAAAGGGGATCTTGATCTTGCTCTTGCCTACCTTATTTTCTCGCTTTCCCACTTGTTAACTTCATTCTACCTAGGTGCCTTATAACGAGTTTAAAAAATGCCTCATTTTGATCCCTTTGGAGCTTTGTCTCATCCTTTTAGAATCGCAATTTAAAATGCAGATGGAGTATTTTACGACATTACAAATAGTGTAAAATGAAATGCAAAGATGTTGCAAAGTAAGTAGCAACTTTGTAATTATTAATTTTTATTTCAAGTGAGCAACTCATGCAAAATCTCTACATCAAAATTGGGAAAAGTCAAATATGTCAGAGTTTTAACTTAAAGGGCCAACACGTGGCAACACGTGGCTGCCGGGTGGCCATTCGGCGTCATCACCCTGTGTGAGCAACGTTAAGTTTCCTAGAACAACCCCAACGACCCCTAGGGTTAGACTCTAATGCCCAAGTGGACAGGAGACTTAGGGTTTAGCCTAAGTCTCCCTAGAATGTCTACCCCAAACCCTTGAGGGATAACCCTAGTTGACTTAGGGTCTTGCCCTAAAGACCTAGATAGGCTCATGCCCTAACCCCATCAAGGAGACGTGTGTTCCACACATACCCCTGATAAAGCTAAGGCATCGTCACTTACCCCTTGAGGAATCACCCTCATCCGGAGTACAACCCCTTTAGGGCAACAAGGGGTACCCTGAACCACGACTAACCCCTATGGGTTTGAGTGGCCAAGTTATACCCTAGACCTGTACTTAGTGAGGACACGAGTGTGCGCCGTAGGCAAACACGAGTGTTCTGCTAAGCAAACTCCCTAAGGCTAGTTTGGAATAACCCTAAGCACATGACCTTGCGAGTGCCTCACGAAAGGGCTCTGCTAACATGCTTAGGTTGTTCAACCCTTGATTCCAAGGAGAACACTCCCCTAGCCAAGTGTGCCAAAGCACACCTAGTTATGAGACCTAACCTCCCTTGAGCGGATGCCCAAGGCTTAGCACCCTAGTGCAAGCACAAGCATGTCTGTTTGCTAGAGTATCCAACCCCTTAGCAACAAGCCCATGACATAACCCCAAAGGGCGTGCCTCAGGCGTTGTACCATGTGACGTTTAGCCCAGTGTCACATCTCCATGTGACACTGCCTTCCCGATGTGGGCTATCATGCCATAGCCCTTAGATTCAAGAGTTGCACCAAGTGCCACAAACGTGGCTCTAAATGCCAACTCTAGAACCCCTCAATTATCCCTCAAGACTCGGTAAGGAAACCTGTCAATCAAGAACCCACACCACAGTTGGACAAGGACACGAACGTGCCTGGTTAGCTGTGAGTGTTGCTCCTAGCTTGACATGGAGGAGGAGGCTGGAGACAAGCCTCAACCTCTGCTTCTTGGAACGTGCATCCGACAAGTCCTCCCAGGCATGGATTCGCCAACGTTAAGGGTAAGCTACCCGAAGGTGGGACGTACCCCTATCGTTGGAAGTTAGGGCGGTACAACAGAGGGTTGTACCTTAACGACACAAGCTGAAGCTTGCACCGGCAGAAGAGCAACGAACTCAGTCATGAACCCAGGAGCTCTCCTACGTATACTCTACCTTATTTATGTGACGGAGCCCCCCCCCCCCTTTTCCTATATGTGTTAGTGGGCTGGCACTAAATGCCAGCCCCTTAGTTAATGAGATGAGTTTGCACACTAACCCTACCCCTAAACCCTAACCAAGGGGGGTGGGGGTTTTAGGGCGTGGGTTAGGGCAACCCTAGGGTTAGGTCAACCCTAGGGGTGTTCTTAACCCTATTAACATGCCAAACTCATCTTAACTAGGACGTCAAAATCGGGGGTGGGTTTTCTAGAAGGTAAGTGCTACCTTCGCTTAGAGTTTCTCGCGACATTAAAGATAGCCGGCCGGACTACCCTTAAACACCTAAGTGCACTAAGCGGGGTGTTTCTCACTACATCTAGGGTCCGTCAACATAGTACAGTAGGTAACCACAGTCAACGTCCAAAGTAAAGGGTCGAGTCATAGTAAAAACTATGACAAAATAGGCCACGAAAGTTCATGAAGATAACACCCAAACTTTTGTAATGAAAGGATTCTTCTACATCGATAAAAAAAATTAAAAAAAAAAGAGGTAAACTTTAGATTTTGAGAACAAAATTGTAAAATAAACGTCGGATTTGAATTGATTATGTTCATAGCTTAGTTGATTGTGTCATAGGTTTGGGTTGATTGTGATATGTTGATTGTGTGGGTTGATTGTGTCTAGGAGGATATTGATTGTGTCTAGGTTAATTATCTTCTATTGATTGTGTTTGGGTTAATTGTGTACTACTAACAATTAATTGTGTATGTATTTGGGTTAATTGTTACCTTTTCTATTATTATAGTACAAGGGCAAGTGGTTTATACGAACTATTCAAGAAGACTTACTTTTACGAGAGGAGCGACATAGAAAACATGAAGAAAAGTGAAAGATCTGCAGAGGAGCTTCAAATGGAGTCTGCAGAGGAGCTTCAAATGAAGTCTGAAGAGCCATTATCATTAGATGAGCATACTGTAAAAGGCACAATAGTTAAAGCAGATACTTTACCGATTCAAGTTCCCAAAGAAAATGAGGTACAATTTATATTTCTTTTTAAGATTTTCTTGAGTACTCATGACACTTTAATTTGGAGGTTTCTGTTCCTGAGGTTGTTGAGGAGCAAAAAAAGCATTTAATAGCATTACAAGCCCCTGAACACAACACAACACAAATCAAATTATGTACCAGTTGATGTTAAAGATAAAGAGGTACAATTTGTCTTTTATTTATGAATTTTATTAAATATATGTGCAGGTGGCAGATGATTAAAGCAATAGAGGTTGTTAAAAAGTCAAAAAAATTTAGTAAGCCTGCACTGAAAATGTCAATTCTAAATCTATTCATTAAAACACCCCATCAATGGTTGCATCAAAGTGGCAACATAATACGTAAAATATTGTTTAATGTTTAATATTTTATAGGTGTTTGAATAAGATATGTTGGCCTTGATTAACCATCTTTTAATTATTATAACAACTGAATATGTTATAGCTTCGTTTTGAAATGATATTATAAACACATGTTGGGATGGCTAAAACTTGAAAAAGATATGACAAGGCACCTTTTATTTTCAATACATGTAAAGTAGTTGTTGTGCTTTATCTTTAATTCAATGATTATGATTAAAATAAGTTTTTTTTTTCATGTAGTCATCATTAGAGCTTGGCTATTGTTGAATTTAAATCAAATTCATGTGATATTTATTACATGAATTCAATTCAATACACTCATAAGCCTGCAAGTATATGTCTTTTTAAAATTTTGCAAATTGCTTTAGAGGTAATTTTTTGTGTATGTGTTTAGGTTAATTATTTGTTTATTCATGCTTTTTACAAGCTGAGGTTACTAAATTGAGATTAGCAGTTCCCAATTTGTAACTAAACTATCATACGGTACTTAGTCCATAATAGATGAACACGGATGATTGTGGAGTTTATGTGCTGCATTATGTAAAAAAGTTTTTAAAGATTGTTAGAAATGAAGGAGATTTTGATGTACAACAACATATACAATTTTGAAAGTCAATTGAAGATGATGCAATTGTTTTGCAAAGATTTTGGCATAAAGAGCTTTAGCAATTTTGTGAAGACTACCTATGTAAAATATTTGGCGATTATGTAAAAACAACTTCTTAATTTCATATTTGACTTATTGTTATAATTATTTAGTACTATGCAAGAACTAATTATTTTAACAAATTCACAATTGTTTCTACTCCAACTACTATTATCTCACAAAAAACATAAGCAAAACAAAAGTAAACAACCACAATTTTACAGTAGTATGAGTACATAATGAACCCCATCTTAGACACAAACAAACACAGTTAATCCTTTTAATGTGCGCAATAACAACTTTATGTTCATAATTATTATTGATCACAATTTAATTGGGAACATAATTATTTATATCCCAATTCATAATTAAGCTTTCATAAGAAATTGCATGTGGATTCTTTTTAAACATAAATATCATTATTTTGTATGGTATACACCATTTTTACATAATCATCTTTGATGATAATTTAATTGATGTCATAAATATTTATGTCTGGATTCACAATTAATGCTTCATAATTAATCGCATGTGTATTCTTTTTGAAAACAAACATTACTATTTTGTATAGTATACATAATCATAATGTTTTTATACATAATTGTTGCTAATCATAATTTAGCTGGGGTCATAATTATTTGTATCCTTGCTAACACACTTACAACATACCTGCACAAGTGGAGGTGGGTGGTGTTTTCAACCTCTTTGACAAATCAAGACTTTTGTGTTCTTAAAAGATTGTAACATACCGAGTACAACTTTCTCTAAACACATTAGTTGGCTTAGAAACCAAGCCAATTAGAGGCATCTATTTGTTTCTCTTCACTTCATGGCTTTTCGGTCATACCACCACAACATCTCTACAACATTGCTTTCACATAATCATCTGTGATGCCAAATTCTCAAACACCATGATGTTAGCTTTCGTCTTTATGAAGCTAGCATGTCGTTCCAACTCTTTTAAGTGACATTTGTCACTGTTCTTGACTATGCATCCATTGGTAAAATCATGCCACCACTTTTTTTCACTTTGGATCTGCTTGAAGAATTTGTGCAAACATTGGTTAGTGGCCACCCAATTTTTAAGCATAAGCACATATGCATCATGTGAAAACCAATAATACTTTCCATTTGGTTTTGACAAAGCCTCCATTGCTAATAGTATTGTCCAACTGCCTTAGTCACACGCAGCTTGGACTACATCAACCCCACATGCATACTTCATCACTAGTATCGTTTAGCAAGTGGCAAATGCCCTAGTCATGTTGAACAAAAAAGGATATAATTATGATAGATGACGTATAATTATGTTGTTGTGAAAATGCAAGATATTGTAATTACATAATAATTATGAACTTTGGAAAATACAATATATTACATTTAAATATTTTTAACAGAATATGACATTTTTAATTTAAATTAACATAGTGTGTAAAGTAACTACATATTTACCGTAGTTACTTTATACTAACTACGTAGTTACTTTACAAGTGTACTATAATGATTTTAATAATTTTATAATATTATAATTTTTGAACCTTAGCTAACCCTTCAAAACCCTAAACCCTAAACCAAATATTCTTAGAATATTATGACAAGTGAATTGAAAAAATTAACTTGCACTTAAATAACTTTAAATACAAAAATTTTAAGCTATATTAAGATAGTGATTTGTGTAATTTTATATAATTTGTAAAAACCCTACAAAACCCTAAACCCTAAATTGAATATTCTTGGCATCATAATGGAGATCGTGACACATGGCAATCCTCATAACCATTTTTGAAGAATCTAACAAACAACTTGTCATTTCTACAATTTAATTCATTAAAAGCTAAATTGTATAGATGAGTAATAACTCAAATTATTACTTGGTGAATAGAAAAGTCAAAATGATGTCTATAATTTATATATGAAAAATATGGATGAGGCACATATTTATTGCAATAATATATTTAAAATCTAATACCCATTAGATTGAGTTTATAATTGGGATGGACTCTATACATAATTTTCATTTCTTCTATTCATATTAGTGTGTTGGTTCTTTAGAATTTACTTATTCATAATTAGTCTTCATAATTAGACTTTAGGTTACACAATTATCCTGAATAGTTATTAAACAATTGAAGTGTTATATAAAACACAATTATAATTTCAAGTTTACACAATTATAAACCCTAAATTGAATATTCTTGGCATCGTCATATTCTAAAAACCATTTTTTTTTTGAAGAATCTATACAAAATTTGTATGATTTAGTTCATTAGAAGGTAGGTTGTATAAAACAATAATCTTCACTATTGTAAGTACATAGTATTTAGGTAATAACTTTGTGAAATTCAACATAAAAATAGGAATGATGTATGTGGATAAGGTCAATGTTTACTGCAATAATATATTTAAAATCAAATATTCATTATAAAGAGCTTACAATTGAGATGGATTTTATACACAGTTTTCATTCTTTATCCTCAATTTAACATGCTGATTCGCTTGTTTATGAATTTACTTGAAGATTAAACAAACCTAATTTAACGGTCAACATTTAAAAAGAATATTCTTATCTTTATGAATTAAAAAATACAGCTGTTCAGTCTTCTTCTGGCGTATCATTGTTTGACAACATTAGAAGTGAAGTTAAATCTGACATACATGCTTAATTCAATGGTTAGTTTCTTTCTTTGGTGTACGTATAAACATCAAAATTAAAAGCTTCAATATGAGCCAATAATATTATTTTCATAAGAATCGAATCCATGGCTTCAACGATTAATGTCCTCAGTCATAACCACATTGCGTTAATATTGTTTTCAACATTACATCAGTCAAAACAAATAACATAAGTTGTCATCTGCACTTGTACATACATACATATATATGTGTGTGTATATGTATGTATGTATGTGTCTAATGATAATATTAGTTTATGTTATGAAGGTCTAAGTTGTAAGCGCTGCTGTGCTGCATCGTCTTACAACAAGTAATGGTTCATTTTTCAGGAAAGTTTAAAGAAATGGGAGAAGCAAAGGTGGTATAATGTTACTTGTCTCCGTGTGTGTGTGTGTGTGTGTTCGCGTGCGCGCATGCATAGCCAGAAATTACATATTTAATTAATGTTTTGTTTAGTAACTATATAGTGACAATATATATATACAGAGGTTAAGGCTAGGGCTTTAGTTGGCAGGAGAGGAGGGGATCATGTCGAGGCGCGTGATGCCCCTGTGTGGGCATCTGTGTGTATGCTTGCGAGCCAGATCGAGGCAGCCCGTGAAGCGCTACAGCTCGCCGATTTGTTCCCAAATAGCAGGTGTGTGCGTGCGTGCGTGACTTATTAGTGGATGCGTGTGCGTGCGGAAGAATCCAGTTTGAATCCCAAAAGCTGGAGATTAGGGGCTACAAAGAGCTACAGCATCGACACTACTTATACGTTGAAGTTATAATGCTTACGTTTACTAAGTGTGCAAGGACCGTGTGTGTGTGCCTGAGAGAGAGAAGGATTTAGCAAAGGAACTTCTATATATATTCTAACACGAATGCTCTTACTAATCTACCACACTTGTGTTATATATATATATATATATATATAGCTTGATAGTGGTTAATATTTCCTACTCGGTTGAATGCAGGCCACTGTTTGCGGTTAGTGCCTTAAACATGATTCATGCTCTACTTGTCCAGCAAGACGATGATATGCGTATACTTGGATGTCTTACCCTAGTACAGTTCATAAACCAGCAGGTATGGAGAGAGAGAGAACTTGATATATATATACAGTGGATTGGAACTATAGGTTGATACAACTTACATGCATAATCTGGAGAGCTATATTCCAAAGCTTTCCCAGTTTACGTGCGGCTGTCTTACAAGCTCTTTCTGCAATGGTAATATTTATTATGCACACTCATACACGCGCGCACACACACACACATTCTTGCTGGTTGTTTGTAGTTACTTTTCATGGGTAACTTCTCACACACCCCTGCAAGTTTTGATGAAATAGTGACTGCTTCTTTGGATAACTACGAAGTCATCCCTCCAACTGAGGGAAACCATAGTTCTCAAGCTTAGATAAGATCGAGCTCAACATGGAAAACAGGTGCTTTTCTTACATTAAACTTTGTGTGTGTGTGTGTGTGTGTGTGTGTGTACTCATACACATTGTATCAGAAATACAAAGTTTTGGTCACATATTTGTATCAAAAGCATGGCGTGCTTAGGGAAAGACTCAATGACACTACGCCATGTTTTAGATGCAGTTTTTCATTATAAACGACTCAAAACAGTTGTGGTCACATGAATCTAGAGTTGCTCTTTTGTTCTTCTGGATATATTCGTCCAAGTAGAGAAAAACAGGTATGTATTTAGATATTATATATTATTCTTATTATACATATACCGGTAATGAGCATCTTATACTTGGGGCACTCATAAAACACATTGATCGTGGAAACCTTGTATTGAAGACTAAATAAAATTACTACGGTTTTATGCGGATATTCCAAAACCAAATTGGTATATTCGGAAGTAACCATCATCGATGATCTTTGAGATCCGCTCTCCAACCCAGACGTGCATATTCTCGATTTTCTTCTGTCAATTCAACTGTACTTGATAGAGCTGGCAAGACGTGTAAGTGATGTGTATGAATGTGCATGCGTATGCGTGTGTGTGTACAATACATGTTTGTGCATGCCTCTCTCTCTATATATGTGTATGTATGTATATATATGTATATCTACACATGTATATGCACAAATACGTCTACGTTGATGCTATTATCGATAACGAAATACATGTGTAAACTGTCAATATATGTATATTTTATTTTTTAACACTAACATGTTTCTTTTTTCTGGTATGTTTACGTTTCAGATATACTGGGTCAGATGGCAGTTATATTGGAGAAGCTTTCATCCGACTACGTCATAGCCAGAACGACAGTTGCAACAATGGCTATTCTTGCACACATTGTGGATTCACTTCCTAATCCCGATGCTAAGGTAGCGTTATGTATACACACAGACACACATACATAGCGTGTTTTATAGTTAAACACCTGTGTCTGCATACATTCATGTGTGTGTGTGTGTGTGTGTGTGGAGAGAGAGAGAGAGAGAGAGAGAGAGAGAGAGAGAGAGAGAGAGAGAGAGAGAGAGAGAGAGTGGTATGAAAATATACGAGCTTAGAAACACACACACGTGTATATATCTGTATAAAAGTCTAATGAGTCTATGGAGGTTTTTCCAGAAGCTTTGCTATACCAACTCCTACGCGGGATGATGCATAACGACATTGAGACCCGGCTTTATTGTCATCATATATTCTCCGTTTTGCTAAACTCTGAACCTTCGAATGGTGACACGGTTAACGTTGTAACTGATATCAAATCTCTTTCTCGTGTACCAACAGCTATGGCATTCAATAAACGGGTACGTGTGTGTGTGTGTGTGTGTTACATGTTTGATCCCTTCGTATTAGATAGATTAGATAGTTAAGCAGAATACTATATTATTATGTACACGCAATTAATATACGTATAACATGCACTAAGAACCACGCATCTCTACGTGTCTCCGGCATATTCATTACATTTAGTATGTACATATAATCGTGTAGAGATTGTACGTGTTGATAAGCAAGCATCACATTTACATGCATATATACATGTGTATCCCTGACATATATGTAGATATACACGTGGTTACATACATGCATACACACACGTCCTCACATAGTTTGTGTTTGCAGGAGATGGTCGAATGGTGCTCAAGCATATTATATTCTTTCGAATATCTTCGTTCAAGCAACCATGAAAGAGAATCCTCGCTCACACTTCCGCTCTGACACTGTCAAAGGTATAACTAATGATTTTATACGGTATATTTGATTTTATACGGTATATTTGTTTAGCTATTCTTATTTGGTTACAGACGTCCACTTCGAGGTATGTTGTGCACAATACACACACTCACACATTAATATTGTTAATCTTAATTAATAATTGGTAGTATTAATACAATTAACACATTTACAAAAGAATTTACACCGGACGAGACAGGTTGAAAGTTCACTCTCTCTCTCCTGTCTAAGATGTCTATTGTCACGAGGATTGATACTGAGGTGCGTGTGTGCGTGTGTGTAACTTGTTGTGTAATAACAATATACTTCTACATTTCTACATACACACATGAAGGAGATACATATCAAATACACATGTATGAGCTATAGGTATTTATAGTATATATACATTTATTTTTCTTTTCTTAAGGATTTAGAATGGAGTTGGATGCCAAATAAGCTTCCTAACTTCTTGAAGGCTGCTGGCTGTTAATTACAAGTAAGCATTTAATATCAGTTTAAGTTCACAGTCTGAAACTGCACATGAATCAATTCCATTATTTATTGGTACATACTATCGTCTCTCTCTCTCTCTCTCTTCTCTCTCCAGCCTTACGTGTATATTATATAAGACACGCATCAGATAGTATCTCAACAGAAAATATGGTTACAACTTGTACTTTGTCTTGTTTCTACAAATCCTATGATTCTCTCTCTCTCTCTCTCTATATATATATATATATACACATATTGTGTATATTATACGTATGTGCATGTGCATGTATGTATATAATGTAGACATATAAACAAACTGTCTTTGACCACATATGAAGACTGACTCCCTAGATATCGGGACAATAGTATACACATAAAAATCTTTTATTTTAAAACCGAACTGGTTTAATAGACTTAATTAGTGCGTTACTTAATGTTAGAAGTCTACAACATACATAGAGACAAGCTTGCATAGATATGGAGCATGTTCTATAGATATGCAACATGATTGGGAGGGTTTATCTTCTCAACATACTGCATATCTTCATATTACAGATTATATGTGTGTGTGTGTGTGTGGTGTGTACTATATACGTCGGTGTTTAAGTGTGTATGTTTTATTTGCATTTAACTTATTTCTTTTTTAATAATACACGTTTCAAATATATTCAACGTTCTTCTTAAGATATTTTAGTTTTTTTTTTTTAATAATAAATTTTATATATTAATATTCAGAGGGCTGGGCCAAGAATTCACGTGAACACGGTCCGGATGGTGGGGATATATAAATTTAATTCATTAAATTGATTAAAAAATAATTAAAGACATTTTACCAGAATGGTTGAGATGTCAAATATACATATACATGGAGTTTTCACTTCATTAATGTCATTCAAGTACATAGTTATATTTATTTAATATAATATGAATTTTTGTAATGATTGGAAACACATTATATAGCAATTTTTAATTATTTTGTTTTATTATAATTAATATAAAATATATTTTAGCTGACAATGTGGGGAACATGGCATTAGATGGGTTATGGGTTACATCTGCAACATCACATGTCATTGTGTTCAACAAGTATACTTCGGTATATATACATTTTAATTGCAAGCAAGAAAACAGTGTGCAAACTACTGGGAAGATAAGGAAGTATGGACTGACTTCACTTCCCCTGACACATCTTCGGACCACACGTGTCCAAGCCCTCTGTGTATGTATATACATACACACATACATGTGTATATACAGCGTATTATGTGCACACATTATGCGTGTGTGTGTGTGGATAGTTTGTATTGGAATGTGCGTGTGCGTATGTGTGTTGTTCTTCATACGTATTGACGTACATATTAATCCAAAGTTAATAATAAAGGGCTATATATGGATCTGGTTGCATATACTTTAAAAGATCCTGTGCCGAGGTAAAAGAATATCCCTGCTATAGTAAATAGTATATTCTCTAGTTTAAATTAACGAGCCCTAATCTGAATTTCAGTTAAATGAAAACAAAAGTTAATATTAAAATATATCAACCTAGACTGAACGCGTTGACATAAGAAACAAGACAATGATCCTGTACGATGACAGTTTTAGCTTAAACTACACAAACAGAAAACCTAATCTTGACGGTTCAGCCGCCGCCTGAGTGTCGCATTGTTTCATGTGCATGCGTGACCTAAATCCGACGAATGACACGAGATGCCTTTGCCTGCAAGTTACTTAACTAGGCACGAGGTTTCATATTGATTCACAGATTTTAAATGTAAATTATTTAGGGCTCCCACATTTAAACTTTAAAATATTTAGGGATTGCTAAAGTTCGATTAAAGGACAGAACATGTAGAGCTGGCTTGGTTCAAAAACTCATGAAGGTGCCCTAACAAACAAGCTGAAGATTCCATTGAACCTTACGCCGGTAGATTCGCCACGTGTCATTACAAGCTAGTAGGTTGTATCACCTTTAACCTAAAGGTTAAAGGAGGATTAGGGTTTTAAAGTATTCGATGAATGCGGTTATACGTAGCATATCACACGCGTGAGGTTAAATGTATGCATGTATTTGAAACGCATGGGGAATATACTTTCACTTTCACCTGCGCAGTGACATTTTCCACGTGCGGAGCCGTCGGCTGCCGCCACGTAATAGCCCGGGTCAATAATTACCACGATGGGGGCCGTACGATACCGTACAATTAATTGTGCCAGTTTACGACGGCGCCGTTATAATAAAAATACATTCCCTTCATTAGATACGTAATCGACGGGCGTGACGACTCTGACGGGCTGTTATCGGCCATCGCCTCCGCCGGCGGCGCCGCTGTCCTGCTGCTGACCTGTCATTCCCGCCGTTTAACGGCCTTCACGGCCCGTCGATGAGCCCGTCACCGAATATGCCACCAACCGTTGACGGCGTGTCATGACAGCTGGAAGAATATCCCGGAATAATCGCCCGTCTTGCCGCCAATTTCAACCACGTTAACTAAACAGAGCGTTAAACTCGTGTTTTAGTTAAACTCTCCCCGTAGAAATAGTTCGGCCCATTTTTCCTCGCAAGTTGTAAAAGCTCTCTCTTTGTGCGCTTCGTTCTCCATCTGTTCTTCGTGTTCTTCAGTTTCTTGTTCATACTTGCATTGGGAGCTCAAGAAATCCTGCCATGGATTCATGCTCTTCACCAATCCTGCTGCCGCTTGTCGCCAGATCGTTTGCGGCTTCATGCTCGGCTCTGTGGATTCCGATCGCGGTACTCGTTTGCGCCTTTGCGGCTTCATCGATCCTGTTGTGGAGTTTCCCTGGAGGCGGTGCATGGGGAAGATCGCTCCTTCGCCAATCTGCCGCTCACAAGAAGCGTACGATCCCCGGTCCAAGAGGTATTCCCGTTCTCGGCAGCTTGTTGCAGATGAACGGACTTGCACACCGCCGTCTTGCGGCGCTCGCGGAGTCGTTCTCGGCTAAGAAGCTTATGGCGCTAAGCGTTGGATGGACACGGATGATCGTTTCTTCGAATCCGGAAGCGGCCAGGCAGATTTTGAGCAGTCCGAGCTTTGCGGATCGTCCTTTGAAGCAGTCGGCACATGAGCTTCTGTTTGGACGCGCTATGGGTTTTGCACCTTACGGCGACTACTGGCGTCGTCTCCGCAGGATTGCGTCCGGGTGTCTGTTCTCTCCGAAACGGATCGCTGCTCACGAGCCGAATCGGCAGGCCGAGACGAACAAAATGCTGTCCGATATCCGTGCTTACGCGGCGGAATCTGCCGATGGATCTGTTCAAGTTCGCGGTCTTCTTCAGAAGGCGTCGCTCAACTCGGTAATGTGGAGCGTCTTCGGACACCGCACGGAGCTTGGGACGGAAGCCGAGGCGGAGCTGCATGCAATGGTCCGAGAGGGATTCGAGCTGCTCGGCTCCTTCAATTGGTCGGATCATCTTCCTTTTCTTCGCCGCTGGGATCCGCAGGGCGTTGTCAACCGCTGCCGGAAGCTTGTTCCTCGCGTGAATTCCTTCGTTCAGAGGATTATTGACGAACACCGCTCGAAAATGTCGGTCAAAGGTGCGGATTTGGACGGTAAGCCTGTAGTTCCTGGAGATTGCGGCGATTTCGTCGATGTTCTTCTCTCGCTTTCCGGTGAAGACAAGCTTGAAGACTCCGACATGGTTGCTGTTCTCTGGGTACGTATCTTTCTTTTGTTTTTTCATGAATATTTCTGCATTGGTTTCATCAATTTCCTGCATTTTAATTTAGATTTCATGTTTTAAGTGCATTTTATGTTGTATGATATGTGATGTGTATATTCTAGTTGATGAATGCTCTTTTTGCTTGTGTACTGTCTAGGACAACAAATTTTCGACTTCTATTTCTTTCTGTGTATTCATGCGTGTGTGCGTACACGCATGCGTGTATGTTCAATTTGTCTTATGAAACTTCCTTGTGTGTGAGCATTTGCTGTTTGGGTCGTTTGTTCCCCAGGGAAAGGACGTGACTGTGGCAGTGGAATGGTGGTTGTGTTCTTTACATTATGTCATTCTTTTTATCTTTCATTCTAGGCTTGCACGGCTTTTTCAAAGTCCGAAGCCTCTTTGTCGTTTCGTCCTTGGGTCTTAGTGTCTGACCAACATTAAACAAGTGCAAAATACAATCTTTAAACAAGTTGCAATCTAGCTCATGCATTATTCATGTGAACATATGTATCTGGTCTGAACACAATATATTAGTTTATTTTAGATTATGTTACATTCCTCATGCGAACACATACTTTCCCGTTTATATATTTTGGAATTCGCATGTTTGTTTGACTTGCCTTTGATACTTTTCCTCAGCTAATCAGCCTTCTTTATGTGAATCTTGCATCATGCCTGTGTCAGGATCAATCACTTGTGTGCTTTTGCTTGACTGAGATACGGTTTCTTTTTTTTTTCTTTTTCCGTCCTAGTTTATCCTGCATTTGACCATTATATGTTTCTCTATGTTTTCTATTTGACCAACTTGAATTAACTCTACTATATGGCAGGAAATGATTTTCAGGGGCACCGACACAACAGCAATACTAACTGAATGGGTGATGGCCGAGCTCGTTTTGAACCCGGAGATCCAACGCAAGCTGCAGTCCGAGATAGATATTTCGGAGGCATCACCGGTCCGAGACGCAGATGTGGACCGCATGCCGTACCTGCAGGCAGTAGTCAACGAGACTCTCCGTCATCATCCGCCTGGTCCTCTCCTGTCCTGGGCTCGCCTGGCCGTGCATGATACGGACGTCCTGGGTTACCACGTCCCGGCTGGAACTAGCGCTATGGTTAACATGTGGGCGATTACGCACGATCCGAGTATCTGGTCCGAGCCCGAGGACTTCAAGCCGGAGCGCTTCATTGAAGAAATTTACGACGTTCGAGGTAATAATAATAGGAAAGCACAAGCTATAGTTAGTATCCAATGAGGGTATCTCTATCTTTTATGTACTAGGTATATATGAATGTATTTATTCTGTAGAGTGTCTATTTATAGGATAGCCATGTATTTATAGACTACTTAACATATACTAATCATAGTGTCCTATTGATATGTATGTGTGGATGTGTATATGTATAATGTGTATATAGAAGGACCACGGAAATACATATTCGTGTAGACTAGACGCACACAGTGTATGTTGTGCTGTATGGGTTCTATGTATGTTACATGTTTGTAGCTTAGATTCTAATGAACTGATGCGATTCAGGTGTGGATTTACGTATTGCACCGTTTGGAGCGGGGAGGAGGGTATGCCCAGGGAGGGCATTGGGACTAGCGACCGTCAGACTGTGGGTGGCACGTTTGGTACAAGAATTCTCGTGGATGCCTCCAGAGGGCAAGACCGTGGACCTGTCCGAGGTGCTCAAGCTGTCGTCCGAGATGGTGAATCCGCTCGAGGCCAAGCCGGTCTCGAGGACGGATTAGAAAAAGGGGACGGGTTTATAAGGCGAGCTTCCGGCTTCTGTCAACCGCTTTCAAGTAAGTCATTATTGTATTTTAATATATACATATGGGGATTTGCCGGGAGCTGTTGAGAGGAGTCTAGGAAGTCCAATTTTGCAGAGCTGTTTGTGTTTGTTCCACGAGTCCGGTTGTTTTAGGGTGTGTTTCTTGAGGCCTTTTGTTTTATTTATTTCTGTCTACTTTATACGTCTCCTCTGTGAGAAGTAGTTTGCTGGTTTCTCAGTATGTACTTCTGTCCAAAGTTTTCGAATCTATTGCTATCAATCATATATATATCTTTTGACTCTGTAATATATATACTGTTATATATAGTTATAGAATCTAAGTTAGATAGTCTACAAACTTTTCTCAATCTGCTTTTGACAATGTATTATTTAAATCCATCAAAGTCTTTGATTCTTGCTAATTATTCTCACATATCTCCCGAAAGTAAACAGCAGCCCTTTACCCTTATCCTTTATATACGGAACTGTATATGTATATACATATACAACCGTACATGGGATGTATGTACATGTCACTGTCTTTTAAATGTATACATTCCCCTCCCATGTTCAATGTCCTGTGGGTTTTCTTGAGTTTAATGTTAATTAACGCGTTATTACGATTAAAAAAACAACACCGACGCACCAGAAGCCGACATGCACACATCATATGTACGCGTTAAACTAGTTAAATAAGCTCCTACATTATTAACATGGTTGTTGCATATATATATTTAATCTGTATATTGGGGAGCTGCTGCATATATATATATATATAATGTGTATATTGGGGAGACAGGAATTCGACAAGGTAAGGTACCCCTGTTGACATTCGTAGGACCGATACTCCTGAAGAAGCTTCAGAAGGGGGTCCTCTTACTCCCCATTTGACAAACATTCTGTACAACGATACAGTTTTATTTATAATATAAAAATTTAAAAAACAGGTATATATATAACATAAAACTTTAAATAAAGAATAAGAATAATTTTTAAAAAGAAAAAAAAAATGAAAAGAATAGAGAGGGAGTTACTCATTGTGTGCGTGGCCTCTCTTTTGAGATAGCAACGCTCCAACTAATATCACCACACATTTTGGTGCATATATATATATATGTAGAATTAGTATTAGCTTTTTATGTAGATTAGTCATACTTTTTTAATTAGATTAATATTATTTGACATATACTTTATACTTTGTCGCATATAGTTTAATACTTACTTTGTTGTGTTCCCATTGAGTAATCTGCTCCCAAACTTTTAGACTTGCATCATCTCCCACATAAGATTGCTTTAACATCAGGAGAGTTAATAATTAAGTGTAATAATAAGATTTATTACAAAGATTTAAATAAGATTTAAAGACCTCAAGACCTATATAAATATTATATACCCACACACACACACAGTAACAGTTTATGTATATATATATATATATATATATAACACTAGATACATACGTATCCATCATATCCAACAAACGACTCTCTCTCTCTCTCTCACACACACACACACACAATATACACACATACATGTGTGTGTGTGTGTGAGAGAGAGAGAGAGAGAGTCGTTTGTTGTGGATATGTATGTATCTAGTGTTATATATATATACATAACACTAGATACATACATATCCATCATATCCAACAAACGACTTTCTCTCTCTCTCTCTCTCTCTCTCACACACACACACACACACAAACACACACAATATACACACATACATGTGTGTGTGTGTGAATAGATAAAATATACCTATGTTAACAGAGACGCATATACGTATTATATCAACACACACAACACACACACACACACACATATTCCTACTCGTAGTGTATATGCAGCTTTAGATGCCATATACCCCACACACACACTTAACAACACGAAGTCAACATGTAGTATACACATCATTAGACATATGACATATACCTACTGTGATGTATAAACAGATGTATATATAGAGTCAAAAAAGAAGTACCTATCTTCTCACCTACAAATAGTAGTCTGCTCTGCTCTCTCTCTCATGCTTGTGCATTGCTGGCAAGTAGCTTGGTATGATAGTCCTTCAGTTGTTGAGCTACCTCCGGCTTCTTGTAGCAATATGCCTCCAAAATAGCACGTGTTATGACAACAACATATGTATTATACTTTTAACTTATTATAATAAATTAGTAATGGTATTAAAGTATATTAAACTATATTACACTACTCAGTCTACTTTACATATATATAGTTATATATATGCATGAACTATAACAATAATATTGGATACAATCTTTCATAGGTATCTCTTTACATTATGATTACTCTATATATTAGATGGCTATAAACTCTATCTATATAAAAAAAACTAGTTTAATCTGTGTGTGCGTGTGCGCGTGCGTGCGTGTGGCTGATATATCATGCTTAAAGTAAATGTAACGAACTAATACTAGAATGTTATAATCCTTATATGTAATCAGTCTATCTGTCATAAAAGATGCACCATATCAAGACTAAGCTCCACATCACATATATCTATATCTATATCTATATACTTTAGTTATACCTGAAATACAAGCTGATCTACCAAGTGTCCCTTATCAACCGGACATTCCGAGATTGAGAGTAGCTCAAATAACTGCAGAAAATGACATATTGATCTCAATAATTCAAACTTTAAGTTTACAATGGAGAAGTTTATATATAATATATATATATAATATTATGTTCATAATGTACACTATACCACAGGGTCAGAGAGAGAGAGAGAGAGGGAGGAGGGAGGGAGGGAGAGGGAGAGGGAGAGAGAGATATGCAAATGAAACACCGCTACATAAACTTATATATATGCACTCAAATTGCTTGGTTAACAAATAAACAACGTATGTTCTTGTGGATGTTTTCTATGTACGTATATCTTATACTAAGCTTAATACATTCATTGTGTGTGTATCTAAAACATATTATGTAACACACGCTATTATGAATGATATATATATACCTTATAAGTGCTGTTTGGTAGTGTACCATTGGCATATCTTAGTGCCCTTATGATACTTATAATATACTCAGTCGCCTCAAAAGAACTCTTTTTCTTAGCAGCATATTCCTTAAGATTATTATTCTTAGGAACATTCTCATGCTCCATAGAGTATTTTCCAGTGACACCATCCGCGGTGTCACCACCAACACTCTCCTTTTTATCGGCTGGTTAAGCAGAAATAATTAGTTGGAGTATACACACACACACACACATACGTATATGTGTCCCACAAAAGAGGTGTGTATATCTTTATGTATATTACCTATTTCAGCATCTATTCTTTTTGACGGTGAGGTGACTTCCAATGCCGTGTCGCTGTTGTATTCTTCTCCACATGACGAAGACGACCCTACACAGATGAGACACCTTCATGTGTGTGTGCAGCAAACCCATGCTTAATGTGTTTCTCTCTCGCTATATACGAATACACACATACACTAGGAGGTAGATCCTCTCTCTCTCTCTCTCTCTCTCTCTCTCTCTCTCTCTCTCTATATATATATATATATATATATATATATATATAATCATAGCACATATACACAAACGTATATATATCTGTGTGTATAACCTGAGTTTGATGGAGAATCCGGACGACGACGGCGTTTACGTCCCCGGAAGGGTACTCCCCCGCTGCCTTCCATCCAGGCTTCATCTGCTGCATCATTTTCTCTGTAATACGATTTGCAAATTAGTATACGTATACATAGATATGTTACTATAAATATATGCTTTCAAATTATACACATCATTCATGTATAGGATTATACCTTGACGATAAGGATTCCCAAACAGTGATCGCTGTTTGCTTGTTTCTCTCTTGGTCATCAGTCTACCATCAAAACAATAAGAAAATTTATTCACGTTAAAACAACACATGTACTATATACACAGTATGAATGGAAAATGCACATCACAGAAATATAATCTAATAAATAATATACCGCTATCATATTTATTTATTTATTTATCTGTGTGTGGGGACGAATACACACACGAGTACGCGTTAATATATGTATGTACAGACATACACATACCATATCACACACATTGCGTATAATAAAGGCACAGGTGGAAGGTTTAGTACATTTTAATTTTTAATGAGGGTTTTAACTAAACTATAGAGTAGTTTTCCTATATATTATCTAGAAGCATTCAAAAGTCATTTCATGTAAGTACTTACAAAAGGATTGCGCGGTGCTTGTTGCTTGAAAAGGGCATCGCTAAAATCTCCCATCTGCAGAAAAGCACTGTAGTTGAGTATGATGTTATTACACCTCCGACTACGCTCCATGGAAGCAGTTCATAAGCCATAGATATTTACTCACACACATGGCTTGCTTAAACGAGTGACAGTGTTTAGGTTATTTTCGGAAATTTATTTAATAATATAGATAGATGCACACATAAACATGCCTTTGTATATACGTATACATGCACTTATATGCTCGTAATATATGTAGAGAGAGAGAACCTTCTCTATAGGAACAGAATGGCGTGCTTCTTCTTCCTCTTTAGCGACGAGTTTAGCAGCTAAACTTCCTAGTGACGATAGTTTAGCACCTTTGTTTCGAGCATCCATGGCAAGTGCAACACGCATTGGTAGATACTTAAGTTGGCTGCGAAAACACATCAGTATATGAATTATATCATATATCATGTTGATATTTCAGTATGCACATTAACTAGATCTATTAAGAACAGATCATCAGCGCGTGTGATAAAACAATATGTAAGTATTATAAATACATTTTAATCATCCTTGTACTTAAATTATGCAATTCATTTGTTGTTAGCATGTGATGGCAATATGTATACTAATATAAACACAATATAAGTACATGGATTATCCTACGTCTGTACATATAAAGAAATACCTTAAGAGCTCATTTCGTGGAACATCGAATGGATTCTTGAACAACACTGCATCTTTGGAAAAGCTAGTTGCTGTATCCTTGTGGGCTTCACTGCTTAATAAAATAATTAGTCAAATAAAAGAAATTAATCAACATCATACACGGTCTAAGTAACCTTTTAGTAATACAATATAAATAGAAAATAAGAAAGTGATAGACATTAACATAGATAAAGCAAACACTATGAAAGAGAGTGAGAGAGAGACTATTGATGCACATTGCTATACATTAATGCGTATATAAGTTAATGTATATTACCTAGGCGGTATTAATAACTTGGAATTTTGACCAGGACTTGACGGAATTGAGACTTCGAATGACTTTTGGGTCAACGCTGACTCCGATGACGAAGACGTAGCAAGTTTGACCGAATATACCGTCGTATTGGCGATATGGGGTGCTGAAGCTTCAACAGAGCCCGAGTTTCCTACATTTCATTACATACAGTCAGCACTTAAAAATATGGTACGTATATTATTATATTATTTGACTTCATACACACTCACACACATAATACCATTATAAAATACAAAATTTACATTAAATTATATAAAAAAATATTGTAATTTATTTTACAATATTACCTTAAATTAACATAAAAGAACATTATACTATAGGGAAAATTACATATAAACCCCTGAAACTACATATATACCCCCAAATTTACATATATTTATAAGAAAATCTACACATTTATAGTAGATGTAGTATAAAGTATACCTGTTGAAAACACTCGCTCATGCGTTTTAATTGTGTAAGTGTTCGTGTTTAAGTTAACAATCTTTTCTGTCTGCACATGAATACACAAATTAGCACTTCTTCTTATAACACAGACACGCACACGCACAGATAAGCAAAATTTACACACATATCTCTCTCACACACAACCACACATGAACACGGAAATACCCTATTTGTAAATTACTGATATACTAATAATATGTGTGTGTGTGTGTGTGTGTGTGTGTGCGAGAGAGAGAGAAGAGAGAGAGAGAGAGAGAGAGAGAGAGAGAGAGAGAGAGAGAGAGAGAGAGAGAGAGAGAGAGAGAGAGAGAGAGAGAGAGAGAGAGGAGAGAGAGAAGAGAAGAGAGAGAGAGGAGAGAGAGAGAGAGAGAGAGAGAGAGAGAGAGAGAGAGAGAGAGAGAGAGAGAGAGAGAGAGGAGAGAGAGAGAGAGAGAGAGAGAGAGAGAGAGAGAGAGAGAGAGAGAGAGAGAGAGAGAGAGAGAGAGAGAGAGAGAGTACAAACGTACACGTATAAGAATCAGCATGTATGTATATAGTGATCTATTGTGCACTGAAGTTCTAGTATCTTTGTGCGTGTATATGAGTTTAATATATATAGATAGATATCTATGTATATATATACTATATACCAGGCTCTCCCACTCGGTTTTAGCTTGGAGTTTAAGGCGTTTAAGCTGGTTACCAACGAAACCAGCAAGAAGCGAGCGTTCAAGCGTGTCAGGGACAACGTTCATAGGCAAACCACACTGACGGAGGGCCGCCCTTAAGGGCGGACCGTAGTATGACGGAATATTCTGGCAGTATCTTTCCATGTCTTGTCTCCATTGTGGATGATTCGCATACCTTGCTACCTTTGTCTGCTCCAAAAGCCTCCATAATTCCTATGTAATATAATATGATTAGCTCTCTCTCTCAACTGTTCAATATATATTACATTGTTCTTACATACAACATACACACCACACACACACACACACACACCACACACACACACACACACACACACACACCACATATACACGTACTGGATAGTTGTATGGTAACACATAGAGATTGAGTGTGTTCCCCAAAAGCTTCAGGTACCTGTTCCAACATCCTTATATTAATACGCGCGCGCGCGTAATGCAGCATATAGTAGTACGATATATACTATCAATTAACAATCATAGAAATGATCATGTATTACAATGTATACCACTTTGCTCGAATGCTAATAATATACTAATCAATATTACTTAATATGATATAGAGTATGTAAAATGTAATAAATAATATGAATATAATACTATAATTATAATACCCAAATGGATCACCATAGCCATAGTTTGGTCCTTTACTATTGCGAATGAACACTTGCCAACACGCTCCAGCATTAGCTTTTAATAAGAAGTTTGTAATTGGATTAAACTCAATCTGCATTCATAATGAGTATAAATAATTGCTATGTAATGCTTGTACATGCACAAAAATCATCTTATTCTGTTGTAGTTCATTAATCGTAATATAGTGAATATGTTGTTTGATTGTGAAATTTCTCTCTCTCTCTCTCTCTCTCTCTCTCTCTCTCTCTCTCTCTCTCTCTCTCTCTCTCTCACACACACACAACACACACACCACAGTTCTTACGTCGTACTTATCGTACACAAACTGTCCCGGAATTGAAGGGTCACAATCAACGGCTTTGTAGGCTATCACAGGATGCGGGTCTCGAGGTGGAACATTCTGTTGAGAAGGATCTGACCAGTAAGATTCTGGAATCGGCCAGTGCCCTTGATGCGGTTGATTTGGTCTAATTATCAGTAGCTTTCTTAAACACGCCGCTTGAACATTCTAATGAAAATTATTAATGAAGTTAGTAGTGTTTACTATGTATATATATATTACATATAGCGTGTCAAATATAATATAATCTACATCTAAATTATATAATATTTAAAACATACGAATTGTTATTTAATGAATATATAAAGACTAACCTGGGAGGAGCTGTAGTACCAGGAACGGGAATATTCTCGAATGATACTACAACACAGGTCGTCAATCTAGAGGTTACTTCTATGTGCTGCATGAGAATTTTCCAGCTTGTAGCCACAAAGCATTTCCCTCTATACAAATTAAACAACAATAAGTATATGTATATACAAACGTATATTATTGACACTATATAGTAGTTTAACAAATGTGATTTATGTTTACCCAGTGGATTCACAAAATGCAGATATATCATTGTCTATTGCCACTGCTGTTTGTGACCCCGAAATAGGACCATTTTGAGGAAGTGGTCCACTTTTGTCCAGAACTTGCTGACTAACCGAAGGTATTCTGCAGAATGAACAGGCATTACATATATGTATGTGCATCCGCTGTCTCTCTGTCGCTCCCTCCCTCCCTCCCTCGCTCTCTCTCTCCCTCGCTCTCTCCCTCTCTCCCCCCCCCTCTCTCTCTCTCTCTGTGCCGTATACCTACATTAACACATGCATGTGCGTGTCTAAAGCTTGTTCATTTCGTGATCAACGATCTTTTCTCATAAAGACAGTTTCTGATAAGTTCTATGTATACATACGGTATCTATGTATGCTTATACGTGTATGTATCTGTGTATGTACTGCACACGCGCGCGCGCGCTCACACACACACGCACACCTGATCACGATGGCAAACACTCTTTGATCCCATCTATATGGTTTTGCTGATAATTCACCACCTAAAGGAGCTGGACCAGACGGCACAATGGTTTTGAGAACACCTAACTACAAAATTTGAGAAACACGGTTTTCATATTACAATATATCTTTCGATATACATCTTATAAGAAATGTATTAACATATATATTATGTCATATTAAATACACAGGTCATTTTATGGATACCTTCGAGCTTAGCTCTGTTCCATCTGTTAATAATAAAATCGTTGTAGGCTCTATAGAACATGGATAGCGACCTTGACCTGGAAAATGTAAAATAAATGAAAACATGTAAAAGAACATACACACTCTCACTCATGTGTGTGTATAAATACGTATAGATCTATACACACATGTATGATACATCTATTTATATATATTTCTGTGCATGTGTGTGTCTTAGAGACACACATACACACAGACATGTATATATCCGTACCATATTTGTCAACGTCGTTTGCAAGACGTTGAAGATGAAGGTAATCTAGTACTTGTTGTAGAGACGCACCAATATCTGTAAGATCATGAGCCTCAATGCTTTGAGTGCACGCATGAAGTTGGTGAATGGAAATCTATCTACCACCTGTATACAACAAATGTACATATAAACATGCATAAGAAGTATGCATACATATATGTGCGTGTGTGTATGGGTTAACTGCGGAAAGATTATACAATTACCTTGATAGCATTTAAACCTTCTTCACAAGTTACGAGCACGTATCTGTCAGGAAAAAACATTGGAATTAGTCTACTTTTTCGTATAATAGACTGTCTTATTATATTACTTCCCGTTGTTAAAACTGTATGGTACGACACTAGGACTATATTATGTTTTGTATATGTACATATACATATATAAGCACGCGTGTATGTCATACACAATGTACATACCGATCCCCACGATGCCATGTTATGTCGCGCAATCGCATCTGCATGAGCTGCCAAAGGTAAAGAAGAAAACAACTTCTATGTGTGTATAAGAGAGTTCAAAACTTTTGGTTATTATCTTCTATTAATTGTACTACAGATATTGCTGCATTGGGTAAACATTAACAATGACAAGGATAAACATTTTATGAGAGAGTATTAACATACATCAAGGTCATATGATTGTAGAACATTGAGATGCTAATATATAGTAGCTTTTCTTCTTACGTTTATGCACAATCTTATTATATGCTCACATATAGAGAGAGCGTATTAACTAGGATAAACCCACATACACATGTAAACATACATATGTACATATATCTGTCATGATACATAAAGATAAACGTTTTATGAGAGACTATTAACATACACCAAAGTCAAATGATTGTAGAACATTAATTTCTCCCTGTAGGTTTATGCACAATATCTTATTATATGCTACATATATAGAGAGATTCTTAAGGATACACATGTAAACATACATATACATGTATATATATCTGTCATGATACATAAAGATAAACGTTTTAAACCATCAAATGATTATAGAACATTGAGATGCTAAAATATAGTAGTTTCTTCTTCTTACGTTTATGCACAATATCTTATTATATGCTACATATCGAGAGAGATTCTTAATCTCTGGATTAGCTTATTAACCATGTAAACATACATATATGTACATATATTGTCATGATACATAAACATAGAAAATGGAGCGCATTTCTCACCTTAACAAAATGCTCCACAGCGCTCTTGGCACAATCCAGCAAAGATAATCCATTCGCACACCTCTGATTCATGGAGGCGCTTGTGTCCACCACGAACACGACCGTCATCGTTCCTCCCCTGTTCTAAAACCCTAGGGCAGCTTATCCCCTGTTTAAACCCTAACAACAGCTGAAATCAAATCCTCTGTCTTAGGGTTTTTATGCGATCCACGTGGCAGGGTTCTTCGTTTGCCGTTGTTGGGTAGGGGAGCGTGTGCGCCACGGAAGAATCTTACTGTCGTCCATTGATCGCATCGGTCAGTAGTCTAATTGTCTGCATTCTGTATTCAATCGATTCTTAGCTTAGGGTATGTAGAAAATCTTCATTAGGGTTCATGCATGTAATTCTATGTGAAATCTGCGTAATTTCATGTAATTTTGCAGTTTTGATGTGAAATTTGTTGTTTGCGGGTGTTGTTTGGTGTACAGAATGTGATGTTTGAGCAGGAGGTTCTGGGTCAGCTGGTCAGTGTTGTATACGACGCACTAAGTGGTATTCAGATGTCCTCCAGGAACACAAATGTTACCACAGCCGTCGTCGTGGGTGTAGCCATTACTGCAGTTGCCGGTGTTGCTGTAGCTCTTGCAGTTGGTGGTACTGGCTTTCTCAACGATAGGTATATATATATATAAGTACACATGGAAATGCTGTTATAGAGGTATTGTACATGTGTTGCTTGTTTGTTCATAGATTAGTTAATGTATGAATGCATATGATGGTTATATATTCATGGTTTGTATATGTATTTGGTGCATATTCTTGAGATGAGGATATGCCTCAGATGTGTGGGGATGTTGTGGTGTTAAAAGAGTATATGGGACAAGGCAATGCACACAGAAGAACACAGCCACATTGCAAGCCACAGTTCACCAAGTCTAACAAGAGGTGTGAGAGATTTCTTGTGCTTGTTTTAATGCATTTAGAATGAACTTTTGCTTGGTTTGTTGTTGAAGTGTTGGATCTGTCAATGTGTTTTATTAGGGGACCGTTAAGAAGAGATGGAGAAAAAGAAAGCATTATCCTCTCACTAAACAGCTCTGGGAACAGGGCTTTGGACCAGATGGTCGTCTTACAGAGAATAACCCGGACAAGTTTCTTTATAAAGTTCGATGGGGGGTGAGTTATATATACACATAGTATGTGTGTTGTGTGACTGTGTAACTTTAATATGTATGTGCATCTATAATGTATTATAGTAGTTTTTAATTTGGCTATACAGGGGGTAGAGCCAACAATAAGATCCCAAGTCTGGCCGTTTCTGCTTGGAATGTGAGTCTCAATTTATATGTATTTACATTTCTTGTAGTTCTATTTCGACTGACACACAATTATATGTATAAGAGAATATTGTACCTCAGTATGTTGTCATGGTACTGATGCTCTTAGATATGTTGACAATGCTATTGGGTTTCTGGTAGAAAAATTGTGTATACAGAAGGCCTAATTATATATGCTGTATAATATGTCAATATTCAATAATGAATAAACTCGTTCTTGTTTTGCAGATACGAAATTGATAGCACTGAAGCGGAGAGACAAGAGGAGGACACTAAGCTAACGTAAATTTAGCATACTTTATTATTAATGTTTAAATATATGACATTAATGTCATAGTGTGAGTGTTACTAGATAGTACAACTGACAATAGTTAAGCAGGAAAAAGTACGAACTTATACGAGAAGACTGTCAGAAGATACGTGATACTCTGGCAGAGAGTGGTTTCAGGGATGAAGAATCTGACAACTTGGAGACTCCATTCTCGGAGTCTTTGATTCAGGTATACAGATCTATATATGTGCATGTGTGTGTTTATAGACATATATGCATAAACTATTAGCAATCGAAGACTCTATTTACTTTGTCTCATGAGCGTGTGTGTATGTGCTCCGTGTATCAAACACCTTAGTAACTCCATTAGTCTGGCTTTTGGTGATGCTTCAATCTTGTAGAGAGACACAATGTGTATACCTGTTGCTATGCTCCATATGCCTTTATATGTGTCAGACATATACCAGAAATATATGACGCAGCCAAACCACAAATCCAGGTTTTCTATATCTATATATGTGAGTAAATATGTATGTATGTATGTTTGTACGTGCATATATGCATTGTGTACATATATGTGTGATTCTGACCGATACAATGTAGGAACTCAGCAGCATAAGCGGCTGTGATTCATTCTGGAACAAAGGTGTGAAAGCAGTCGAGGAGCTGATGACATGGCAGAGGATAATACGGTTGGACGCCGTACGGATGAATGCCGAGTGGATACCGTACTCACCGTCTCAGGCGAGTGTTGGTGAAGAGGAGACCTCAAAAGTGGCCGAGAATGCTGGTTTATCGGACGATGAGCACCTGGAGACTTGCCGTAGATATCACGCTGCGAGGCTTGTTTCAATATTAGAAGCATATGCTCTATACGATCCGGAAACGGGATACTGCCAGGTACGATATGTGTGTGTGTGTGTTCGCTTGCAGAGTTTTCTGAAAGCTATAACCAAGGAACTTGTAGTTTTAAGTATTCTATGATCATGTTGTATACAAGTAAATGCCAGGGGTATAGGTTAAGAGACCATAGTATACAGTGTATATATATGTTTTTAGTGTATATATTCTAGCCGTTGTAGCATATACAGGTAAGCATATATTTGTTCTCTATACGTTACACTTGTACTACTATTTAAATGAATGGGCAATATTATCATTTGTTTTAATTAGTTTTCTTCTTCTGTAAGAAGATAACATAGTATCAGTGGATGTATATAGTCCATATATTATAACTTATAGTGAATATAATAGAGCAAGAGATTGACATTACAATGTATATATAGACATGAAATATACATTACATGAGATTTATATGGCATGTGTATATTTCATGTCTATATACACATATGATATACAACATGGTTCTATATGTTCTATATAGAACGATATTGTTCTATATGTGTATATTTATGTTCAGAAGCACTCTGTTAAGCTAACTTCAAACTCGCCAACTGACACGTTTCTGTTGTTTTCACACACACATACACAGTTCTTGTTTCCCACTAACTTTGTTTGACTTTGGGACAGGGAATGAGCGACTTGCTTTCCCCATTCGTGGCACTGATGGACGATGATTACAAGGCATTCTGGTGCTTTGTAAAGTTCATGCAAACAGCTCGTCACAACTTCCGGTTAGATGAGGTCGGTATCCGACGGCAACTAAACACCGTCTCCGACATAATCAAGACAGCAGACCCGGAGCTATACGAGCACTTGGTAAAGATCAGAGCCGAGGACTGCACGTTCGTATACAGGATGGTGGTAGTGTTGTTCAGGAGGGAGCTTACATTCGAACAGACGCTCTGTCTGTGGGAGGTAGTGTGGGCCGACTGCGCAGCAATCCGGACAGGGAAGGGACTCGGGCATGTGCGGAAGAAGAAGAAGGCAGTAGCAAGTAAGGACTTGTTACTCTTCACCATCGCGGCTGCTGTGTGTAGGAAGAGGAACTTTATTATGGAGAGCTGTAGGGGGATGGACGAGCTTCTCCGGGAGTGTAATGCCATGGCTGGGCATTTGGATGTGTGGCAGATACTAGATGATGCCAGGGATCTTGTGGAGAGAGTGATGGGTAGGAAACAGGATGCAGTTTTGTTTTAACAGTTTTTGATGTATTGGTAAGTTGTGTGTTACTAGACCTGCGTGTATGAACTCCAATAACCCCACCATGAATGTATATCTAAATGTTTTCAAGTGTGTGTGTGTGTGTGTGTAAACGTGTCTATATGCACATAACCACGTGTGTGTGGTGTGTGATTGTTATTTAATTTATAAATTATAAAATTAAATATTAACAGTGGGATTTTATGTTTAAATGTAATCCCACTTTAAACATTAATATAAAAAATATTAAATTTAGAAACTTAATATTATTAATGTTGTGATGAATTCACTAGTTGTAATGAATTTAACATGTTGTTTTTTAATGTTTGTAATGTATTTGATTTTGTTCTAATCTCTTTATTTTATAATCACTCGTATTTAAACTATATTATTACTTTTAAACTTTATAAGAAGTTATCCTTTAATTAAATCCATATAAAGTAACTCAAAATTCAACTTGGAAGCTTTCTAAAATATTAATAATTATATTAAATTTATTTAATTAAGAAAAAAATTACATATTTATAAAAAATAAAAGAAACATTATGAATTGAATTTAAATAAACTTTTATGCTTAATTAAGTTTGAATAGTTAAATGTTTTTATGTGAAGATTAAATTGGACTTAATAATATTTTTAAACATGATTAAATATTTTATTTTATGGAACATTATATTTTGTAGCAGAAGAAACATTTATCATTATAGATACATTTTGAAACGTATAATAAATGTATGATGTTTTATCTAATTGCTTTTCACACACACACATACACACACAAACACACACACACACACACACACACACACACACACACACACACATATATATATATATATATATCACACATTGAATATTTAATAAATGTCAAAGTTAATAAGAAATCAGTAAAGGAAATATAATTAAAAAAATGCACCTAATAATAACAATAAAATTTAAGAAAAAATAATCTAAGTTGTTTAATTAAAATATATACTTATTATTATAAATTATAAATAAAAAATCAAAAAATAAATATTAACCAAAATGAGTTTTCAAGTAAGTACCTTTTATTAAACTAATTAATCAAATATAATTAGGAATTTAATATTATAATAATTAATAAGATATAACTGTATTTTTCTTATTCATTTAGTAATAAATATGGTTTACTTTAATAATGATTATTAATATAATAAATAAATTAACATCTTTCTAATTATATGATCTTATAATATAATAATAATCTTAAGATGTGAAAATATAAAATTCAATATTTAATTCAAAGTTATATATAATATGTGTCTTGTTCTTTAAGAAATGTAATAATAATATATAATTAAAATTGCTTCCTTATTTTCTTTATACTTAATAACCAATTAATATATGAATAATACTAGAAGAAAGTAAATATTTTATATATAACTAAAATCATAGAAATATTAAGTCTTTAATAGTAAATTAAAAATCATGTGTAAAGAATAACTAAAATTCATATTTATTATTTATTATGAATAAATATAATTTGTACTCTTTATAAACTTAAGATTTTACAAGGTGAACCAAAAAGTTAAGAGTTATTTTTATAATTAAAAGGATTAATACTCAAATTTATAAATTTAGATTAAAAAAATGTATATATATTCATATTTATGTAATATATATATTTATGCATTACAAGTGGCAACTTGACATCATTTAGGATAAACTATATTAATAAAACATGACCAATGTTAATATTAAGATATAAATAACAATCTATGATTAGATAAATATTTCTTAAATAAATTATTAATGAGATGGAATAAAAACATTAAAAAACTCTTTAAATTATGCATACATATCTAATTATTTGCATAATTGATTATTTTAAAAAGTAAATCAATGTATATAAGTTAATAAACATGTGTAAGTATATAAAAAGTATTATACTACTTTGTAGAACTACACCTAGAATATTATATGAATAATATGCATCTTTTATGTATCTACTTACATTAATTAAAAATAATAATTTAAAATTATAAAGATTTTTCAAAGTACAATATTGATTTTTGATAAGAAATCAAAGAAAATACAATTAATTTAAAAATATAAAATTTGTATAAATTTCTTCTTAATAATGTAAAACATATAAAATTTAATTAATTTGTTCATCAAATCATTATAGAATATATATATATATATATATATATATATATACCACACACATATGAAATACTTTATTTATATTAATTCAATAATGAACTTTTAATAAGACTCATAAATGTGTACATAAATGAAGTTTTAATAAGACTTAGGAATGTATTTTATTTGTGTATATAAATATTCTTAAAATTTAATGTTACTCAAGAAAAACTTTATACATTTTAATATCTAAACTTAAAATAAAAAATTTTAATACATAACTTTTATAATTAATCTATATTTTATGTTTAAGTCCAAACAAAACCAATTAAACATTTATCATAATATAATATAGTTATTTAAAAATTTATGGACAAGTATTAACATCAAATGTTAAAAACAAATTCTTTTTTTATTAGTTACTCTAATTTTTTTAAATTAAACATATATATATATATATATATATATATATATATATATATTATATAAATTTTAAAATGTATTTAATTTATTTCATTATTTTAATTTTCTAAAATGATTTTTGTATCAAATGGGCAAATAAAATATATTGAGTATTAAGGGAAAGTTACATATAAAATATATTTAAATATTCCTAAAATTTTCAAAAATAAAGTTTTATCACATTTCATAATTAAAATTTTAAAATTCTAAAATAATAATTACTTTATCATTTATGCTTTTGACATATATAATATAATATAATATAACTATTTAAAATTTATAAGAATTAACTTGGTGTTTGTGTGGACGGAGAAAAGAAAAATTAATGTCCTTTACTTGTGGATTTAAATTTTAAAGATTAATATGAAATATTCCTAAATTTTAACTTTTTTATTTTACCTTTGATATATTAAAGTTTTTAATTATTTGTAATTTGTGTTTTTAATTTCAAACTAAAATCAATTACATATATATTGCCATATAATATAATAATTTAAAAATATATGGCAATTAGAAACCCCTATTTATTTATTTATTTTATTTCATTTTCCTTTAAATTAAATTAAATAAATTTTTTCATTTTGTTGTAGTGAATTTAATTAACTTCATTATTTTTATTTATTTTCTTTAAACTTTTTTAAAATATTTTATTATTGATACTTATATAATTTTTTGTTATTTCCAAATGTATAACATTGTTACCAAATAAAGTCTTATGTAGTAACATAATAATATCATTTTATTAATAATTTAGGAGAAAAAAAAAACTTAAATTTAGTAAATCTAAGATTAAATCTTCAAGAGTCTTATTATACTACACTAAATTATACTTATTATTAAAAAAAATTTAAAAGTTATATTACAATACAAGTTATAAATGATAATTATATTTTTAAAATTAAATTATTACCTTTAAAGAAATTGGATATTTTTAAATTATTACACCAATTGTTTTAGCTTATATCACAATACACACCCCCATGCATGCACATGATATATCAAATAATACATAAAAAATATAAATTATAATATTAATTAATTGTAAGTAATACTTACTAGTATATTTATTATATCCATGTCCATAATAAATAATTTTGTTTTCACAAATGACTGTTACTTAAGAAGTTAAATTCATATTTTAAAGGTTATGTATAAAACTTATATTATGGATGATATGTGTGTTTTAATAAAAATTATGCAAAAAAATTCAAGGTAATCTAGAAATCTGTATAATATAGAAAGTTTTATTATAAAATAAAATTTATTTATTTATAAAGTTTAAAATTAATAATCATTTTTTGTATAATACTTGATCTTATTAACTTTTTTTCTTATAAATCATTTGTTGGACATGAATTTGTAAAACATTTTTTTAACATTTCATCTATGTTAGATTTATTAAAAATAAATGAAAATACTAATTTTTTAATCAAAATTAACATAATTTAATGTGTAAAGTATCAAATAGTAAAAGAAAAAAAGCATTTCAAAAACATTCACGACAAAATCAAATGGAATTGTATGTAGTAATTTTTTTATGAAATACATTATCTAAAGTGTTTATCGTAAAACTTATATGTGTGTATAATTAAGTATTAATATATTTATGTTAAGAGTTTACATCGAAGCACTTTTATACACATGATCGATGTTTTGATCATTCTTAAACCTTTAATATGTTTTTATGTTCTTAACTTGGGAAAATCTTGAGACTTTTTAATTTAATATTTATGATTTTTTCATACTATTCAACCATATTAAAAGTTTATCTTCGTTGAGTGTAAAACAAATGCCCTCAAAATTTATATTAATTCATTCTTTTTTATTTATAGTATGTCATATTAAATACATTATATATATAAATCATTAGGGACGTTATCATGTTTAAGTAAATAGGGACATATCATGTTTAAAAGTTAAATATATTAAAATTTATGGACTTACATTTGATATTAACAATAATAATATCATTAATGCTGTGATGAATTCATTTTGTCATCACCACTATTTTATTATTATTTTATAATGATGAATTATAAAAAAAAATATTTATTTATAAAAAAATTATTTAATAGCTTAAGTAAACAATTTATAAATTACAAACACCATCATGGTAAACAAAAATTAGCTTTTAATGAGCTTCTTTCTACAAACCACAGCATTAGGCAACTGCTTAGCCTCGTTATCCCCACAATGTATCTTCAAAGCACCAAGCAAGGAACCCCATGCAATCTCTGAAAACGGGATATTCCCCACAATCTCCTCCGCATTCCCCAGCTTACCCGCCCTCCCCAGCAAGTCCACCATACAAGTATAATGCTGCTTGGTAGGCACACCCCAGTAATCCCCAGATATACCCAGGAACACCTGGTGCCCCGCCGCAAGTAGACCCCCATGACTACACGCACTCAAAACACACATGAACGTGACATCGTCCGGTTCAATACCCTCCAGGTTGAGCAGCTCAAACACGTACATGGACCACTTCCCATGACCGTTTTGTCCGAATGCACCAATCACTGCATTCCACGTCACAAGGTCCCTGTGCGGCATGGTGTTGAAGATCTCCATCATGTTCTCCAAGAGCCCTGCCCGGGAGTAAGCAGTCATCACTGTTGTTGCTGCCGGTGTGTCCCATCTCGGCATCAACCCGAACGTGTACCTCGCTTCCTCTAGATGCCCGTTTTGTGCGTACGTTGTAAGAATGCAGTTCCACCCGACAACATCCGGCTCCGGCAATGCATCGAAAGCCGTCTTTGCCTCGCTCACATATCCATGCAGCGCGTAAGCCGACACCATCGCGGTTAGTGCCACCGAGTTCCTCTCCGGCATCCTCCGGTAGACGCTCTCGGCCTTGTCCAAGCCGCCGTTGAGAGCGAATGACACCATCAGGGCTGTCCACGACACAACATTCCTCTCCGGCATCGTGTCAAACGTCCTCTTGGCGTCCTCCACGAGTCCCCTCTCAGAGAAAGCCGTGATCATCGTGTTGTCGGGAGAGAGAGCCTTGTCGGAAACTCTCCTTGCCGACTCGAGCTCACCATGTCTCACATAAACCGACACGAGTATGTTCCATGTCACCGAGTCGTGCAGTGGCATTCTCTCGAAGACGGTGAGGGCGTCTCCCAGGGACCCTCCCTCGGACTGAGAGTGCAGAATCACGTTCCAGGAGACGATAGTTCTCTCTATATTCAGATCAAACGCCTGCTTGGCCCTCTTGTGCTGGCCTCCCTGAGCATGAACCGTGAGCATGAGTGTCCAGGAGACAACGTCGTGTGGGGAAACCTTGAAAACAAGTTATGTGCCTCAAGGAAGTATCCATTGTTCGCAAGCATCCTGAACATGCATGTCCACGAGACAATGTCGTGCTCCGGCATCGACTCAAACACTGCCTTACACTCCTCCATCTGTTCTTTCTCCGTGTAAAGACCCAGCAGAGTTGTCCAGGATAAGAGGCTCTGTTCCGGTGTCTTACTAAACATGTTCATGGCTTCCTGCAGATGCCCGCTCCGGGCATATCCCTGAAAGATGAGAATCCAAGCCAGATGGTTTCTTCCAGGCATTGAATCGAAGAGCTCCTTCGCTTGTTGGAGATCTCCCTCTTGGGCAAACACATTAAGCAACGCTGTCCAGGAAAGCACGTCTGTCTGTGGACTTTCTCCAGCGTCTTCTTCGCTGACAGAGATCCCCATTCCCGGCATATGCAGTAAGCAGTGCATTCCAGAGCGCCAGATCCCGGGTAAGAGATTCATCGAAAAGCCTCACGGCCTGGTGAAGTCCACCGCTCCTGGAGAGTACACCCACCATAGCTGTGCATGCAACAGTGGTCTTTTCAGGCATCTTCTCAAACATCTCCAACGCTTCTTGGAGATGCCCGTTCTGGGCATATGCTGTAAGCATGATGTTCCATGAGAAAGAGTTGCGCTGGTGTGTCGAGTCGAAGACGTGACGTGCGTTTCCGATGCTCCCGCATCTTCCATACATTTGTACCAGGAGGTTTGATAAGTACCTGTCTTGTGAGAGAACCGGGTCATTGCAAACGCGCTCCTGGAGTCCTGGTAGATCCTTGGCATATGCTCCCTTGATGTTCTGTGCTATTTCTTCTATAAGCTCATTTCTGTAGCGCACGCGACTCATACAACGCTCCCGTAAACATACACATATCACTGCAGCGTGTATTGCCACGTCGGATCACAAATAGCCACGTCAGCAGTGACACGTAGGAGGGATAAACACACAATCAGCGTTTCTACAAAAGAAGAACAAGCAGATGGTTGAAATTACCTACAACAAAGTGCATACTTTTCACCAGAAACACACCTGAAAGGACACGTACGAACCTCTATAGACGTGTATATAAACGCATGTGGAACTCCAGAGGTGTACATGGCTAGCAGAAGAAGCATTCTCCTTAACTACTTGTTAGTGTCCTTAGTTTTCTCCCAGAAAGTTTTATGTTATGATGATACGTGCCCGTTAACTGTAGACTACTACAGGCATGAATGCCCACAGGTGTTCTCCATCGTTAGATCTGTCATTCAAAAAGCCATGTTCATCCAGCCACGGAATGCTGCCTCTGTTCTCCGCTTGTTCTTCCACGACTGTATAGTAAACGTAAGTCCGTGCGTGTGTGTGTGCGTGCGTGCGTGCGTGATATAAACACACACCTTGCAGGGTTGTGATGCATCGATATTGCTGGATGATACACCAATGATGAAAGGGGAGAAAGCCGCATTTCCCAACGTGAACTCTGTAAGAGGATATGAGATAATCGACCACATAAAAGAAGAAGTTGAGAGAGCATGCCCTGGCACCGTTTCCTGTGCAGATATCCTAGCCATCGCTGCAAGAGACTCAGTTACTCTGGTGTGTGTGTGTGTGTGTGTGTGTAGAGAGAGAGTGAGAGAGTGAGGAGAGAGAGAGGGTCAAGTATATATATATATATATATATGCAGAGTGGAGGGCCATATTGGGAGGTACCTCTGGGAAGATTGGACAGTTTATCAGCGAGTATAGATGCAGCAAATGAACAGATGCCACAGCCTACGTTTGATCTTCCTCAGCTAGCTGCCTCATTCGACAACGTGGGACTGAACTACAAAGACCTCGTAGCACTGGTTGGAGCACACTCAATCGGCTTTGCTCGGTGTGCAAATATCGCACCTCGTCTCTATAACGTAACCCCAGATGGTATTCGTCCAGACGTCCTATCCAAGCTCCGAGCAAGGTGAGAGACACACACAGGCACGCACACACGCACACGCACACACGTACTTGATATTCTTGCAGATGTCCACAAGGGGAAACCAAAACACTCTCCAGCAGCTGGACTTCTTATCACCAGCTATCTTCGACAATGCATACTTCAGTAGCTTAATTCACCACGCTGCCGTGCTGCACTCGGATCAAACACTGTACACGCAGGGGGATGAAAGCGGAGTCCGGTCACTGGTGGAGAGATTCAGCCGGGACCGAGAGGCATTCTTCCAGGCATTCGTACAAGGGATGCTCAAAATGGGGAACCTCAGGCCGCCCTTCTATGCTCCTCCGGGCGAAGTACGCACCAGCTGCCGTTACGTAAACCCCTCCTAAACCCCAATAATAAATACACAAGTTTAAGCTTCAAGAGTGTTTGCCAAGAGCAAGTATGGTACAGAGCTTGCCGGATCGAGTTCCAGAAACTCTCTACTTGCTTGTGCTCCGCGTTTCATATCGGAGTGCATCTTGCAAGCAGTAAGAAACGATCCCCATGAGACCGAGCTCCCTTTCCCGCCTATAAACTCCTCGGCTTCCCCAAGCTTTCCTGCTCTACCAAGAACATCCACAATGCAAGAGCAGTGCTCGTCCTGAGGGAATACTCCGTAGTCCATACTCATCGATCTCACCTCCTTTAAAGCCTCACGAAGCCATCCATTATAGCTACATGCAGTAAGAAGGCTTCTGAACGCTCCTTCCTCCGGTCTAAAACCATCTAAAACAAGCATTTGAAAGGCCGACAAGGAGTCTCTGCTATATCCTTTCTGTGCAAAACCGGTGAGCATTGTATCCCAAGAGACAATGTTCTTCTCCGGCATCTGCTGGAGAACCCGCCACGCAAGCTTGATATGCCCGACTTGGACATATGCTGCAAGTATACTGTTCCAAGACACTATATCTCTTCTCGGCATACGCTCGAAGAGCTCCCTGGCTTTCACAATATCCCCAGATTGTGCATATGCCATAACCATGGAGTTCCAGAGACGAGTATCGGACTCAAGGGCAGTCCGAAACACACTCGGCTTCTTCAAACCTGCCCAGACGTGTGTAAGTCGATATTACAACAGTTAGAGAGACCGTGTTAAACTCAGGCATTCGGTCGAGCATCGACTTGACATTGCTCACTTCTTCCTGTGCTTGTAGAGCTAACGTCCAGGAAACTATGTCTTTGAGTTTCATCTTATTGAACACACTCAGTGCCTGCTTACTGTCTCCACTCTGTACATAGCCTGTCATCAATGCATTACAAGTTACCACGTCGTGCGTTGGCATTCTCTCGAACACAGCCACTGCTCTGTCAAGTTCCCCTTTCTGGGCATATCCCGCTACCGTAATGTTCCAAGTGGTTATGTCCTGTTCAGGAGACATATCCAGAACGGACGTTGCTTGATGCATATCCCACTCTCGACATATGCAGCTATCAAGATGTTCCATGAAAGCATGTTCCTCTTTGGCATGTTATCGAAAGCTTCCTTCACAAAGTAGGATGCCCATTCTGGGCATATGCACCAAGTAAGACGTTCCATGCAACGATATCCTGCTCAGGCATGTTGGAGAAGACGTGCATGGCCTCGTTCATATGACCTTTCCTGGCGTATGACTTTAACAAGCTTGTCCAGGAGATTAAGTCCCAGTTAGGCATTTTGTCGAAGAAGTCTTCGCATCTTGTACACTCCATTCCCCATATGCAGCGAGCATGGTATTCCACGAGACTATGTTATGGTAATGCATCTTGTGGAAGATCTTCTCTGCTTCTTTCATATGCCCCTGTTGGGCATATGCAGCCAGGAGGGTGTTCCAAGAAACCACATTCTTCTCAGGCATTGTGTAGAAAACTCTTCTAGCAGATGCCCATTCTGGGCATATGCCATCAACATGGCATTCCATGAAACAATATCCCTCTCAGGCATGTTGTTAAACAGAAGACGTGCTTCGGTGAGATCCCCAGACTGGGCATATGCATCTGTGATTACAGTCCAGGAAACTAGATCTCTGTAAGGCATACATTCGAAGAGCTCTCTTGCTTGTTTGATATGCCGTTCTGGGTGTATGCACGGATTAGTATGTTCCAAGAGAAGAGATTGAGGTTGGGAATGTGTGTGAAAACTGCATACGCATCGGAAACACTACCGCATTTTCCATATGTTTGCACCAGCAAGTTGGACAGATATGTGTTTTGTATGAAATGGGGAGTTTCTCTTATCTGTTTGTGAAGGATTCTTGCCTGTCCGAGGTTGTTGAATTGCCACAAGCTTTGAGAGATCCGCTAAGTGTTCTACGGAGGGAGCTGCATACATTGGTGTGCGTGGTTGGATGGCTTTGCGCAGCTTAGGAAAGGGACGAGGCTGGACCAAAAGAATCAGATACCCAAATACATTGAAGCGCCCAGAAAGACAAGTCGAGGAAGAACCGTGCACTCCACAACCTCTATGGAAACAATCAGTCAGTCCTGCCAAGGCGCTACGGATATACGAGAAAATGCGGGAGAATGGAGAGACTCCCACCGTTTCAGACATCACAGGCGCATTGAACGCATGTGGGAGCTACAGGGACATGGAGACAGGCCGCAGGATACATTCAGAAGTCGGACTTGCCAACGATCCTCAGGACAGAATCTCAAACGCACTCATCAAAATGTATGGGAAGTGCACGAGTGTACGTGAGGCGAAGCAGGTGTTTGATCGCCTGAGAGATCCGTCAGTACGCTCGTGGAATGCTCTCCTGTCGGGATACGTGCGGAATGGGCTGTACCAGGCAGCTCTTGAGACATTTGAACAAATGCGTGGGGAACAACTGTGGCCGGATGCCCGGAGCTTTGCATATGCATTCAGTGCCTGTGCCGGTCTTGCTAAGAAGGAAAGACCACTGTCCGAGATTGGTCAAGATAAGTCAACGGATTTGACAATCGTTGACCGGTGTCCGTCTTCGGATAACGTTTCTAACTCGGACAGTCCGAGGTGCCTAGAGAGAGTCCGAGATCTTCATTCGGAGTTCAAGGGGAGCATGGAAGAGATGAGTGCGTTTGTTTCTACTGCTCTTGTGACGGCCTACGGTAATTGTGGTTGCATGGATGAGGCTCAAGTCGTGTTTGATGAATCATCAAAGCATGGGTAAGTCTACTTAGATATACATATAAACAATCTCATTGGTGTGTGCGTGTGTGTGTGTGTGTGTGTGTGTGTGAGAGAGAGAGAGAGAGAGAGAGAGAGACGAGACAGAGACAAAGACAGAGACAGAGAGAGAGCACCAAAGCATGAATAAGTGTACATAGATATACATATAAACAATCTCATTGGTGTGTCTTTGTGTGTGTGTGTGTGTGTGAGAGAGAGAGAGAGAGAGATGTGTGTGTGTGTGTGTGTGTGTGTGAGAGAGAGAGAGAGAGAGACAGAGAGTGAGAGAGAGAGCACCAAAGCATGGGTAAGTCTACATAGATATACACACCAATGAGATCGTTTATATGTATATATATGTAGACTTACCCATGCTTTCTCTGTCTGTCTCTGTCTGTCTCTCTCTCTCACACACGCACGCACGCACACCAATGAGATTGTTTATATGTATATATATCCATGCTTTGGTGCTCTCTCTCTCTCTCACACACACACGCACGCACGCACGCATGCACAAGAATGAGATTGTTGTGTGTGTGTGTGTGTGTGTGTGTGTGAGAGAGAGAGAGAGAGAGAGACCCATAATGCGTTGTTGTTTTTCAAGAGTACCACTGTGGAATGGAATGATACAAGGCTACATAAGTAATGGAGATGTGGAGAAGGGTTTAGCAGTGTTCAGCAAATGCAAGACAAAGATATAGTTCCGGATACACGTACATTTGTCATTGTTCTTGATGCATGCTCGAGTTTAGCAGACAAGGAAGAATGGAAGTCGGGATTTGAGGGGAAACTTGAGAAAACAATGTGCTTGAGGAGAGTGAAGGAGATACACTCTAAGCTTGGGGATGACGTAGAGTTCTACTTGCAAACTAAACTGGTGGATTTGTATACAAAGTGTGGGGTACGTATAAAAACCACAGTGATCAAGTAAGCGTGTGTGTGTGTGTGTGTTTCGGAGACTGTTATACAAGTTTAAATAATCCTCTATTTGGATATTCCCCATGGAGACCTCTCATTAATAAGAGAGTCAATAGGCTTGTTAAACCTCTTAAACACATCATTATCCCGAAGTTTAACCAAGTAATTAACCACAGTTCTCATGTCGGGCCTAACACTCGGACATTCATGTGAACAAGCTAGAGCTAATTGCATGGTTGCAAGCATTTCACTCTGGTTAAGAATCTCTTGTTGCAGCTGAAGATCTAGCACGTCCGTCCATGTTCCACGTGTGCGGTCCATGACTGACTTTGACCAGTCTCGGAGGGTCAAACCATCTCGAAAATCAGTGGGAAACTTTCTGGTCAACAGCTGGAGAAGAAGTATACCGAAGCTGTATACGTCCGTCTCGGGTGAAGGTTTTTCTCCCTGAAGAAGCTCTGTAAAGAAGAATACTTAACATATGCATACACACACACACACATTATGTATATATGTGTGTGTGTGTGTGTGTGTATTCTTGCCTGGAGCAGTGTAGCCAGGAGACCATACAAGTCCATCGTTTTTATGTTGCTCAACCATCTTGGCGAGACCAAAGTTCCCTATATGAGCTTCGAAATTGTTGTCGAGGAGTATATTGCTTGGCTGCAAATCGCAGTGTACTATTTGTTGCTTGCAGTTGTGGTGCATGTATGATAGCGCCTCTGCAACCCCCAATGCTATTCTGTACCTGTTAGTACATAGTTATAATCTCTCTCTCTCTCTCTCTCTCTCTCTCTCTCTCACACACACACACACACACACACACACGTTATCTAGAGACTTGAAGGTATGTATATGTATAGTTACAAACTTTACCCTTGCATATCGCTTTAAACTTTCTAAGTTAAATATTAAACAATAATAAAACTATTAAAATAATAAATCAAACTTATTTTGTATTGATGATTTTAAAATTATAATTATTATTACTAAAGTTCGTATGTGAATTTATAACTTTGAGAAGCACGGAAAACAATGTTTAACTTTCACACACATTTCAAAAAGCATCATGTGTGTGTGTGTGTGTGTGCGTGTGTGCGTGTGTGTACCCACCTTTTGTTCCAATCTAGGCATATGTAACTATGTTTCTGAACCAGCCTAGTGTGCAAGGAGCCTTTAGGCATATACTGCAGTATAACAGCCATAGTTCCAAGTTGGAGAAGTAGCCGAGGACGGACACAATGTTCCTGTGGCGAATCCCGCTAAGAGCATGAAGCTCAGTGAAGAAACTCTTCTCACAGAGAGACCTCACAGACTTACTAAGCTCCATTCTCTTCACTGCAGCCAGTGATCCATCCGGAAACACACCTTTGTAAACTGTACTGCAGTTACCTCTCGCGAGGAAATTGGCGGCACTGAAGTTATCAGTGAGTGCAAGGAATTCATCCTCCTTGAGCTTGAGCATCTGTGGTATCTTGAATCTGGATGCCATGTCTTCGTCATTGTATTGGACTGGAAGGGAATGATGGAATTCCTCATGGGATTCATGTGGAGTCAACACTAAGTTTTCAATATAAAATGTGCTTAAGTCGTGTTTAGTTAAATACAGAAACGAGGCACCTGTTCAATGGATATTTTGAGTTGTGAAAGAGAAATGGAACACATACACACACGCAACACACACGCGCAAGTGTTAACTATGAACAAGCGCAAAATGTGTGAACCGCGTTGATTAGTCAGGTCAAGGTGGTGACTCAGAGTCTAGTCTTTGGCCTATCCATTCCTCAACACGGCATGTACAGAGAGTCTACGTGTAGTCTACTTTCTTTGTGATGTTCAGTTTACACTGCACGAGTGTGTGTGCTATAACTACTTCCTTGCCTTGCAATATATATATATATATATATATATATAATATATATATCTATCTATCTATCTATCTGTGTGTGTGTTTATTTTAATAAAGCTTTTAAATATAACACACAAACTGGTCACCAAACTGGTGAAAAAATAAATAATTATTAGTTAACCAAACCCTAATTAAATTAAATTAAATTAAAAAAATAAAAAATAAAGTTAGGGTTTCGAAATGTTGTATCGTTTGAAATATAGATGCTAATTTTTTAAGATATGTTCCTCTGGAAAAAAATTAGGTTGGCCTTGGAAAAATATAATATAAATAACATGTTAATAAGTAAAAATGTACATGGAAATTTTCTAAATCAAAAATCAAAAATTAAAGAATTTAAATTTTAATGTTTACCATTAACATTTTCGATGTGGATATATGTAGCATTGCCATACACGTTTATTAGAAAGTAATGCATTAAAATATAAAGTTAATAATGCTGAACCGTCAAATAACAGGTTAAACACAAAATAATTAAAAACATTTATGTTTGGTTCTATAATTTTTAAAACTCAAGTCGAACTAATCCGTAGTTTTTTTTTTTTAGTTTTACCGGTTAGATGATAAGTTATTAATTTTTAAAGTTTAAAAAAGCTAAATATAACACGAAATATATAAATTAAGGTTATGTAAGGTCAACATACATTCGTTTTTTCTTTACAAATAAAGGATGATTTTTGTTGCAAGTAGCACGCATAAATTTGAGAAATAAAATTTATAAATTGACTTTTATATTAATTAAACAAAAATAGTAAATGCAAGGTCGGTGTATATATATAATATATATGAGATCCTTGCCATGTGGCACTATCGTCACCACCCATGTGTCATTATGCCATTACTGCTTGACATTGTTCTCCGTTGTTTAGCATGTAAATGGTTCTAAACAAGATGGCCTACAAGTGTGTTTAAACACTTATAACGGAATTTTAACTACAAATTACTTTATTTAATGCCCGTTTGTACCAACCTGAACCACCATGGGAATGAGGTAAAGGTTACTCATGACCGAGCCAGGAAGAGGAGCTTCCTCAGATGCCAATGTTCCAGGGACGTTTGCACCCGCCAATCACTTGGATCTTTCCATCCCGGATGTTGGTCCCTTGTATTCCATGACGAACATCGAAGCATGTGGTCAGCTTGCGGCAGCCATAGTACGCAACGTCAATCTTCTCGTCGTGTTGATCTCGACCTTCACCCTCGTTGCGTCGCATCCTGGGACTACCAGGGGTAGAATTGCATGAGCAGGGAGCTACTTCCTTCACGCAAATCTCTGCTGGCTCAAGCCCCTCACAAGCCCTTTCGATGCTGTCACCTTTTGCCCCACAGTTTTTCGAACGTGTCGGCTCGCCAAAAACCCGAACGAGCTGTGGAAATGCATCCACCAGGCTAGAGCCAATGTGGTCGCCTCTTCCCCGAACTCGGGGCCAGATCCCGTTCGTGAAGATCGAGATGTGGACCTTGCTCCTATCCTTGACACGATCATCGACTGCCGTATGTGAGACCAGCAGGCAAGACGAGAGCATCCATTTGCAGGAGTCGGATATAGAACAAGACCGTAGCGCTAGGGTTTTTTTGAGACAGATGGAGGGTAATATAGTGTTCTGTAAGGTGGAGACAGGGAGCCAGGCGCGGGTTGGCGCCGACGCCAGAGGCTGTACTTGCTCACCCAGGCGTGGATTCGATTGAGGTGGTGCCGGGCAGCACTTTGGGTGAAGCTGTTGAAGGATCAGCATCGGGCTGGCGAGAGATTCCCTTCAGGCAGTGTCTTCTGGGTTCTCACCGAGAAGAACCACTGGATGAAATACGGGCTCAGAACGCTCAGCAGGCGTTGGAGCCTTGTCGCAAGTATTATATCCGCGTGGCCGCTCCCCGAATCTTACAAAAGCAAAAGACCAGTTGTGGTATTCTCGAGTTTGATCGGCTGCCAGGATGTTTCCCGTATTCAAGGGCTTGCTACACTTGGATCACGTTTCCGCCACCGCGTTCCTGCGGTTTACTAACAAGTCCAGCACTCTGGACGAGCAGTGCAGGGCCCATGGTGTCCGTGATTACGCGCATTCACACTTGCAGCGATCAGGGTCAGTTTTCAGGAGCTGGCTGGAGACTTCGAGGCTTGCTTTGGTGTGAGGCTGTTCGATCACAGGGATGAACTCTCTGCTGGGTTTGTATCCTTTTGAATCCTTTTGTACAAAACTCAAACTCTCTCTCTCTGCAGGAAACTGGAGTTCGTAACTTCAGACACCAAAGAAAGTTTTCCAGCCGTGGTCCTGCACAGGGACCGCTTTGTTTGTGTGGTTGTCCGACATGGCCAGCTCCTACAATCTAAGCCCTTTCTCTTTGGCGACGCCAACGATTCTCCCTTACTGGTTTGTGTTCGTGTTCTGATAATCTCACTAATAGTATTTTCAGGAGCTTGGCTTCTTATCTTGGTGGGTAACGTGATGAGCATACGACCCATGTCTTACGAACCCGACCACTTATAACCATAGCCACCGGTCTACGGCTTCGGGTACTGCACCAGTTTAGTACGTCGAGCGTATCCAATTCGGTCTTTAAAGTGATGGACGAGGCCACAGGCCGGCTTCTCCTCATGAAAATCGGCCACTCGATGGACACCAAGAAGCAAATCACGCAGCTTTGCCTCCACTCTCGACTTTGGGATCAGGTAATACACATGGAGCTCTTCGTCTTTATATTCACGACTCTAAACCTTTCAGCTAGAGAATGACGCAAGGATTCTCCAGCGCCTCAATGAGCATAGCAACTTGTTCCCGCGCGTCGTTTTCTCTGGCTTTTGGAACCAAATGCCTGTTCTGCTGACGGAGCTGGACGGAGAGTCGTTCGCAGTCACTTACACAACGCGTCCGCTGGAAGCGCGAGTTGTAGAGCGGCTGTGCAAGGATTTGACAGAGTCCGTCCTCGTCCTCCATGTAAGCTTACCATGCCATCTGTGCCGAGAGCTGATCACTGGTGCTTTTGCAGAGCCAAGGCATTGCTCACGCCGATAAAACCCCTTGAACATCGGTGTCCAGCACACACGAGAAGGTGGCACTCGTTTCTACTTGTATGATTTTGGCTGTGCCGTGGATTTGAAGCAGCAAGAGCAGCAGGAAACAGCAGTCAATTTGCTCTACAGTTCTTGGGAGGTGCTCGAGGGAAGAATGCCGGGCCTCATGTCGGAGCTAGTGTCGGTTGCCTACGTGTGTTTGGACATGGCCGGCGAGTGCTTGCCTTGGGAAGGGGCCGCCCTGAGAGGAGAAGTCCAGGCGTGTCGGGAATTGCGCCAAGGTTTTAGAGTTGATGATGAACTTGCCAGCTCCGGCATTGTGAGCCCAGCGCTGCAGGCTTGGCTCGCGTTTGTGGTTTCTCATCCAGCGACGTCGACTTTGTTGAAGTGCTACGGATGGCCTCCTCGCTTTTAGGACTTGATTTAGATCAGAGCTCAAGGTAAATGCACTGTAAACACAAGTAGTACAGCAAACCAATCTCTGTATTTACCTATGTTGGTGTATAGTTATTGTATATAATACTCAAAATCATATTAATTATTGGTAATGTGCTACGATATTACTGATATGATTAAAAATATTTGTTGCTTATGATGAATTTCATAGGTATGCAACAAGGTACTAATCATTAAATAATAATCAATAAATAATATTATTAATGTCATATTAAGTTGATCAATATAAGGTATCATCTATTTATATATTATTTAATTATCAATACCTTGTTTGCATACCTATGAAATTCATCATAAGCAACAAACTTATTTGTTAATCATATCAGTAATATCATGGCACATTAATAATTAATATGATTTTGAGTATTATATATAATAACTAAAATAAATGATAAAAAAAATTAATTTCAATTATAGAAAATGTAATACTAAGAAAAATCACAAATTCATTTGAATTATTTTAATTAATCATTAACTTAAAAATAATATCGAAAACTTATAAAAAAAACTACTTTAAAAGGATTATGATCAAACTTAAAACTATTATTTATTGTGTACTAGAATAATGCATGGAATTATGCATTATTATATAAGATGTGTAATACCTTATTAACTTGTGTTAAATGTAATAAACATTATTAAATTAAATTACTTGGAATTATTCTCTTGCAAATTTAACTAATTTAGCTACCACAGTAATTAAATGATTTATTTAAATTTTTAAATATCCTAAAACATGGACAGTAGTGAAAATCACATAAATTATAATTCTTTATTACATGTAACACGTATATCACCACACCCATACACATATTATAATATATTATATATATTAAATGTATAGATAATATTCATATATTTATGAAAATATAAACATTGTACTTTCTTGCACACACACACACACACACATATAAATTAATTTATATTAATATTAGTCATGTAGCATATGAACTTTCAATTATAAATTCATCATAATTATATATTATTCTAACCTTTTTAGTGCTAATAAATAAAATATATTTACTTAGTTAATAATTTAATTTACTTTTAATTTATTAAATATTGAGTATTTAAATGATTGATTAACTAAATTAAGTGGACATTTCAGTGAACTTAAAATAAACTCATTACTTTAATTAATCTTAGTCATAATTTATAATGTTCACACAAAGTATACCCCAAGCTTAGATTATCATTAATCTGTTTACCATGTTTAATGAGTACCTCAAAAAACACACGCACGCACACATAAGAAGAAAAGCGCATACCTGATCATAAACACATATCCGTTGTAGATTTCTAAACTCAGCCAAACATTAATTACTCCCGTTTAAACAAAATAGAAAGCCTTAGCTTCTGAGTATATAAAAACATAAACCACTTAGCGTGTTAGAGAGAGGGAGGGGAGAGAGAGAGAGAGAGAGACCTGTTAAGTTGGTGAAGGCCAACTAAGAAACTTATGTCCTCTCAAGCTGGGGGGCATATACTCCTGCTCGATAGGCCCATTATGTGTAGGTGGATAGATATATCCTTTGGAATATCCCATCTCCTTCATGAGCTTGGTGGGAGCATTCCTTAGATGAAGAAGGGACAGGCTCGTTCTGGCCCTTGTCTCTCACGTAGCGTTGTGCTGCTTCTATTGCTTGGTACACCACAATAGACTTTGGAGCCATTGCAAGGTAAACCACACACTGTGCTAAGTGTACATTGCACTCTGGCATTCCCAGGAAATGGCAAGCCTGTATACAATACGCTACATACACGTGTGTGTGTGTGTGTGTGTGTGTGTGTGTGTTCATATGCCCAATAACACGCATGAATATACTTGAACGCATGAATATACTTGACACGCGTGATATAAAACTAAAGCACAAACACTTGTTACGTGGTTATTGAACACACACTATCAGAGAAAGAAATATATAATATATGGTTTATGTATCTAACCCAATAAAATAATCTACTGGGGTATGTTCAACTAACGCGGGTGTAGGATATGTAAATATATTGAACTGTATATGTATACTTACCTGGTAGCAAGCAACTGCCTGTTGCAAAGCTTGTGATCAGCCAAGCCAACGTCTTCACTTGCAAACCTCACTAACCTTCGAGCAATATAAAGAGGTCCCTCTCCACCTTCTAACATTCTCGCTAGCCAATAAATTGCTGCATCCGCATCCCCACCTCTCATCGACTTGTGCAAAGCACTTATTATGTTGTAATGCTCCTCCCCATTCTAGAAAAATAACATATATACACATATCTGTATGTGTTACAAGGCTACTATAAACAATACATCCAAATAACTTGTGTACACAATATATTTCCATTAATTTCTATGTCTATGCATGCATCCATATGTGCACATATATGTAGATACCTGCATCTACCACGCATACAAAGGCACGCGCACATACACACATGCACGAGCAAATGGTTCTAAACTCAAGCATGTAGCATTACCTTGTCGTAGAACACATGAGATCGTTGCAGTGCTTCTTTAGCATCCGAGAGTGTCACCACAACAAGCGACTTGTCCATTTTTGGTTCCAAATCTTTGTTCACTGTTTATATCAGAATATTAATACACACATGCACATGTATTTAAATGTTAGAGAGAGAGAGAGAACCTGTAACCGCTTCAGCTGGAACAGGTGTACCTTGAGGAGTGACATTCTTGCCACCAACAAACTTCTTAAAGGGTCTTGTGTACTCTTCCTGTGCGTATTAGAGGTTATTTAAGTTCGCTATTATGTTTGCTAGTTACCTGAGAGTGTTGAACATTCTCCTTCAGTACCTCAAGAAATTAAATGAATCCCGCCTCACAACTCCACTAGATTCCTTCTTTAGCACTTGCCCATCAACTTCACCAGCTTTTGCTACCTTTCCAATATCACAGATATATCAAACACACACACCCTGTACACGCGCGCCTGTGTGTATGTGAGTAGAGAGAGAGAGAGAGAGAGAGAGAGAGATGCACTGATCATACATGAATACAAAAGGTTACCTTCTCATGAAAGGTTCCAGCAGCCTTGGGCATGCTTTGTTCGCCTTTCACCTAGTAAAACACACTATACATATCCATACCATATAATACATTTTACATATGTACACACGTACACGCGCAGACACATAAACATGTACAGCCCTTTCCTCACCTTCTCGGCCTTTTCCTCAGAAGACTCTTTGGAGAACCTTGAACTTGCAGCTAGAACAGCAATGTCCAGAGTGTTTAGTGCTGCTCGAGCATCTCCATCGGCTGCAGCGGCAAGAAAATGTATAGCCTTGTCTTCCACATGCAACATTTCCTGAGACAATTGTATATAATATAGGTACATGTTTATAATAACCTGTAATATCTACATATCTGCCTATGTATTCTGTATATTACCGAAGTACAATTACCAGAGGAATGTCTGCAGACACTGAAACGCCTTTCTCCTTGTCCGAGATAGCTCGCTCAATGAGTTCCCTTGGATAAACAACAGTATTAAAAGTATAGTTTAAGGAAACAACTATAATATAATAATAGCTACGGGTTATTACCGAAGATGTTCTGTCTGTAGTTTATCCAGTGTGAGAACTTTGCATCTGGAAAGTAATGCTGCATTAATCTCAAAAGATGGATTCTCCGTAGTTGCTCCCACAAATATCACGTGTCCAGCCTCGACATATGGAAGAAATGCGTCTTGCTGTGCCTTGTTGAACCTGTGAACCTTCATGTACAACGTAGTTCGATTACACATGCATACACACATATATTTACGCACATACATGATGTCTATACACATGTATACGTGTGTGTGCCGTGTGTGTAGCTTTGTATTATGTTTACCTCATCAAGAAAGAGTAAAGTACGTTGTCCATACTTCTTCGATTTCTTGGCTTCCTCCAGAACTTCACGCACCTCTTTAACACCGCTAGTTACTGCAGAAAGAGCTACAAATCTGCATAAATCAAAGACATTGTCAATATTCTAGAAAGGGAGAGGGAGAGGGAGAGAGAGAGAGAGAGAGAGAGAGAGAGCTGAATGAATAGAGTCATTTACATATATTCATAGAAGTTACACATCATCTATGAACATATAGGTGGATTCTTAAAGTAAGACTGTCATTAAGTTTATAACGTTCACACACGCACGCACACACACACACACACTACATTCAGTGGCACACAAAACGTACTTGTATGAAACTGTGGAAGCTATTGCACGGCAAGAGAAGTCTTTCCTGTACCAGGGGGTCCCCAAAATATGACCGACGCTAAACAATCCGTTTCCAAAAGGCTTCTTAATATACCTCTTGGTCCCAGAAGACGGTCTTGTCCAATTATTTCGTCAATACTTGTTGGCCTCATCCTTTCCGCAAGTGGAACCTGCTATATACATATTAGCAAATATAGAGTCACACACTCGCAGGTGCGTGCCATAATTACCATGGATTTGGCGCTTTTCTTCTGCAATTTCGTAGATGATGCTGGCTTTTGTTGCTGTTTCTTCAGTCTTTGGCTTCTTCAATGGAGGCTCTGGTAATAAGTCTTGCGTTGTACTAGAGATCTTTACATCTACACCCTCTGTTACTTTGTCCGCGATGGTTAGGACTGTCCGTGTAGAAACTCCGGCCTCGTCCTCTTTTCCTTTGCCAAAACTCGGTTTTCGTGTAACAAACTAGTTTAATACCACCAATCAGTACTTCTGTATGTTTTGTATATGCATGTGTACATAAATGTGTGTACATCTCTTTCATGGACACGCATAAACAGTCGTCCGTTAAGTACCCTTACAGTTTTCTTCTGATCTGATGCACCAACTTCAGCTTCAGTGCCTTCATCAGCTTTTGAGCTGCTAGCTAGCAAGAACTGATCCATTCGAACTTGCTGCCTTGCTAACTATAAAGAGCAAATGATACGTTAAACATCTTTACTTAATACATACACAACACACACACACACACACATACACGCGCACGCTCACGAAGAATAAATAATGCAATACCATGAGCTGGTTACTGTTATTGTTGTTGTTATTCTCAGTTTTGCGTTGGTTAAGTATCCATTCTGTGGCCTTGAGTGTGGATTTTCCACCAGTTGCTGCTAATGCTTGTGCAGCTAATTCACGGTTGAACCCCATGTCTGTTAACTGCTCCATGTTATTAAAGTCCATAATTCACTGCAAGTAATCCAATGTATACAACGAATCAGATTATACATATATATACAACTAACATAAATAAACTATATAGGTTACATATAAGAACACTCGATATATATATAATTTCTTTTTTCTTTTTTTCGTTTTTAATTTTCTTTTTTGTTTAAGTAGCACACCAAAACAAACAGAAATACACACAATCATAATGCTTCTATTAACAGGTCTACAATAAATATATATACTGATGAATACATTCAGATTATAACATCTATATATATCTGTTCCGAGATTATCCCTTATATTCATGTAAGACACATACCCACACTCGCATACACACACATACTCACTTAACGCGAGCTACAGATCAGAGGATCGCCATCGCCGTCTCCTCCAATTTGCCCTAAACGAAGGGGAAACAATGAGCAAATCCCTCCCATTTTCCCATTACATCCTTATCAGCAGGAACAGTCCATGTCACTATCCCACCTGGGGCTATTATGCCACGTCAACAATAAATACCACGTCGTCAGTGGATGAATAGGCTGTCAACTTTTAATACCATCTGTGGACTTTCCTGCCACCGACACTATTTAATAACCACTAATTTTAATTTAGTAAATATTTTAATTAAATTTTCATATTAACATATTTATTTTTAATACATATAAACAGCAGTTAACTAAAGGGAAACTCCCAAGATGGAGTTAGTTATTCAGTATTCTAACTAAACGAAGAACCTTTCCGACTTGTTCCAGTTAAGAAAAAAAAAAAAATGACGACCACGATTTCATCTTAAGCTTAAGAGTCTTCTCTTATGTTCATAAAAAACTCTTAAACTTAAGTTTAACAAAATTACCTGTTTTTTACTCCCGTTTATCTACATTATCATCCATATTAAACTTCTTATTATCCGGCTTCATTGCTGCTTTCTCAATATCAAATGTATTCTTCACAGTCCCAATGTTAATCCAACTACTTCATCCTCATCAAACTTCTCCGTAGATTCTTCAGAATATGCGTATCTGTTTATAACAAGTCAGCATATTCCAAGAATGTACACACACGCACACACACACACACACACACCTCATGGAGTTCTGTGAAGGAGCCCAGAGCAAGCACAATACACAAAGAAGTAAGAAGGAGACCACATTCCAGAATGCACAATTACCCATGCGTTCTGCCAGTTCTCACCAAATGGATCCGAAGCTGAAGTATAACTGCACTCAAACAACACATATGTTATAAGAAATCTCTCTCTCTCTCTCTCTCTCTCTCTATCTATCTATATATATATATATAAACACACATATGTGTGTGTGTGTGTGTGTCTGTGTTATAAATATTGTACCTCATAGCCAATCCATCCAACAGAAGCAATAACTGCAAACTCAACGCGTTTGTGAATCTTCTGTATAGCTCCAACTTTACAGCTAGCTTCTTCGCCTGCAAAACAAGGTCTGTCCATATAATACACACACACACACATATACGTATCAACACACACACGCACACATATATGTATGAACAAGAGAGAGACATACAGTGAGTTTCTCCAGAGTTCTAGAGGGAAGAGAATATCCAGGGATAAAGAAGGCATCAAGCACAGCAACAGGCAGGACAAGCAAGAGCCTAGCCCTGTTGGAGAGCTCATCAATACGTCCCACGTGTTCAACCACGTCCATGGTCTCCAACGCAGCAAAATACGTGGCACCGAGCAATAAAACCTTCGAGGTTAACCCTCCCAGCGTCGGTCTAACCACACCGTACCCCATGGAAACCACGAGTACGAGCAGACGTGCTACGGTCTTCTTAAGTGCTCCTATTGTGACCGCCCATACTGTTATCCCCACAGGCCTGCCTCCTCGTACGTTGAAGTTTGCATAGTCAAAGTACCAGAATGCCATCTCTGTCATTCCCAGCCCGATTACAAGTGTGATCCAGTTTTGCAGCTGTAATACGTCCTTCCAATACCTGCATAACATACATACACATAGTTATATACACATATATGCATATACGTGTGTATGTGTATCTTCATAAGTATATGAGAAACAGGAAGAGGTAAAACATAGGAGAGAGAGAGAGAGAGAGAACTAACATACACTGTATGTACGTATGTATATACACATAAACACATACCTCGAGTACTGAAGAAACCAGAGTACACCAAGGCACAAGTAAGCAAGGGACATAAACCCATAGAAGGTCATGAGTGCAACCATACGGCCAGGTAAATAACCATGAGGATTCTTCCACACAGTTTTACCATGATGATCGTCCCATCGAGCTGAGGATCACAGAAGACATAGTAGAGAACATACATTCCCGACTTTGTTATCTTAACCTCCTCCACTCCCATACTCGTCTTCAGATTCTGTCCTCTGAAGAAGATCTTTATTGCCTTTGGCGACGCGGGATTCTCTGGGTTGTGTCTCAGTATTACTTCCCCTTGATTACATCCCACATCCCTCGCAAGGTCTGTCATATATATATATATATATATATATATATAGATAGATAGATAGATAGATAGATAGATAGATAGATAGAGAGAGAGAGAGAGACAACATACATACATATACATATATATTAACTAAATGTAATATATAATATTAAAGTATACTGACTAGTATGCATTTTCTTGTAGTCTTTACGTAGTCTCCAATAGTGAAGAATCTACTAGTGCTTGTCTTTTGTAAAGTATGTTACTCAGATGTGTGTTAAATGGTATATATGCGTGTTTACACACAATATTCACGCCTACAACACATGTACATACATACATACATATATTTAACTCACATTTACTTACCATTTATTTAGATTAATAATCAAGTATACTGACTAGTATGCATTTTTCTTCTTTATAGTGAAGAATCTACTAGTGCTCATCTTTTGTGTATGTTGCTCAGATGTGTGTTGAACGGTGTTTACACACAATATTCACGCCTACACACACACCCACATACACATATACATAATATACAGACACCCACCTGGTGTGCAGCAAAGTGCAAGGTGTCCACCATATGAAGATCCCCCAAGTAAATCTCTGTCAGCGACATCAAAGATCACTGCCTGAACAAGTCCTGTACTGTGCTCGGTAGCAGCATGCTTTGCAGCAGACTCTTCGGTCCGAGTAAATGTCACAGAGTGATCAAACCTGTAAAACCAAGTTCTTAATTAATTAGCTAAACACCATACACACACACACACATACATGCTTGGTATGTGTAGAATTATGTACCTGATGTAAGATCGACCGTTTCCAATGCCAGATCTGTTCGTATTCGAGGTGCTAGCGTAAATACCTTCACTGCCTCCGAAGAAAACATAGGCATTTCCCTGGCTTGTGAAATGCTCATGAACATACTCATGTACAGAGGCATTTGTACCCCAAATGTAGATGACCCAGATGGATATAACAGCCAAGAACACTCTCCTTGTGCTTCCCATTGTGGATTATCCCTCAGATCTTGCTCAATTACCTGAAAACTCCACAAATCTCTATGAAATCTTCTATTGAACACATGAATTTCCTGTTGGGTACATGGGAATCACCCACATTTGAGTGAATTTGAACGATATTCGTGAGTATTTGGGGAAAGATGATCAACAGGAAAGGGCTATGTGTCTTGTGCAGGAAGGTACGGAAAAAGAGAAAAAGAAATGAATGCTTTTTGAATTGTAGCCATGTGGCCCAAAAGACGTACGTTAGGTAGCATACCCTTGTGATCAATCGAACTTCAAACGATAGGGACCCATATGGAACAACCGGTTGTTGTGACGTTAACCATGGATCTTCTATATGGTTTACAATTAATTTTATTCGAATATTCTTTCTTTTTAAAATATTCCTCAACCGACAATGTATTATTATACATAAACATATACATCACATATTAAGATTATGACATTTACTAACATTTGCTTATCATCCACTTGATAAACTTCATTCTGTATTGATTTAAGTTTACTATATGTAGCTATTTATTATAGTTTAAAATTTTTAAATAAGTTTTAAATTAAGTTTTGAGACATATATATGTTTATAAATTTATATATAAAATTTTTGACCTTCCGGGGGTATATATGTAATATCCTCATTTCTATGTGTGTGTGTATGTATATGTGTGTGTGTGTGTGTTTGTCTGGCTGCAATCAACAAGCGAGAAGTCAAAAGTTACGTAAGTTTCAATATAATTATATTAATTAATATTTTTATAATATATAAATTTAGTTGTCTGTTTTTGTTGCAGATCTTGCAGAAATTTCAGGCATAAATGCAGCCATGTTCTATAGAAGTGTGTATACTGTATACACACATGCATGCACGTGTGTGTGTATATGTGTGTGTGTGAGAGAGAGAGAGAGTGTACACACAGACACACACATGCACACGCACACACATCTATGTATATTTAAGAAATGTTTTTAATTTCATATTCATGCGAAATGCAGAGTGGGGTTTCTTTAGATAATGATCTTTCCTCAGACCAAAGCCCCAAGTTGCAAACTGCTCCACCCCAGTGAATGAGGCAAACCTCAACCTGTTTAATGTTAAACCTGTTTACCACTGCATACTTGCTTCTTTATCAACCAATATCCATTCTCCTACAAAACCATTAGTAATTAGTTAATAAATACTAAATAATTAAATTTAAAAAAAAAATGTTACTTAATTAAATTTAACTATTTAAATTTAAAAAGTTTATAATATATTATATATATATATATATATATATATATATATTGTATATATACCATTGGGCCTGTTTAAACCACGTAAGAATATCTCTCCAAATGCAGCAGCATATTCCTTCTGAGTGCCATCAATAGCAGTAAATTTAACAAAGTTTCTGTGGGATGCGGTACTTGAAATCCGGGTGTATTCGTAGGCACGCAATCCTAAAGAAAAAAAAACTCTAAATAAATAATTAATTAAATAAATAAAATGTTAATTATTTAATATGCATACATACACACACGCATTCATACACATACACAAAGTGTATACATACCTTGAATATCCTCCTGCTCCAGCACCAACAGACCTTGCTACAATCTGTGATGTAATATTAGCAATCTTGGGAGTTTTCTTCCGTATTGCTATTTCTCTACACATTACTAGTCCTCCACCTATGTCCGTCTCCATAGACAGAATATCCTCTCCATTTTGTGTCAAGATACTCCTCCTGTGTGTATATGTGTGTGTGTGTGTGTGTGTGTGAGAGAGAGAGAGAGAGATACATATAACACACTAATACACATACACATGTATATACATATCCTACCCGATAATGTCATATTCTTCAGTACATCCAGGTCCACGAAGCTCACTAGTACTATATTCCTCGTATCCACCACCTTCAACACGACCTTGTAGAAGATCTATACCGTTTCGCATAGTAATTAACCATATAAGTAACTAATGAGAATATGTATACACACACGCATGTGTGTGTGTGGTTGTCCACCTGATTCTTTGGTGAACCATTGAATAATGCGACCCCCTATCCATGGGACAACTTTAAGTATGAAATCTGGACTGCTAGATCAATCACCACCCTTGGAGCCCCGGTTCCCTTTAACGGGTCATGCTCGATATCATACTGTGCTAAACCTTTGACATTCGCTGTGAAAATACACACAAATACGTGTGTGCGTGCGTGTGCGTGTGTGCGCGTGTGTGTTTTATAACAGCTTACCATTCTTTTCATTGACTTCTTTCAAGGCTTCCTCAGCTAAACGTTTCATTTCAGCCGCAGATGGAAGTTTTACTATTACATCTTCACCGTCCACACCTTCGCCTTTGATCTACAGTAAACAATTTATAAAAGGAAAAACTTAAGTATGTTTAAGTATATAATAAACATACTTAATTCTTAAGTATGTTTAATTAATAACATAATTAAAATACCTCAGCAAGATCACCAACAAGTAAACGAATATACAGTTTTCTCTTTGGTCTGCTTAATGAGCCTTCTGTGGATGCAATCGTCACCGTAACCTCGCTTGATCTTGATTAAGGTCTGCTTTATAATGTGTTAATAAAATATTCCTTGTTTATACTCAAATCCTTCTCCAGCATCCTCGTATAGCACACCCTCAGCTTTCCCTGTACACGTATACATATGCGTGTATATATGTGTATGCATCAATACTATATTGAGTATAAAATTGTAATAATTATAATGTATTAAAAGAAAAGCTATACTGAAGTATAAGTTAAGTTATTATAAATGTTTTAACTAATATATATATATATACACACACATGTATATACGTCATACCGTCTTTGTTCAAAGCCACAATAAGTGTAACTGGATCCTCAAGTTTAGACTCTCCAACATGCAGGATTTCAGGGCCAGCAGGAATTATAGTACCACCTTTCAGATGGAGTAAAGGAGGTCCTGCGTGTGTGCGTGCGGCGTGTGTGTGTGTGTGTAAATGTAGTACTTCTACACACACACACACACACACACCAAACACATAGCTTACAGGAATGGTAGTCATTAAAATCAAATCGTTGCCAAATTCCAGACGGGGTACAATATGTGGAGGGTCGATAACTTTCTCTGGTCAGTACTAAGAAGAATATTCAAAATCAGACGCGAATATCCATAATATATATATATACCTTGTGGATATCAAAAGAGAACCAAGTAAGAAACTGTTCTCAACTGTCCTCAGTTTTGGATCTTTACAATCTGCATGTATATGTTAATAACACACACACACCACACACACACACACACACATTTTGTGTGTGTGTGTGTGTGTGTGTGTGTGAAACTGACCAGCGAAAAACAAAGGACTCATAACCGGTAAGCCCTTGGTGTGTGCAAAGTAGAACAACGTGTACAGATGTGGTATAAGGTAGTATCTTCTTTTCAAAGCAAGTCGACAAACATTTGTACACTCACAGCCATATATCAGTACATATCTCTCTCTCACACACACACACGCACGCACGCACATATACCTCTTCTCCAAAAGACCATGGTTCATGATCTACAGTGTCTTTCTCAGATGACCACGAGCGAATGGAAATAACGCACCGAATCCCATCCATCTCCCAAACAATCTGGGAGTTGCATCCCCCACGAATCCCCCAATATCCGGTCCCATTAATGGTTGTCCACTAAGACTCTAAACATTTATTTTAAAAAATAATCTCTCTCTCTCTCTCTCTCACACACACACACACACCACACACACTTAATGCATTTGTTATTAGTATTAACCCATACCAAGTTAAGGGCCATGGATATGCTCATGGTGCGTGATCCCAGTTGGACGAATTATCTCCGTCCACGTGCAGCATATCGTTGGCTTCCTAGAAATCCAGCTCGAGTAAGCACAAATGGTCTCTTACTGGGGTCTGCAAGTAGCATTCCTTCATATGTCGCTCTTCCCATAAGCATTCATAAACCTGTTTACACAATGTATTAAAACATATATGTGTAAAACAGTATATATACATATACAGGGTGTGTGTGCGTGTGTGTGCAAAACACCACAGCATATCATACGTTATGGTAATGAAGATGCTTTTGTTGACCTCCAATTTCTGCATCTCCTTTGTGAATGTTATCTTCAGGCATTGTCTTTTGAGACAGACTGGGAAAAAATTAAAAAATAAATAGACAAATAAAAGACATAAAAAAGAGGTAAACTATATATATATATATATATATATATATATATATATAAGCTTCAATTAATTATTTTGCAAAATTGTTTTAATTTATATACGTGCAATTGTGCAATAAAGTTCTTATGACTTCAGTACAAAACATAAAAAATTTATATTATATATATATATAGATAGATAGAGAGAGAGAGAGAGATACACAACACACATACAAAGTTGATGTGTGTATATGTATATGTGTAAAAACTGCCTTAAAGACAGCAGGCTCGTTCATATCATTCCATATACCATCAACCCCGTTAATTACAAAGTCTTTGATAAGATTACTCCACCATGAGCGGACTTTTGCTTGTGTAAAGTCAGGAAAAACACAAGAACCGGGCCAGACATCCCCTAATTAATAAATAAAATAAAATAATTAAGAAATATTAAAATATATATATATATATATATATAATATATATATATATATATATATATATAATATATATATATATAAACTAAATAATCGACTAATATTTGCTAAAACTTAGTTAAAATCAAGATTTGTAAAACTTACCTACGTAATGCTTTCCATTTGCATCAACAACCCAAGCATCTTCAGAGCATCCATTATCATAAATGGAATATCCCTTGTCTTCTTTAATTCCTGGGTCGATCATCCATACGGCTTTGAATCCTCTTTCATGTAATGTCGTAGCAAGCCCAACAGGGTCAGGAAACTTATTCTGTATATATATATATATATATATATATATAATATATATATATATATATATATATAGGTGTGTGTGTGTGTGTGTGTGTGTGTGTGTGTGTGTGTGTGTGTAATAACATAACATTAAGTTAAACAACCAAATAATCAAGGATCACATACTTTATCAAATGTAAAGCAGCGAAAGCCATCCATATAATCGATGTCCATCCATATAAATCTGCGGGTATTTTGTTTCCCGAAACAGCCGGGAGATCTGAAATAGGTGTGTGTATACGTGTGTGTGTGTGTGTGTGTGTGTGTGAGAGAGAGAGAGAGAGAGAGACACAACACACACAGAGACAGAGACGGAGAGAGAGAGAGAGAGAGAGGAGAGAGAGGAGATGTTACACGGTCTTACTTCTTCAACTTTGGAATAGGTGTGGGTACGTGTGTGTGTGTGTGTGTGTGTGTGAGAGAGAGAGAGAGAGAGATGTTACACGGTCTTACTTCTTCTTCAACTTTGGAGTAAGTGTGTGTCTACGTGAGTGTGTGTGTGTGAGAGAGAGAGACAGAGACAGGACAGAGAAGAGAGAGAGAGAGAGAGGAGATGTTACACGGTCTTACTTCTTCAACTTTGGAATAGGTGTGTGTGTACGTGTGTGTGTGTGTGTGTGTGTGTGTGAGAGAGAGAGAGAGAGACGGAGAGACAGAGAGAGAGACACACACAGAGACAGAGACGGAGACGGAGACGGAGACAGAGACGGAGACGGAGACAGAGACACAGACAGAGAGAGAGAGAGGAGATGTTACACGGTCTTACTTCTTCAACTTTGGAATTGTGTGTGTGTGTGTTGTGTGTGAGAGAGAGAGAGAGAGAGAGAGGAGATGTTACACGGTCTTACTTCTTCAACTTTGGAATAGGTGTGTGTGTGTGTGTGTGAGAGAGAGAGAGAGAGAGAGAGAGAGAGACACACACACACACACACAGAGGAGATGTTACACGGTCTTACTTCTTCAACTTTGGAAGCTGGTTCATAGCTATATCGGCATTGGTGATAACCCAGAGCCCACTTTGGAGGCATATTCATGGTTCCTGATATTAATTAATAAATAATATATAATTAATTATATTATATCAGAAAAATATTAATTACTAATTACCAGTTGCATTTGATAATGCCTTTAACAAGTCTTGTGGAGTTGAATAAGGTCCAAATGTAATAACTGGGTAGAAACTGTCTGCTGTAAACTTGATAGTTAATTGCCTCCGGAGGTCCACCTTAATATGCAATGAGTTTATATTTAATGGATATATTAATAGTTAAATATTAAATTAAAGTCTTAATTAATCTATATTTTTTATATTTAATTAAAATAACTCACTTCACATCTTCTAGTAGTATCTGCAAGTACTCCAAATGCTTTTCCATCCGGTAAAACCACAACACCCATGGATGTGATTGATATAAACATGATGCATTTTTGCCATAACCCCATGCATCAGTATTCCAAGTATAAATCTGTGTAAAACAATATGTGTGTGTGTGTGTGTGTGTGTGTGTGGTGAAATACATATAATGATGTATTCATACACTTCAAATACAATATTGATGTATATATATACACATACACATGGAAGCACACTTATACACCATCTCTGTAAAGATTTTAACACACACACACAAACATACACATAAATAATATGTATAGATATGTGTGTGTGTGTGTGTGTGTGTGTGTGGTTAAAATCTTTACAGAGATGGTGTATAAGTGTGAATTCATGTTATACTGAATCTACACACACACACACACATCTACACACCTTACCCGTTTTCCTGTTCTTTCCAGCGGTCCACTAACCTCTCCAGTCCCATAAAATGAAGTCCCATTTGGGAACTGCAAGATTGTAAGTTTTATATATTATATTAATAGATGCAAACATTTAAAATATTATATAAAAATTTATATTTAGTAATTAAACTAGGATATGTTTATACATAACAATTTAATAACTAGTTATATTAAATTATAATTAGTTTAATTAAATACCTCTAATGTAACTGATTGTATATCATCTTCTACACTCCAACAAGGTACAAACTCAGGTTTACCAAATCCTCCCAATTCTTTCTCACGCAGTTCCGGATTTACAAAAGATATAGAAGGAAAACATTTCACTCTTGCCTCTTTAGAACAATCAAATCTAAACACTCCCTCCTCAAATATGGGAATATAAATCATCATATTATTTTTTTCTATAGCTCTTTTACCTGAAAAAAACTGCATTAAAATAAAAAATAAAAAAATTAATTAATAAATATATATTAATTTGTATATATATATATATATATATATATATATAAGAAATGTATAAGTGTTAGGATTTGGAAAATATATAAGCTCTACCTTGAGACAGAACATAAGTGTTATGATGAGGAAGAAGAATAAACGCACGTTAGCAGGAATCAAGGAAAGAACGACAATGATGCTCTTTAACCTAAAAAATGGCCAGCCATAATTAGGAATTGCTCTAATATTTTTTTAAAATATTCGGAAAACAATTTTATACATATACATATTTATTTATAGTTTTATATAAAACACATAAAAACTTTAAAAAAGAATTAAAATTATTTAAACTAAAAAAATTATGTATGTATCTCACCTATTCTTTGTTTAGTATATTATATATCTTCGTGTCATCTTGTGTTACTATATATTTAAATATTAAACTAATACATACACCCATTGTTGGTGGGTTTAATTATTTAATAATAATTTATTAATCAATACACTCTTTTGTTATCCTTAATTTATTTAAATTAAATTTTTAACCTAGTTATTATTCTTAATCGAATTCGTCTTCAAGTGCGTTAATCAATTTATTCTCAAGTTTTTAAGTTAATTCATGTTTAGACTTAACTATATAATAACCTTAATCTATTTATTGTGTTTGCTCCAATTGTTATTTTTGACCTAGTGACTTGGACTCTTAATATAATTATTGTCCTGAATATAATAATAAACTTAATTATTTAATAACCTTTAATTATTATTCTTAAGTTAAATCTTTAACTTAGTTGTTAAAGATAACAACTAAGTTAAAGGAAGATAAGTTAAGGGTCTCAATAATAAACTCACTTGAGTTTATTCGTGAATTAGACCTTAACCTTGTGAATTTAAAATAATTATTAATGGCATTTAGGATAATTATTAAATAGAATTTAAGATGGATGGGTGTTAATGATAAATACACATTAACATTAAATTTATTATATAAGATTATGGTTATGTGATACATATTAAGTATATGGTAATTAATTATTCTTTCATTATAATATTGTGTTCAATGTCTAACATCATATTTTATTGATTAGAGCCGAGGAGCATAAGGAAGGTGTAGTGTATAAAAAGAATTATTTATTATAAGTAATAAAGAAAATATGATTTAACCACTTTAATTTATTTATATATGGAATTTTTATTTAGGATTTTTTAAAATGAAAAAAATATATAATAATAAAATAAGACAATGATTAATAGAAAAAGGGCTTTTTTTTAGCTCTGATTTACAATTATTACTTGTGCTTATTTTATTTGCTTTGAGGAAAAATCATTTTACTTTACATATTTTCAAATAACATATTTCATGTACAAAACTATAAACATGCATAAACACACATTACACATTGTGTAACATTTTAAGTATTTTAATTTAAACATTCTATTATTATTATTATATTAAAGCCACTTTGTTGATTTAAAATTAAAATTTGGTGGGAATTTTCATTTTCAAACATAAATTCCATTATTAAAATTCTGAATTATTAACATTCATAAACTTACATTTTTAAAATTTGAAAATTAAAATTAATTGAAATAATTATTAATTTTTTAAAATGAATTTGTTCATTAATTTGATTTTGATTATATATCATTTTTTATTTTAATTTTTTTTGTTTCATCTTAAATATATAAATTAGATTTTCTATGTGATTTAATTATGTAATATATCACTCACAATAACTGTACTTCAACCATCATTAAATTTTTATTAAATGATTTTATATTGTAATATTTACATATTAATAATTAAATTAACATGATATCACCACTATAATACATTCAGAGTCATATTAAAGAATTTTATTAAGAAAATTATAATTTATGCGTCTTACATATGCCCACTAGTGTATTATTTGAATATTTAAAGGTTTTTAAAAAATTACAATTTCGATAATTATATCAACATAGTCTATTCTAAGGTATAATATGACCATTATTATTAATATAAATCACCACATTGAGGATTAAGAATTTATCCATTTCTTTTTAAAAAATATCTTATTTAATAATAATATAAAAAATGTTTAATGAGGGTTATAACATTAAATTATTTTAAATAATTTTCTGAATCGTGGAATGAAAAAAATAAGGAAGTTCTCTTACTATAATCTTATTATTTATTTAGATTTAATTATTTTGTAATTGAAAGTCTTCTTATTTTTTTTTTTTATTATTACAAATTTAAATTGAAACCTTTTTACGACAATCAATATAACATAAAAAAGATGTAATAAAGTAAAGTAAAGAGACAAAAGAACACACTAAATGAATAAACCACAAAAAAGTAACAACTAAAAAAAATAAATATATAATAAAGAAAAAACACCTACAAATTAAATAATAAAGTAAAACCTTTCATTTACAACAAAAAATAATTCTTATTCTAACGTTAATTTTTTTTATTTTTGATATAAGTAAAGAGTGAATTGTATTAAAAAGGCAAAATTTCATATATACTTTAAAATTTATTATCATATTTACATATATACCCTTAAAACTTTTAAATTTACATATATACCATGTGAAAGTTTTAAATTTATATTTTTATATTTGAAAAACTTTAATAATAATACTTACTAAAACTATGTATTTAACATAATTAAAATGAAATAAAATGAAGTTTATAATTGTTAAATGTTAAAAATAATAAATGTTAGGAAATAACTTATTTTGAAAAATAAGTATATGTTTAATTGATTGCATTTCAAAACTAAATATAAGAAAATACAAATTAATCATAATTTTTCTTGATTTAAAAAAAAAAAACTTAATTTTAAAGAGCATAAAGTTTTAAATTAAAGTTTAATGGATATTTATATAAATTTAAAAATTCAAGAGATATATGTAAATATCATAAATTTCAGGGATATATATGAATTTTTTTAAAAATTAAACTTAAATATAATTTTATTTAAATCAAGAAAACTATATAATTAATTTATATTTTACTCTATTTAGTTTCAAAATGGAATCGATTAAACATATATATTGCAATATAACATAATTATTGAAAACTATGTTATTTCTTAATCTTTGTCATTATGACATTTTTAATATTTAGCAATTAATAAACTTTATTTTATTTCATTCTATATATGTTTTAAGTTAAATATATAATTTTTATGAAGTATTACTATTTAAAAATTAAACTACATATATTAAAGTTTTTCAAGCATATTTAAAACTTTCACAAGGGTATATAAATTTATAAGGGTATATTTGTAAATATGTTAAATTCTAAAAGTATATATGAAATTTTTCCTATTAAAAAACTTTTAAAAAAACTTAAATACTTTCATTAAATGTTAAATACTTGTCTTTTAATTTATTTTAAGAATATAAAATTTTATTTGTTTTGAAAAACAAGACTCAATATTCTTTCGTGATCTAGTTTCTTGATGTCCTATAATTTAACTTATATAAATAATTATGTATGTACTGAGTATCATTAATTCAATATTATTTTACTAGTGTCTAAAATTTTATTAATTACACACATATATCTTAAACATTGTATTTTACTATGCATGTATTTATAGGTGAACTGAGCTTTATAAAAACAATTTTTATTCACCATGACTTAAATCATTCATATTAAGTTGAATTATAACACAAGTTATTTTATAAATCAAAACTTCATTCTTTACAAATTATTAAGAGCAAATTATTTCATATTGATGCAAGTTAGAGTAAAAATAACTATGGAAATTACAAAAAAAAATTTAACTACCTTGAATAACTTAAAAGTAAAAGCATTTTAAAACATCTTTAACGAATATTAAAAAAACCATAATTATTACTAAATAAATCTGATTTGTATCTATTTGAAAATATGTAAAGTAAAATGATGTTTTTTTTCAAACAAACAAGGGGACATACAGTGCTTCAAAACACGCCGTGCACCACGGCGTGTTGGCGTGGTGACACGAACACGGCCCCCAGCCGGTGTTAACACGGGCCGTGTTCATTGACTCGGTCAATGCTCCAAAACACGGCTCCAAACACGGTTGAAACACGGTCAAATACCGTGTGACCACGCCGTGTTCTAAAACAATAGCTCACGTGGTTCACGTGAGTTTTGCACTTTGATGTTTTCTTGTCTTGATGCCCTCTCTAGGATTCTAGCGCTGGAGTGGGAGGAATGGCGCTCAACCACTGATTTCACTGCAAAAAATTCTGATCATTGTCTCCAGGTTTGTAGATTTTCTCTCCCAAATTTTCTCTTTGGATTGCTTCTGCCATAATTCTTAGCTGCTTGGCACTGCATCTTTGTAGATTGCTGTGATTCTTAGTTGCTTGGCGTTGCGATTGTGTTATTGACGGCGTGATTCTAAAATTTTGAGTTTTTCAAAATTTTTTTAGGCGCAGGGCATGACCGATTGTGGATTGGAACAGGAGCAGGGTGTGGGATTTTAGAGGCTGAGCAATTGTGGATTAGCAGCAGTAAGGTGTGGGATTTTAGAATGTTTCAGATGAGAATGCTTCTGAGTTATTACACTCTATTCTGCTTCAAAAGCCGGATTAATTAAGGTAATAATCACATATACACAAGTATCATGCATTGCATGTGTATGTATATGTACACTTTTATGTGTGTGTATATTATACATCTTTGTATATGACTCAGCCTATGTTTGTGTATAGGTGTGTATGCGTAATAAATGTACTTAATTATCGTTATATTATGCGTGCGAGTATATACATATACATGTATACTTATATCTAGTATGCAAATATCTGTATGTATGTGTGTGTGTATGTATACGCAATATTAGCAAATATACTTCTGCATATATTTTATAATGATGTTTTAATATTTATATGTGTACATTTATACATTACACTTGTTTGATGCTTATGTGCACGGTTATGAAGGCATAATTTGAGAATATTCTATGTAGGTATATTCGATTTCTGAAGGCTTTCAAGTACGAGCGGCTAAGCTTGGAAATCTGCCGATTTCCTCACTTGCTTTAACTAAAAGCAGTGATGCATATCCTGTAAGTATTTTTTATATATATAATGATTGTCCCACTTAAAATAGTATACATACATTTATCTATTCATAAATATATTAGGTTGTTTATTATAATTTATATTTGGTACAATCAAATCATTGTTTAAATAACTTTATGCATAGCCTTATATATAATTAAAATAATCTTATAGTTACTTACATTTATATAATTGGTATATCTTTGTTCTACAGACGTGCTTGCAGGGTCTTATGACAACTGTGTTTATGCTTACTCTGTGGATTATGGAAGATCGCTAGGCAAAGTGAGTACTATATATGCAGACGCATGTGTGATACACATGGTATATGCATATATCTTATGTATATAGTAATATATTTAATTTTCGATCTATATGTAACAGAATGAAAATATCTACATCCAATTACTTATACGTCGTATGTTGTATGTATGTCTATGCTGTGTACGCTTTGACATTTACCATGTTTAAGGTACGTGTACATGACGATTCTGTGTCATGTGTGCGTGTGGCGGGTTCCAGACTGGTTACTGCGTCGTGGGATGCAACTGTGAAGATTTGGACACTGGATGAAGGGAAAGGTGGATGGATCAACAATTGGACTGAGTGATTGTGGATTGGAGTAGAAGCAGGTGCAGGATTTTAGAGGTTGAGCTGAGTGATGGCATCTGGGAGCCAGAGCAGGAGGACTTCAACAGGGCGACATCCATCATCCGTTTGGTGGGAAGAAGTGATCCTTGGTGATCAAACAAACTGCCGTAGTGGGCATCGACGCTGGTCTTGCAAGTGGTGTTCGTTGAGAGACAAAGTTTCAGGTGTGGATCGTGTGAGGGGACATCTCACAGGGGAAGCTGGTCATGAAATCTTAAGTTGTGATGTCATCTCAGCAGAGAAGAGACAACAGCTTAGGGAGATGGCTAAAACCATCGACGACCAGGTTTTGGCTGGAAAACACCAAAGCAAGAAACGAGCAGTTTCTACACGTGTCGAAGGCATCCAAAGCACTGGAGAGAGAGTTTTGTTGCTTCCCAGAGTTCTACACCAAGTGGCAATTCTGTAGAAGGAATTTCCAGGTTTTTTTCGCAACAACAGCAAGGAATCCGGGATTCTTTTGATCCAAAAAGGAAGGAAGCAGTGGATATGGCTATAGGACGATTTTTCTGGAACGAGCACATACCATTTGTGAAAGCTCGTTCTCACCATTTCAAGGAGATGGTGCAGCAGATTGCAAGGCATGGAATTCCCTACGATCTTCCAACAGAGACAGCATTGCGAGAGCAATTGTTGCAAGTGGAGAAAGCCAATCTTGAAGTTCAACTTGCCAAGGTGAAGGCACGTTGGAAGAATTGTGGGGTTACTCTTGTTGCTGATGCATGGAATGACACAAGAAATCGACATATCATGGGGCTTGTTGCATACAGCAGAGGACAGTCGACTTTTCTCGAGGCCATTGATATATCTTCTAGTGGGAAGACGGCTGATAACGTTTTTGCGACATGGGAGCGAGGTATCGAGATTGTTGGAGAGGAGAATGTTGTTCTTATTGTCACGGATGGTGAGGCTTCAAACAAGGCTGCTGCTAGGCTTCTAGAGGCGAGGAAGCCAAGGATTATGTGGGCTCCGTGCTTAGCTCATTGTTTGAACAACATTCTCAAGGATTTCGCAAAACTACCATGGATGGTTGGGCTGCTAGACAAGGGAAAGACTCTGGTTGGCTTCCTCCGGAACCATTCGCATCTAGTAGCGATTTTGGCATCCTTCTCTTCACGACGAGTGTTGAAGTTCAGCGAAACACGATTCGCCTTCAACTTTCTTATGATGGAGAGATTGGTGGAGCTGAGGCCAAAGCTACAACAAATGTTTGTGAGCGACGCTTACAATGCAAGGCTAGAGTCAAGGACAGATTCTGGGATAGCATGCCGAGGAATTGTGTTCAACGATACATACTGGAACGAGGTTAACCACATGCTGGGTGTTTCAAGGAGGGTGATGTATTTGCTACGGATGGTTGACGGAGACGTGCCTGTGATTGGGAAGGTCTACGAGGGGATGGATCAGATGAGCGAGAACATCCGTCAACAAGAGGAGAACAATCTTAGGTATGAGGAGCTAAACCAATTGATTTCAAACAGGTGGTGGGCTTATCATAGCACCTTTCACTCCGTGGCATACATGCTTGATCCAGAGTTTCAGGGGCGAGGACAAGAAAAATCCAGGGAAGTTTCCAAAGATTGGAACATGTACTTGAAGATCCAGTTCCCTGACTATCAGCAAAGGTCAACTATAAAAAATCAGCTTTGCCAATACAGGAACTTGGAGGGTAGTTTTGGCACCGAGGACTCTCAGATGGATCGTACAACAAAGGGTTCTGTGCAGTGGTGGGAGGACAATGGCTACTCAGGTCCAGATTTGCAGAGGTTGGCAATTCGAGTGCTTAGTCAGGCAAGTTCTTCCTCATCTGTGGAGCGATTGTTCAGCATTTTTGGGCACATCCTTCAAAGAAGAGGAATTGCTTAGCAGTGAGCCGGATTGCAGACTTGGTATTTGTGGCCAGTAATACCAAGTTGATAGGGAGCCACACTTCCTATGACAAGTTTGTGGGATTGAGCCAGACAGGAAGTATTCCTCAAATTACTGATGCTGATATTGAAGCTATGGAAGAAGAGGACGAAGACGAAGATGATGATCCTGCTAATGAGGAGCTTCTAGATGAGATGGAGTGATAAGTAATTCTAGAGAATATTTATGTTTTCACCCGTGTTTATCCGTGTTCATTTCCGTGTTCCGTGTTCGTGTTCAAAAATTGAATGCCGTGTTCGTGTTCGTGTTCGTGTTCGTGTTCGTGTTCGTGTTTTGAAGCTATGGGGACATAACTAATAATTGTACCCCTTTTTACTATTAATTATATAAAATATTAAATAACTTCTTTTATTAAATATAAGGTGGAGTTATTTTCCTTTGTTACTTTTGTTTTGATTGTTTTGACAAGTAGAGGTTAATAAACTATTATTTTATAATAAGCGGAAAGGTTGTTTTTATAATTTATTTTTGTTATTGTTTATTCTATTGTTGTTGGTGTTTTGGCTTTAGGCTTAAATTAGGCTTTAAATAATTATGTTTATTACCATACTCCACAAGAACAGCCTCCACATGCCCAGTTGCCCCAGAACAAACATCAGAGTATGTGGGTGTGTATCCCACTGTAGTCTGCACAATATACACACATATACAATTGGGTTAAATTTCTGTTGTTTATTTTGTACATAAATACATACACATCTCTCTCTCTCTCACACACACACCTTGATTACACTTACACATCAGCTCTATAAAGATTTTAACACATACATAATATGTATATATATGTGTGTGTGTGTTAAAATCTATACAGAGATGGTGTATAAGTCTGATTTCATGTTCTACTGAATCTACAGACACACATGCACATGCACACACACACCACACATCTACACGCCTTACCCGTTTTCCTGTTCTTTCCAGCGGCCCACTAACCTCTCCAGTTCCATAAAATGAAGTCCATTTGGAACTGTAAGATTGTAAGTTTTTATATATTATATCAATACATGCAAATATTAAAATCCTTATATCTTCCAAACAAAACTGACTTTTAAATTGTTCTGTCTGTATTAATTAAACTATGATATTTTTATACATAATAATTTAATTAATTAGTTTAATATTTAATATTAGACTACAATTCAGAATAATTATAAAATATATAGTTAATAAAATGTAAAATTGAATTAAATACCTCTAATGTAACTGATTGTATATCGTCTTCTACACTCCAACGAGGTATAGGTTTACCAAATCCTCCCAATTCGCAGTTCCGGATTTATAAAAGATATAGAAGGAAAACATTTCACTCTTGCCTCTTTAAAACAATCGAATCTAAACACTCCTCCTCAAATATGGGAATATAAATCATCATATTATTTTTTTCTATAGCTCTTTTACCTGAAAAAAACTGCACTAAAAATAAAAAAATAAAAATTAATTAATAATATATATTAATTTGAATATATATATATATATATATATATATAAGAAATGTATATAAGCTGTACCTTGAGACAGAACATAAGTGTTATGATGAGGAAGAAGAATAAACGCACCTAGCAGGAATCAAGGAAAGAGACAATGATGCTGTTTAACCTAAAAAATGGTCAGCCATAATTAGGAATATACTCTAATATTTTATAGGAATATTCATAAAAACAATTTTACATATATATATTTATTTATAGTTTTTTGAATGTAATTATACATTTATTACATACACTTAATACCAACAAAGAATTGAAACACATAGTAGGTAATTATATATTATATATAAAACACATAGTTATATCATCTTAACTAACCACTTTGATTTATTTACATATGAAGTAGATTTTTTTAAATGAGAAAGAATTATAACTATATAATAAAAATAAAACATGGATATAATTTAATTTATATATTCTTAATGAATATACTTTGAATATCACATTTAAAAGGACCACATTAAACTGTAAAACATATATTAATCTTAATTGAAGAAACATTCAAATTACATTTTACAAATTTGAAGTTTTATAAAAGTTCATTTATAAAAACACAACAACCCTCCCTCTTTTTATATAAAAATAATAATTTATTATCGTTCTTTAATGACTCAATTATTAAAGCAATAAAATTAAACAACCCCATCTTATATTTAATAAAAATTTCTAACATTAATAGGTACTCTTTTATAATTCTTATTTAAAGTTATTAATTATGTCAGCTTTATTTTATTTAAGAATTTTTTTTTTGTTTTTCTTTATGTATTTTTAAACAACATATTTCATATAATTCTTTATTATGCACTATAAACATTCTAAAATTAATTAATTTTGAGGTAAATAACTTAATATGTCCTTAATTAAAGAAGCGTTTTTCATTTTTAAATATGTTTTTCATTTTATATTTATATAAAATTTATTTGTAACAACAACACAAATTTCTACTTCATATATTTTTAAGTAAGGTATTTTAAATTTTTTTTAAAAATTATGGCTCAATATACCTTTTTAACACTTTAAATGTAACATCATTGTGTATATGCATATTTATCTAAGGTCCAATGTCGTTTAGTATTTTCTTATTTTTAAATAATATATATATATGGTTATTAATTTTATGTTTTAAAGTTTATATTATATTATTAATATAGTACAATACATTATATATGCATAAATGCACATTACACATTGTATAAATTTTAAAATATATTTTAATTTAAACATTATATTGTATCAACATATTACATTAAGTAAATTGTCTTTTGTTGTTTCTTTTATTTTATTTTTTTACATCTTTTTCACACTATATTGATTATTATTAAAAGGAATGCAAAATCATTAGCGTGTATTATGTACAATATATGTTTGACATGAATTCTAAATTAATATTTAACTTAATGTTATAACAAACTCGTTTAATAAATGGGAAATAGAATAAAAATCTATAATTATAAAATAATCTAAGTGTTAAACATGTTAAAAATATTGCAGTATTTATTTTTATAATGTGAGTAAATGTGATTGGATTAATAGTAAGATTATCGTAAATTATTTATCTTTTTTTATTTAAAAACAAAAGGATTATTTAAAATAATTTAATATTATGAAATATATATATTATTATTATTAAATAAGATATTTTTTTTAGATAGACAAGTGAATTTTTAATACCCAATTTGATAATTTAAGATATGTTTTTATACACAACCCCCTTAATTAAATTTTAACAATTTTATATGCATTTAAAAGATATAAATGAAAAAGACCTTTAAGATTAATACATTTCATTTATACATATATAAATTTTTTTAAATACATGTTTTCGAAATTACAACTTTTCAAAAACCTTTAAATGTTAAAGTACAAAATTATTTGTTTATGCATACAAATATATTTACATGACTTATAATTACATTAGTAAAAAAATTTAATATAACTCCAAATGCATTGTAATGGTGGTATAATATATTTATATAATAAACATGTAAACATTACAACGTAAAGATTTTTAATAAAAATTTAATAGTGATTAATGTAAAACTGTTGTGCATGATGCATTACACAACTAAATCACATATATAATTAACTTCATTACACTTACAAATGATGTTTTTAAATATTAATATTAAGTAAAGATTATTAAAACTATTATAATTATGTGAACGACGGGTCCTTTATTACAAATATTTTTTATTAAATATTTTATGTAACATAAAAAAACTTAATACTTTATAACATATAATATTTCATCGTGTAAATTTTATATTATTTTAAATGGATACAAATTAAAAATCACATGCAATTTTAATATATATGTACCATTATTAATGATAAAGTTATTATTGTAAGAGATATTGTTCTAAATAATATAATTTTATTTAACATTAAAACACTTTATTTCATTTTATCTTTAATAAACATGCATTGGTATGTGGGATTAAGTTTTTATAATAACAATATGTAATGCTTTAACACAAACCATTTAAAGGTAATGTCTTTAAAAAAAAAAATTACAAATTTAAGCATAACCATAATTTAATGTGTTTAAATTTAATAATGTAATTAAAAACCTTTGTCCGATTGTTGTTATTATAAAAGAAATAACAATAATAAAATAAATTAAAAATATAAAAACAATAATAACAACAACCCTTTCTCTTGTTATATAAAAATAATTATTACTTTTCTTTAAAAGTTCATTGGTTAAAAACTAAAAGTAAAAACAATAAAGAAAACACCCCATCTTATATTTAATAAAAATTCATTATTAATTCATTAATTTAATAATAAAAAAGAATATGTTTCTTGTTTTTTTTGTAACTCTATTTACAAACTTTATATGATTTTAAGCAATGTAATTCATTTTGTTACTCATTTTTATTTAGTTATTATGAGTCAATATATTTGAATATTTTAGATATATTATAAAACATAAATATAATTATATATTTTACTAATTTAAATCATCTTTCACTTGCAATTTTAAATTAAGAACAAATTATTTATTTATTTTGTATTGTTATAAAAAACATTAACCACGATCCCGATCCGCCGCCGGCCTTCTGCACAGTTATCGATCCACATCCGTATTAATTAACTCAAAACTCAATTTAAAAACCTCGTAAATCAATAATTAATTATTCAGTATCAAAATAAAGATTCTATACATAATGCTTTATTAATTATTATTATAATATAATAATTAAAAAATTAGTTTATAAAAATAATAAAGTAGACATATTAAATATATAATATAATTTATGTTTATATAAAAAATTTATGTTAAAATTTTTCTTAGATATTTTTATTTCTAAGGTTAAGGTTAGAGTTGACTTAAAAAGTAATATTCCTAAAACACTATTTTTATATTTTATAATGAACAAAATTATTATTTTATAAAAATATAAAACAAAATATACAATTTTAAAAAGTATGTTATTATATTTATATACAAATATAATTTACAATTTTATTTTCTTAACATGAATTTTTAAATTTTTTAAGTTTTTATTATCTTTTCAAAGGATTAGTACAATTGCAAATGAAAGTTCAGTGATAATTAAAATTTCTTCTTTCTTTCGTGTTTAACCGGTTTAAGTGAAATTAATATCTTTAAGGTTTTAAAAAGTATAACTGTTTAGTTAAACAATTCCAAATATGGCTTTTAAGTATACACATGCATAATAATGATAACAAATATTACACATATATATATATATAGTAAAATATTTTTAAAATAAATTTTAGTAGAATTAAAGTCAAACAAATAAATAAAATAAAGAAAGCTCATAAAAGTAAGTTTTTTTTTTTTAAAAAAAGTGCATGTTTAAGTTACAAGTGAGTAAAAGGGACTTGAAACGCCATTTGAATAGGAAATACGTCGATTGTGAAGTTGGCTGGTGCACCTACAGGAACACCACCTACTTTACTCGCAAACAATCTAGCAGCAGAAAAATTAAGTACATAGTTTGGAATGTTAAAAGCATTGCATTCTGGTTGTCCGGTCAGTCCAACCCCACGTAACAGTGCATGTGTACCCCAAAAAGAATTGAAATGAAGCGCTCCAGTACCAAACGAGATAACATCAGTTGGGATAATATGTTTGCAATAACAACAGCAGCTCTATCATAAACTATGGCACACATACTTGAAGATTATTTATAGTTGGCTCGTACCTCTTCAAAATAACATAAAATTCACAATACGGAACGTCAGGTCCCATAAAGTATTGGGCTCTTTCCTGTTACAAAAGTATTCATAACAAAGCACATGATTAAATAATTTGATAATCTCTAATACTAGTATTGGAGTACCAAATGTAAAAAGGATAATTATATAAGTGGTTTGCTTGTGAAATACATTGTGAAAAAAACATTGCATCAACAATACTGACTAAGGACCATGCAAAAGTACCACACACAGGAATAACATGCAACAAAGGGTAGAGACAACAACCAGTCACCAAGGAGGACGAGCCGCCATTGGAATCGAGCACAAGGCACCAAGAACCATGCAGAAGTACCACACACACATGAACAAAATGCAGCAAAAGGGCAGAGACAATAAGTCACCAAGAAGGATGAGCAGCCATTGGAAATGAGCACAAGACACCAGGAACTAAGTACACACACATGAACAACGGCAGAGACCGCAACCAGTGAGTGGCCGTTGGAATCGAGCACAAGATACCAGAAACCATGTAGAAGTACCACAACAACATGCAACAAAAGGGTAAAGACAGCAACCAGTTGCCAAAGAGGACACACAACCATTAGAATCAAGCAGGAACCATGCAAAAGTATCACACACATACGAATAACATGCAGCAAAAGGGTACAGACAGTAACAAGGAGGACGAGAATCAAGCACAAGGCACCAGGAACCATGCTGATGTACCACACACACATGGCAGGGACAACAAGTCACCGCAGCCATTGGAATCGAGCACAAGACACCAGGAACCCTGTAGAAGTAAAACACACAGGAACAACGATACAACAACAAGGGCACATAGGAAACAACCAGTCATCCTTGGCGACTGGTTGCCAAGGATGAGCGGCCGTTGGAATCGAGCACAAGAGGGTCCATAAGGAGGAAAACATGACAGATAAAAGGGCAGCCACAAACAAGGGGCACAAGATGACCAAGTCGGCTCCAAATCAGACATGAAACAAGGCCTAAAAGGGCAGCCATGCAAGGAGACAACATCAAACCACCACAAGAAATAAGTGACAATTAATAAAGACAAGCAAATCAACAATGTTGTACCTGAACGTTTAGAGGTCTTTGAGAAGTAGCAATCTCAATTACAATACCAACATAGGCTATTCCTCCTTGTACATTTGCAGGTGCAATAACACTGTTCCCATTAATATAAACTACCACATCTGGAATTAAGAATCCACCCGTTTGTCTAAGAAGAACATCTTGTTCAGTAACAGCCGAAATAATATTTCATCTGGATCATGAACATCAAATTGTTTTAAACAATTCTTCTGTGCTTTAGAATGAGGAAGATATGGAAGCTCCCGTATAATGATTTTCTTGTTTATCCAATCACACTTGCCTATGTTACTGTACTTATTTCTCCACTTGAGAAACTCTGCAGCATCTTCAGCATGACCAACAATCCGATCGTTCTGCAACTGTGGATCTTCTTGTTCTATTTCACATTCATCAGATGGATTTTGCTGCAACTTCAAGTTGAGATCTTAACTTGGCATTTATGCCATGCCTTACTGTGCTAACGAGTCGAAGATTCTGTCCCTTCTGTATTGATGGACATTATAAAAAAAAACAAAACAAAGACACAAAAAGAGAAATAAACACACAAAACCTTAATAAACCCTATATATAGTTCCTCTATTAATAGAGTATATATAAGAAGTAAAAGCATTTAAAACATCTAATTGTTAACATTAATCAATATTAATAATGAGACATTCATATTATTTAAAGGATCCGAAACAAACAATTTATTTAGCACACACAATACTAAATATTTATCCATAGCACCTGATTGGATCAGTGCATCCTTTAGCACCAGACTGTTTGCGTCCAAAACGTCCACCTTTCTCAGGTACTGCTGGTGATAATCCTCAGCAGGATAAAATGTGCAGCAGGAAGAATCTCTGTTACAATTCTTTTACCCAGTTGCTGCTGCTCCTTCTCCAGTGATTTCCTTTGCAATCCTCTCCTGCTCCCCCGTGTGGACGTATATTCCAGATCTGTACTGCGAGCCAGTATCATTCCCTACACAAACATGTCATCTTAAGTGTTGTGTATGTGTGTCTGTCTGTCTGTCTCTGTCTCTCCTCCTCTCTCTCTCTCTCTCTCTCTCTCTATATATATATATATATATAGAGAGAGAGAGGAGAGAGAGAGGAGAGAGAGAGGAGAGCTAAACCTTTGTGTCTGTAGACTAAACTGCTCATATAATATGAACCTAAACAGGTCTCCTCTCTCTCACACACGCACACACAGAGAGAAGGGATATGATGAAAATTAACACATTAAAGAGATTCTCAGATACTAATTTTGTGTAATATACTGTTATTGTAGAACATGGGTTTATATAATATGCATATATGTCTAGGAAGAACAATAAATAGAACAATAAATATAAGAACAACTTATTGATGTATGTGTCCACAGTTTGTATACTAAGAAGCTGAATTTATACTCCAATATTTTATTATAAGCAATACTCCAATATATATTACAAACACTGCCTCTCTCTCTCTCTTCCTCTCTCTCTCTCTCTATTATAAAAAGTTAACTTGGTTTTTTGTCTCACTCGCTCACACACGCACATGCCACACACCTGACCTGGATCGTGCTTCTTCCAGAACGTGTCAAGTAGTTGCTCATATGTGACCTGCTTGGGATCGTACTCAACAAGAATAGCCTCTACATGCCCAGTTGCCCCAGAACAAACATCAGAGTATGTGGGCGATTCAGTGTGTCCCTGTGTGTATCCCACTGTAGTCTGCACAATATACACACATATACAATTGGGTTAAATTTCTGTTGTTTATTTTGTACATTACATCTCACCAACACACACACACCTTGATTACACTTATACACCATCTCTGTAGAGTCCCGACAAAAAGAGGGCTTCCGGGCTTCCGGGCTTGGACCCGGAATATTCTAAAGAATCTACCAGAATATTCTTAGAAATTCTAAATATTCTTAAATTTCTTAGAATTTAGGATTTTGGCTCAGTCGGCAATTAACAACAAAAAATATTTAAATCATAGCCATGTTTATACTGTATTATTAAAGTTTTATTTCAACACCAAAGAGTACAATTCAACACTTGTCACTTCTTCTTACGATTGAGCAATGCTGCAATTCGTGAACCACCACTACTTGACGTCGCTACTTGATTTCCTCTGGCTGGATGTTCTCTTTAATCCTGTTCATAGCAATTCTCCCGAGCTCAGGGTTCTTCTCAGTCCCAACAATGTTTCTCCCCAGCTCGATAGCTGCAAGCATTGAGGACCCCGTACCACTGCCTATATCCCAGATAAGATCACCTGGCCGGGTGAGTCGTTCTATCACGAGCTGCATCAATCGAGTGCTCTTCGGTTGGTAGTCCATCCTGCATGTGAAGATAATGGTAAATACTTAAATTGTTGAAATGAAATGCCTACCATGGTTCTTGGAACCGCTCAGGATTATCAACAAGAATTGTTGATGACAAACGCAGGATTATCGCGCAATCCTCTAGATGCATCTTGGAAGACAAGAAGGAGCAGGATGCTCTCCTGTTAAAACATCAAAAATCATTAATGAACTTCATGAATAAAGAAAAAAGTACCTTCATCTTGTTGCGGTAGCCCCAAACCTCTGTAGATGTAGTACGTTGCAGCAAGTTGAAGGTCCACCACACTTGCAGCTCGGACAACTTGATCCCAGGTGTTTGCTGCAGCAAACACAACCAACCAACCATTTGCAGCCATATGCATACCTGCAAACTGGAGTGCTTCATCGAACTTCACTGGATCAAGGTAGAGGTATGGCGTATCACTCGTTGTATTTCCTGGCAAGGTCCCATTTGGAAGGTCGAAGATCACCAAGTTGAAACCATATTCTCCCGCAATATGCTGGTAGCGAGTCTGGCTGTCAGCTGTATGGTACCTGGCCACCTGTGTCTGAACTTTTCTATAAGGAACCAGTCTAGCGTCAGGAACCTCCTCTTCCTTCTCATCCGTGAGCACGGCCTGTTGCATCTCCTCGATGTCATCAATCGCCAAGAAATTATCACCTCGAGTTGTAGCAAGTGAAGGGACGAATGTGACCAAGTCATCCTTGATGTCCATGGTTCCCTGCGATGGTAGCACTTCAGATAAATTGAAGAAGGCAGCTGGATCGCGAGTAGTGGAGGTGCCAGCTACTGTATCTGAGGTCTTCTTTGACTGCTGCACAGGCTGACGCCGCTTTGCCTTGGCCTTTGTCTTCTTAATGAAGTCGACCTCTGCCGGATCCCATGAGATGCATGGGAGATCTTTTGAGTGTTCATTGTAGAGATCCTTCTCCCATGTTGGTGGTTGCCCAGGTGGATAATCAAGCCAGAACGGTACGTGTACACGTTCGAACTCTGTCAGGCCAGATCTTGTCTTCGACCACATGTGTGGTGCTTCCATGTAATCTGACCAGAATACCATAGTCTGTGTGTGAGGCACCTTTCTCGCTGCGACATACCTGTAATGAACATATAGTAGTGTCAGAATGTAACAATGTCAAGAAGATCATCCTTACCTCCAAATCATCCTTCTTGCTGTCTCTTCGTGTTCGAGGAACTCTTTCGGCTCTATGGAGTAAGTGAACTTCACACACTCATGGAATGGCTGGAACATCACGTTCTTGCATTTTACCCGCACTTCATCGTACCAAGTCGTGAAATCTGTAACCGGCCTGTCCACTCGCCATCCTCGATGAGTCCCGTGAGAATCTGTACTGCCTCCTCTCTGATGCCGCCAATACAAATCGATAGTAAACCACCTTATCCACTCCTTATCCTGAACACCCGGCAATCCAAGTGTCTCTTGCTCTCTCTTCAGATCGAGACGTACCAGTTTATTGAAGTACATGATTCTCGTCTCGTTTGGAATTCTCGCCCTTGAAAGCGCGTACAGCTTTTCCAACCCCATCCATCTGCATTGTTTCCATGTGATTTGGGTCACCTTGTCGAACCACTCTTCACCCAATGCAGGATCGATGATGGCTAAGATCTTCATCATGCGCTTGTCATGCTTAATGTAGACCTGTTGTTGCTCCTGGTATTTGTTGCCTTTGGATGCCCTTGCAGCCTTCTCAAGATCATCCTCAATCTCACTCTGTAATTCACAGACGTAATCAACTAAGTAATATAAGTGTGAGACGTGGTACCTCAAAAAAATCTTTGCACAGATCAAATTCGGAAGTGGATGCCAAGCTTGTTGTCCAGTGCGCTTTCCTTCCACTTTCTTATGTCATCTCGTTCCTTGTCACTGAGCCTGGCCAAGATCTTCGCTGTGCCCTCCTCACTGGTGCAACATGTCTTCACAGATAGCAGAAGATGTGGCAGTGTGGTTTGCACTGCCGTTGCGGAGGAACTGCATATTTGAAAATCTCGAAGTTAGTTAATCCTATGATCTAGAGGTCACTATGTTTACCTATTAATTTGCTGAAACATTGTCACAAGCTGAAGATTATCCATGACCCCAGCACGGATGAAGCCTGAACGCACTCTCACTGCCCACTGATTCTTATCTTCCGTGTCTTCTGTGTACAGCTTCTGAAGCACCTTTAGCCTGTGATTACCATCCCAACAGATGAACTTCTTCATCGAAAGCATTGGTGCCCATTGCCGGAACATGTCAGACTGAAGCTCCTCCTCAAAAGCCAAATGCTGAGCATACATCGCTTCATCGCTTCTCAATGCTGCCAGATCTGCATCTGTCATGGGGTCCCCAACTTGAAGGATGAACTGAGTGGTGTTGCGCAAATAACCAACTGCCTTCTTGAAACTCCTAGTCAAAGATTCCAGATCCGCTGGATTGACTCTCCGCACCTTCATTTCCCAGAATTCGGCAAATAGGGACATCCGGTGCCTCTCCATATTCTCGGATTGTGATCTTCGCGAGAAGACGCACTGCACTCTCCGAATGCATGCTGGCTGCAATGTTGTAAACTTCCTCATTATCTGGCACTTCTGCTTTACCCTTCTTCTTCTTCTTAGCAGCCTCTGAATCTCCAGCAGCTTTGCGTCTCTTCTTGTTCTTGGGTTCATCCTCTTCGTCACTCGACAAAGTCACTGCGCATGAGGCTTGTGTGCCTTCTGTCTGCTCCTGTGTCTCCTGTGGTAAGACATCATCCTCAACTTCTTCAACAAAGTCTGATTGTTCTTGTTGGGGTTGAACTACATCCTCTTGCTCTCCTGACCAGTCCTGCTGGCTTGCCTGTTCAACTGGAGCATCACTTGAAGGTCCTTGTTCCTGAACCACAGCCAGCTTCCTACTTCCTCTCCCACGACCCCGACGCCCTCTCTGAATTGCAGCTCTAGCTTCTGCTTCTCTCTCAGTAGGCTCCTTCATCTTCTTTTCTTGTAAACGTTGTGAAGAGCGCATCTACAAAAGCAATAAGGTTTAACAAAAAACTGTAATAAATGTTCAAAGATGTTTAATAAAAAAAAAAAAACATACTAGCCCTCACAGTCGGCGTGCCGACTGAGAGAGCAGTTGCTGTAAGTCCAGTCGGCATGCCGACTGGGCTGGCATCAAAGGGAGCCCAGTCGGCATGCCGACTGGGGACTGGCATCAAAGGGAGGCCCAGTCGGCATGCCGACTGGACTGGAACAAAGGGAGGCCCAGTCTGGGACTGGGAACGAAGCAAGGCCCTAGTCAAAATGCTAGTGGGACTAGAACAGTCAACCCTAGTCAAAATGTTGACTGGATCTGGAACAGTCAACCCCGGTCAATGTGCCTGGACTGGGACGGAAACGAAGTCGGCAGGCCGACTCGGATTTCTTGCAACTGTGAAAAGATGAACAGAAAAAGATCATGAAGAAATCAGAAAATACTCACCCCTCAATGGAAGCCTATTGTGATTAATCCCTGGAGCCACACTTGCTCCACGCTATGCCCCCAAATGAGCCCCTGCTCCACGAAAACCTAGCCGCCCTAATTGCAAAACCCTAGCCGCCCTAAATCAATTAAAAACCAACCTAATTTCTGTAAACATATTGCATGCATGATCGCCACTTGTACATAGTAAAACTTTTTAATTTACAAAAAACCTACCCAGACGCAGTAAATTAATTTCACTCTCTCGCAATTAATATTATTTTTAATATTTGTCAATGAAATGATTGCCTCACGACTAACAAACACATTAACCATCGTGTGTAATATGTTCATTGTCTTTGAATTTTAACTTTTGTTTGTTCCATTTTTGCTACATGGCAAGAATCAGCTACAATGGTGTTGACAAGGACTTCCCTGCAGATGAAGATGGTATTGCATTTGTCTTTGAAACAGATCTCAGGTCTGCATTTGACATTCCACCTTGGCAATCTTTTAAAGTGCTGCATTTGATGTCTGTTGTTGGTGGAGATGCTGCGAATGTTGAGGTAGAACCAGAAGGGGCAAGAGCTAGCAGTTTTGTGTATTACACACTTCTTCCTTCCAAAGGACCACTATTCCGGTTGGAGACAACAGATCGGGACAATTCTATGGTAACAATACTTTGCAATAGTCAGAGATGTAGGATTGGGAAGCAACTGGTGGTCTCGTCATCGATTCAGCAAGTTGCTGAGGTCCCAGAAGATTGCAACGGAAATGTGATTTACGAGTTGCCAGCACACGAAACAATGAAGGACAAGTACAAGGGATGAATAGGAAGGATGGGTGTGATTACTGGACTCAACGCTGCACAACACATTGGAATGTTCCAGCTCGTGTTAGTCGCAGTTCATGTATTGGCCACATGAAATGCGTAAAGGAAACATGTCCGTTCATCAGCTTCAGTAAGAAAGCAAATGACTGCCAATTTAAGGGCACCATTGATAAAGTCCAGTTATCTTCAGATGGTAGAGTGCTTGGAATGAAGTGTGTGCATTGCAACAATGAGCCCCTTCTAGTGCAGACATGCTCCGTTGTTGCATATTACATAATTCCAGATGATATCACATGCACGAGGCTTTTCATCCATCTTGGAGAACATCAACATCCACGTAGACCACCCGAATCCATGGTCTCTAAAGACAGAGCTAAGGAGACAATCAACAAAGCAGTCGCTGCAACCCCAAGAACTAATCAACGTGTCATAGAGTTTCAAGCAGCACGCAATATAATTTTGGAAAAACTGGTAACAGATTCTGGAGATGTATCATACGACAAGGTTCTGTCAGATCTACTACCACTCACAAATCACCGCCGGTAAGCAAAAAAATTATTATTTCCTTTTGGAGATGCTTAACCTTTCCACTGTAGAACAAGAGAATGGATATCTCAGGCTAGAACAAGAGACACTCGTTTCAAAGAAGGTTACGAAGGACTTCTGCAGTTAAAGAAGAAGCTATCAATCCCATTCATACATGTTATCCACATACCCGGAATGGACCTCAACGGAGCTGAAGAGCAGCCTTTAATCTTCAAAATGAGTTGCCGGCCCAGGATCCGGAATAGACTACATTAGAAGGTGTCAATCTGGAGGTGATCTCGAACAGCAGTGGGTGGTGCTAGACCACACATATCGTATGATGATTGGTGTACACTGGGAATACATCTCTATGATCCATTGTAAGTATTAACATATCTATGTTTTAAAATACTTACTAATATAATGCACTTATGTTTGTGTAGTTTAAGGTCGATGGTGACACTTGCTTATGGTGACATGATCAGGGAGGATAGTGTGGCGGTGATCAAATTTTTGAACACTATGCTTCAAGTGTGCAGCAAGCAAGGACTTCATAATGTGAACTTTGCGGGGTTCATGTCAGATGAGTCAGGTGCAATTTGGTTAGCATTGCGTCAAGTTTTCAACAATGGGTCAAAGATGAAAGAAAGAGAAAGGAGTTGTTTGTTCCATTACATGCAGTCAGTGCGTCAAGTTACAAAGAAGTGGATACTTGAGGAACACAGGGAGGAGCACATGAACCTTGCACGCTCATGGCCTGCAGCACTAACCAACCAAGATAAGTTGGAACGACGAGTAATGTTGGAGTCATTTTGGGAAGGCAGGTCCAGTAACGTTAGCGCTTTGCAAACATGGCTGTCATGGTGGGCAAGACATGAAGATCATATTTCCATGACAGAGATAATTGACTTGACAGAAGATGGTGTTGCGAATGTGCCTACCACTAACAACTCCGAAGTTGTTCATGCAAGAGCACGAAGAGCAAGGCTGACGAAGCGTTTCCTTTGTTGGAGGCAACAATGTTAGATTTAACAGATGCTGTTTTCCAAAGTGCAAAGGTCAAGGCATCATTTGAAGGGAGATATTCAGGCACAGGTCCTTCCATGGAAACTCTTCTGAAACGTGCACAGCAGAAACTTTCAGCGGGAAAATCAGTGTCTCCAACAACTTTTGCAAATCTTGTTAGTGATGAAGAGCATCTTGCAAGTCCAGAGTTTGCCTCTACAACAAATGTTCGTGTTCGAACCGTTCGTCAACCGTCAACTGGGGACCATGGGATTGATGCACTTCGTACACATAGACATGACACACAATATGCAGAACAAGTCATCCCAAATGCACGCAGGAAAAAACTCAAGTTTCAAGATGTCAATGTCACTGAAAGAGAGACGTTGATGACTCAGTGGGCCATCAGACGCATTGGGGAGGCAAGTCAGGTGAAATGTCTAGGTCTCACTCAGGACGGTAACAGCAAGTGTGGCAGACCCATAGGATATCCACATCGTGTACCGGCACCAGGATTTCACGGTAGACGGCAATATACAAATGCATTTGGGAACATTGAGTTCACTCATCAGATGTTATGGTTCTGCCCACGCGATTCTTGTTGCTTCAGACGACCATATGCAGGGATTCCTCCTGAGAGTATTCCAGAAGTTCCAGAGGTTTGGCCAGTTCAAAAAGGAACAAACTTGAATGCAAATGAGGTTGAAGCTCTTCTGAAAGCAGGATTCAAGTTGGAGGGATTTGAAGAAATGGTAGACGACAGTAGTAGCCGAATGGATCGAACACCATCACCACCAAGAGGAGAGGGAGCACATAGAGTACCAACATACCATGGACGGAGTGTGCGAACACCAACAAGAATGTCCAAGGAACATGAGAAACATTACAACCAGGCAAAGATTCTTCAAGGTCGGATCAACAACGTGGAGGTGGTTCAAAGAGGGAAGACTGAGGCCTTCATTGTCTCTGCAGGCATGCAATCTGCTAAGGTAACAATTTCTACTGTTCCGTCATGCACTTGTGCAACTTTTCAGAAAGCCAAGAACTGGAGCCCCTGCCAACACATGTATTTTGTGTACACTCATGTTCTTGGATTGGACCCAACGATTACTTACTTCTTACAGAGGCGGACCCTTACTCCAGCAGAAGTGCATCGGTTATTGGTTTTGCAAGCGCAATGTCGAACCTGCGACTTTTAAGTAGTCGGTATAGTAAAGTCTAGTCGGCAAATAATTAGCGTTTTTCACTTGTTGGTCGGCATTTTATATTGAAAGTTAAAGATAATCTACTTGGCAGAATATTCTAGAATATTCCCTTTATTTGACAGAATATTCCTGGATATTCGGGAATATGCGAAAAGCCCGTTGTACGAAGCCCGGTTTTTTGCTAATCCTCATCTCTGAAAGTTTAACACATACATAATATGTATATATATGTGTGTGTGTGTGTGTTAAATCTTTACAGAGATGGTGTATAAGTCTGATTTCATGTTCTACTGAATCTACAGACACACATGCACGCACGCACACGCACACACATCTTGTTCTCTCCAGCGACCTCTCCAGTTCCATAAAATGAAGTCCCATTTGGGAACTGCAAGATTATAAGTTTTATATATTATATTAATACATGCAAGTATTAAAATCCTTATATTATCCCAAAGAAATTAAACAAAACTTCATGTAAGAACCTTTTAAATTGTTCAAAATAGAAGTTTGTCTGTATTAATTAAATTATGATATTTTTATAGAAAATACTTTAATTAATTAGTTTAATCATCTTCTACACTCCAACGAGGTACAAACTCAGGTTTACCAAATCCTCCCAATTCTTTCTCACGCAGTTCCGGATTTATAAAAGATATAGAAGGAAAACATTTCACTCTTGCCTCTTCAGAACAATCAAATCTAAACACTCCCTCCTCAAATATGGGAATATAAATCATCATATTTTTTTTTTCTATAGCTCTTTTACCTGAAAAAATTGCATTAAAAAAAAAACATTAATTAATAAATATATATTAATTTGTGAGAAATATATTATATATATATAAGAAATGTATAAGTGTTAGGATTTGGAAAAACATATAAGCTCTACCTTGAGACAGAACATAAGTGTTATGATGAGGAAGAAGAATAAACGCACGTTAGCAGGAATCAAGGAAAGAACGACAATGATGCTCTTTAACCTAAAAAATGGCCAGCCATGATTAGGAATATGCTCTAATATTTTATACGAATATTCATAAAACAATTTTTATACATATGTACATTTATTTATAGTTTTGTTAATGTAATTATACATTATACATACACTTAATACCAACAAAGAATTGAAACACATGTATTTAAATATAAATGTAAGAGTAGGTAATTATATAATTATATATAAAAAACATAGTAGATAAAACTTTAAAGAGAGTTAAAAAAGTATTAAAATTAAAAATATTATGTATGTACTTCACCTATTCTTTGTTTAATATATGCATAATAAATTATATACAGTCATCGTTATGTCATGTGGTATATATTTATATTTAAGATTATGTTGTGATTGAACATGGTAGTTAAATGGTTATGTAATACTTATGATAAATAAGTATTTTTAAACTATACTATTGTTTTTCAATATATAACATCGTATTTATTTATTGGTGTAATCTAAAAAAAAATTTATTTATTGGAATTAATGAAGAAAATGCTATTTTAACTTAACTAACCACTTTGATTTATTTATATATAAAGTTTTCATTTAAGATTTTTTAAATGAGACAAAATTATAACTAATAAAAAAATAAAAACATGGATATAATTTAGTTTATATATTCTTAATGAATATACTTTGAATATCACATTTAAGAGGTCTTGTTAATCAATAAACCCTAAACACATGTTATATGTTTTAACCTTAATTAACTTAACACCCTAATTAAAGAAACATTTCTAAATTATGTTTTACATTTTTGAACGTTTTTATAAAAATTCATTTATAAAAAGCAACATAACCAAAAAAAAATTCTCAACAACATAAACAACCCTCTCTCTTTAAAAATAATAATAACAAAAATAAATTAGAAAATAAAAACAATAACAAAAACAACCCTCCTTTTATATAAATAATAGTTTATTATCTTTCTTTAACAATTCACTTATTAAAACAATAAAATTAAACAACCCCATTTTACATTTAATAAACTTTATTACATTCTTGATATGACTCATTGATTAATATTAAATAAAGGTACTCTTTTGTAATTCTTATTTAAAGTATTTATTTATGTCAACTTTATTTCATTTAAAAATAAATAAATTACTTTTTTATATATATTTCAAACAACATATTTCACATAATTCTTTATTACAACAATAGACATTTCAAAATTAATAATATAAAAATTAAGTATTCCAAATGTTTTTTCATGGGTAAAACAACAAACTCTCATGAATGTGATTAATATAAACATGACACATTTTTGCCATAACTGTATTCCAAGTAAAACAATTATATATATATTATATATATATATATATATATATATATATATATATATATATATATGTATGTATATATATATAATGTATATATGTGTGTATGCACACAATACATATTATGATGAAATCATACACATGTGTAGATTTAATAGAATATGAACCATCTTTGTAAAGATTTTTACACACACACACATATTATATATGTGTGTGTGTGTGAAAAAATCTTTATAAAAATGGTGTATAAGTATGATTTCATGCATCTATACACTTTACCCATTTTCCTATTCTTTCTAGCGATCCACTAACTTTTTCAATTTTATAAAAGAAAATTTCATTTGAGAACTGTTTTCTATATTATTCAATAAATGTAAATATTTAAATTATTATATCTTAAATAATATCTATTATCCCAAAAATTAAATAAAACTTCATGTTACATTGTTTTAAAATAATCATCTATATTAAATTAACTACTAGAATATTTTTATACATAAATAATTTAAATAAATAATAATTGGGATGATTTTTGCTATATCACCACTTTTTATATAACATGCCATGTTATTTGAAGTAAGAGGCAGTGACATGTGCATATCTTGTATTTTAAAATTATAATAATTTGTTAAAATTCAAAAATTAATAAATACTAAAAATCAAAAGAAATAAATATATATAAAATCTTTTATATAAATAAAAAATGCTAAAAAACCATATGCATTAGTCATTTTATGTATACATTTATTATATTTCAAAAAATAAAAATATTAAATTAATAAATATTAAAAAGTAAAAAAGTAAAAGTATATAGAAACTTTTGTATAAATTTAAAAAACATGTATATCATATGCATTAACCCTAAAAGTCTTTTTATATATACTTATTACATTTTTAAATGAAAATTAAATATAAAACATAATAAATTAATAAATACTAAAACTTAATATATTAAAAATGTGTAAAAATCACATGCATTAACTCTAAAGTTATTTTTGGTATAGATATATTACAATCAATTTAAATGAAAATAAAATATAAAATAATAAATTAATAAAAACTAAAAATCAAAAGAAATAAAAGTATATAAAACTTGTGTATAAATTAAAAAAAACGGGTAAAAGTCATATGCATTAACCCTAAAGGTCGTTTGTATATATTAATTTACATTTTACATGAAAATTAAATATAAATAAATATAATAATTTAATTACTAAAAACCAAAAGAAATAAAATATATAAAAACTTGTATATAAATTAAAAAACTTGCAAAATCGCATTAACCCTAAAATGTCTTTTTGTATATATTTTAAATTTTAATGAAAAATTAAATAATAATAAAAATATTAGTACCAAAAGAATAATAATATAAAAACCGTGTATAAATTAAAAAAACATGTAAATCATATGAATTAACTATATATATTTATTACATTCTAAATGAAAATAAAAAAATAGTAAATTAATAAATACTAAAAGCTAAAAGAAATCAAAATATATAAACGTGTATATATTGAAAAACATGTAAATATCATATGCATTAACCCTAAATGTTTTTTTTGTATATATTTATCACATTTAGAATGAATGTTAAATGTAAAAATAATAAATTAAGAAATACCAAAAATAAAATAAGAAAATTAAAATATACAAAACTTGTATATAAATAATAAGTGAAGAAATGTAATTCGTTTTTTGAGTTTAAAATTCTAAGTAAAAGATGATTTAAATTATTAAAATATATAATTATATTAATGTTTTTATATATTAAAAGTAACCATAATAATTTAAATGGAGTAACAAAATGAATTAGAAGTATATAAAGTAAAATAATTTTATTTTTATATATTTAACTTTTGTGTTGTTGTCGCAAATGAATTTTTATAAATGTTTAAAAATAAAAATATGCTTAAAAATGAAAAATACTTCTTTAAGTAAGAACACATTAAGTTATTTATCCTTTATAGTATTAATTTTAAAATAATTATAGTTGTGCAATAAAGAATTACATAAAATATATTCTTTAAAAATATATAAATTAAATGGTTTTTTATTATTAAAGAAATAAAGTAAATAATCGATTCACACAGCTATAACCATACATGAGACTATATAAAAGAAATAAAAAATATATATTTTTATTACTAATTAATGAGTTATAAAAAGATGTAATAAATTTTCTTAATATAAGATAGAATTATTTCCTTTTGTTGTTTTTACTTTTATTATTTTAACAAGTGAATTATTAAAGATAAGTAATAAAGTATTATTATATATAAAAAGGGGAAATGTTATTTTTTTTACTTTTAACTTTATTTTTTTTTTTTTTTAATTCCTTTTTAAAAGCTTTTAAAGGTGTAAAAAACGTACTTTGAAAATAAAAATATTTTTCTTAATTACAATGTTAAGGTAATTATGGTTAAAACATATTAAATTAGGGTTTCTTTTTTTTTATTTATTAGAATAATAAAGAAAGTGTGATATTCAATTTCAATTAACCATTTTACTTTATTTATATTGAAGTTCTTATTTAAGATCTTTTAAAATAAAAAATTATTATAATATAATATGAATATAATTTAATTGACATATTTATAACAATATTTTAAAATATCACATGAAATTAAAACCATTTAAAGTAATATCCCTAAAAAAAATAAATTACAAATTAAGCATAACCATAATTTAATGTGTTTTAAGCTTAATAATGTAATTGAAAAACATGTTTTTTATTTTCAAAATACATTTTATACTTTATAAAGTTTTAGTAAAGGAAATAACAATAATAAAATAAATTAAAATATAAAAACAATAATAACAACAACCATTCCTTTTTTATATAAAAAATAGTTATTACTTTTCTTAAAAGTTCATTGGTTAAAAAATAAAAGTAAAAACAATAAAAGAAAATAACTTCATCTTATATTTAATAAAATTCATTATTAACTGATTAATTAATAAGAAAAAAGAATATGTTTCTTATTTTTTGTAACTCTATCTACGAACTTTATATGATTTTAAGCAATGTAATTCATTTTGTTATTGATTTTTATTTATTTATTATGAGTCAATATACATTTTGAATATTTTAGATACATATAAACATCAAATATAATTATATTTAATAATTTAAATCATTTCATTTTACAATTTTAAAACTAAGAACAAATTATATCTTTTATTTTAAACTATGGTATTACTTTTATATTTCAAATTTTATATTATTAATTAATATATATAATACATTATATATGCATAAAACACACATTATACATTGTGTACATTTCAAATATTTTTAATTTAACAATTGTATTATTGTATTAACATATTACATTAAATTCACATTGCTAATTTAAAATAAAATTAGTGAGATTTTTCATTTTCAAACATAAATCCCATTATAAAATTAAAAATTATTAAATTTTATAAACTTACATTTTAAATTTAAATTAATTAATGACATATCATTAATCCTAAAGGAATTTACTATTTACCAATTTGATTTATCACTCCTCATAATGAATTTGAATTATTTGTTTTCATCAGCTTACAATATATATATATATATATATATATATATATATATATAATTTATTTATTTGTATTGTTATAAAATACTAATCTCTGCATCCATATTAATTAACTCAAAGTCAACTTAAGACCCTCGTAAAATGAATAATTAATTATTTAGTATCAAAATGAAGATTTTATACATAATGCTTTGCTAATTATTTTATAATACAATAGGTAAAAATTATTAGTTTATAAAAATAATAAAGTAGACATTATAATATATAATATAATTAAAGTATGTCATTATTTTTATAATAAAATTTTATTTAAAATTTTCTTAGATATTTTTATTTCTAGGGTTAAGGTTAGAGTTGACTTAAAAAAAACTAATATTCCTAAAATACTTTTTACCTTCTTATAATGAACAAATTATTATTTATAAAAAATATATAACAAAATATACAATTTTAAAAAATATTATTATAATTATATAAAATATAATTTAAAATTTATTTTTTTAACATGAATTTTTAAATTTTTAAGTTTTTATTATCTTTTCAAAGGATTATTACAATTGCAAATGTTTAAATAAATAACATGAAAAAGTTTTAGTGATAATTAAAAATTTCTTCTTTGTTTTGTGTTAATTATAACATGCATAATAATGATAACACAAATTAAGAGACACACACATATATATAGTAAAATATTTATAAAAATAAATTTTAGTAGAATAAAGCCAAAACAAAAAATAAAATAAAGAAAGCTCATGCATCAGTAAAAAGTAAGTTTAAAGAAATAAAGAAAGTACATGTTAAGTACAAGTGAATAAAAGGGAGTTGAAACGCCATTTGAATAGAAAATAAGTCAATTGTAAAGTTGGCTGGTGCACCTACAGGAACACCACCTTCTCTAGTCGCAAACAATCTAGCAGCAGAAAAATTAAGTACATAGTTTGGAATGTTAAAATCATTGCATTCTGGTTCTCCGGGCAGTCCAACCCACGTAATAGTGGATGTCTACCCCAAAAGAATTAAAATGAAGTGCTCCAGTACCAAACGAGACAACATCAGTTGGGGTAATATTGTCTGCAATAGCAACAGCAGCTCTATCGTAAATTATGGCACACATACCTTGAAGATTATCTGTAATCTTGGCTCATACCGCTTTAAAATGACATAAAATTCACACGACGGAACGTCAGGTCCCATAAAGTATTGGGCTCTTTCCTGTTACAAAATGTATTCAGGAAAAAGTATTCATAACAAAGCTGGTTATAATAATTTGGTAATCTCTACTTAATACTAGTATTAGAGCACCAAATGTAAAAAGGATAATTATATAAGTGGTTTGGTTGTGAAATACATTGTGAAAAAGAACATTACATCAACAATACTGACTGCAGTAAACAAGGCACTAAGGACCATGTAAAAGTACCACACACAGGAATAACATGCAACAAAAGGGTAGAGACAGCAACCAGTCACCAAGGAGGACGAACGGGCCATTGGAATTGAGCACAAGGCCAAGACCATGCAGAAGTACCACACACACATGAACAACATGCAGCAAAAGGGTAGAGACAGTAACAAGGAGGACGAGAATCAAGCACAAGGCACCAGAAACCATGCTGAAGTACCACACACACTGAATAAAATGGCAGAGACAGCAAGTCACCGCAGCCATTGGAATTGAGCACAAGACACCAGGAACCCTGTAGAAGTAAAACACACAGGAACAACGATAGAGAAACAATTAGTCTCCAAGGCACACAGGAACAGCAACATAAACACCAACCAGTCATCCTTGGCCACTGGTTGCCAAGGATGAGCGGCGTTGACAAACAAGGGGCACAAGATGACCAAGTCAGCTCCAAATCAGACATGAAACAAGGCTTAAGAGGGCAGCTATGCAAGGAAGACAACATCAAAACCACCAACTAAGAAATAAGTGACAATTAACAAAGACAAGCAAATCAACAATGATGTACCTGAAACATTTAGAGGTCTTTGAGAAGTAGCAATTTCAATTACAATACCAACATAGGCTATTCCTCCTGGTACATTCGCAGATGCAATATTACTGTTCCATTAAACAAAGTACCACATCTGGAATTAAGAATCCATCCGTCTGTCTAAGACGAACATGTTGTTCAGCAACAGCTGAAAATAAATCTTTGACGTCGACTGATCATTGAATTGTGTTAAACAATTCTGCTGCGCTCTAGAATGAGGAAGATATGGAAGCTCCCGTATAATAATTTCTTGTTTATCCAATCACACTTGCCTACGTTACTGTACTTATTTCTCCACCTGAGGAACGCTGCAGCATCTTTAGCATGACCAACAATTCGATCATTCTGCAACTGTAGATTTTCTTGTTCTACTTCCCATTCATCAGATGATTTTGCTGCAGTTTCAAGTTGAGATCTTAACTTGGCATTTATGTCAAACCTGTACGGTGCATAAGGAGCCCAAGATTCTGTCCCTGCTACACCGATGGACATTATGAAAAAACAAAACAAAAACACAAAAGAGCAACGCAACAAATAAACACACAAAACAACACAACAAAGAAAAACCCGTACCTTCCTGCCTACCTTCCATTTCTGTTTATTGCTTAGCTTACGACGGCTATGGTCGCTACGTGCGGATAAGCTCCTACTGCACAAGATGTTGACCCTTAATAAACCATATATATAGTTCTTCTGTTTATGAATCAAAATTTTATTCTTTACAAATTAAAAAGGAAATTAAAAAAAATTAACTGGCGTGAAACTTAACCTTATATATAAGCATTTTAAAACATTTAAACGCCAACGTCTGATTTCTACCAAGTGTTAATATTAATCAATATTAAAATTTAATATATAATGGACATTATGCAATTCATATTATTTAAAGGATCCGAAACAAACAAATTTATTTAGCACACACAATACTAAATATTTATCCATAGCACCTGATTGGATCAGTGCATCCTTTAGCACCAGACTGTTTGCGTCCAAAACGTCCACCTTTCTCCAGGTACTGCTGGTGATAATCCTCAGCAGGATAAAATGTGGCAGCAGGAAGAATCTCTGTTACAATTCTTTTACCCAGTTGCTGCTGCTCCTTCTCCAGTGATTTCCTTTGCAATCCTCTCCTGCTCCCCCGTGTGGACGTATATTCCAGATCTGTACTGCGAGCCAGTATCATTCCCCTACACAAACATGTCACTCTTAAGTGTTGTGTATGTGTGTCTGTCTGTCTGTCTGTCTGTCTGTCTGTCTCTCTCTCTCTCTCTCTCTCTCTCTCTCTCTCTCTTCTCTATATATATATATAATTAAGAGAGAGAGAGAGAGAGAGAGAGAGAGCTAAACCTTTGTGTCTGTAGACTAAACTGCTCATATAATATGAACCTAAACAGGTCTCCCTCTCTCTCACACACGCAACACACAGAGAGAAGGGATATGATGAAAATTAACACATTAATGATTAAAGAGATTCTCAGATACTAATTTTGTGTATATACTGTATTGTAGAACATGGGTTTATATAATATGCATACATTCTAGGAAGAACAATAAATATAAGAACAACTTATTGATGTATGTGTCCACTGTTTATACTAAGAAGCTGAAATTTATACTCCATAATTATATAAGCAATACTCCAATATATACCTCCTCTTCTCTCTCTCTTATAAAAAGTTAACTTGGTTTTTGTCTCACTCGCTCACACACGCACACGCAACACACCTGACCTGGATCGTGCTTCTTCCAGAACGTGTAAGTAGTTGCTCATATGTTGACCTGCTTGGGATCGTACTCCACAAGAACAGCCTCCACATGCCCAGTTGCCCCAGAACAAACAACAGAGTATTGTGGGCGATTCAGTGTGTCCCTGTGTGTATCCCACTGTAGTCTGCACAATATACACACATATACAATTGGGTTAATTTCTGTTGTTTATTTTTGTACATTACATACACATCTCTCACTCACACACACACACCTTGATTACACTTATACACCATCTCTGTAAAGATTTTAACACATACATAATATGTATATATGTGTGTGTGTGTTAAATCTTTACAGAGATGGTGTATAAGTCTGATTTCATGTTCTACTGAATCTACAGACACACATGCACGCACGCACACGCACACACATCTTGTTCTCTCCAGCGACCTCTCCAGTTCCATAAAATGAAGTCCCATTTGGGAACTGCAAGATTATAAGTTTTATATATATATTAATACATGCAAGTATTAAAATCCTTATATTATCCCAAAGAAATTAAACAAAACTTCATGTAAGAACCTTTTTAAATTGTTTAAAATAGAAGTTTGTCTGTATTAATTAAATTATGATATTTTTATAGAAAATACTTTAATTAATTAGTTTAATCATCTTCTACACTCCAACGAGGTACAAACTCAGGTTTACCAAATCCTCCCAATTCTTTCTCACGCAGTTCCGGATTTATAAAAGATATAGAAGGAAAACATTTCACTCTTGCCTCTTCAGAACAATCAAATCTAAACACTCCCTCCTCAAATACGGGAATATAAATCATCATATTTTTTTTTCTATAGCTCTTTTACCTGAAAAAAATTGCATTAAAAAAAAAAACATTAATTAATAAATATATATTAATTTGTGAGAAATATATATATATAAGAAATGTATAAGTGTTAGGATTTGGAAAACATATAAGCTCTACCTTGAGACAGAACATAAGTGTTATGATGAGGAAGAAGAATAAACGCACGTTAGCAGGAATCAAGGAAAGAACGACAATGATGCTCTTTAACCTAAAAATGGCCAGCCATGATTAGGAATATGCTCTAATATTTTATACGAATATTCATAAAACAATTTTTATACATATGTACATTTATTTATAGTTTTGTTAATGTAATTATACATTATACATACACTTAATACCAACAAAGAATTGAAACACATGTATTTAAATATAAATGTAAGAGTAGGTAATTATTTAATTATATATAAAAAACATAGTAGATAAAAACTTTAAAGAGAGTAAAAAAGTATTTAAAATTAAAAATATTATGTATGTACTTCACCTATTCTTTGTTTAATATATGCATAATAAAATTATATACAGTCATCGTTGTCATGTGGTAGTATATATTTATATTTAAGATTATGTTGTGATTGAACATGGTAGTTAAATGGTTATGTAATACTTATGATAAATAAGTATTTTTAAACTATACTATTGTTTTTCAATATATAACATCGTATTTATTTATTGGTGTAATCTTATAAAAAAATTTATTTATTGGAATTAATGAAGAAAATGCTATTTTAACTTAACTAACCACTTTGATTTATTTATATGAAGTTTTCATTTAAGATTTTAAATGAGACAAAATTATAACTATATAATAAAAATAAAAAACATGGATATAATTTAGTTTATATATTCTTAATGAATATACTTGAATATCACATTTAAGAGGTCTTGTTAATCAATAAACCCTAAACACATGTTATATGTTTTAACCTTAATTAACTTAGCACCCTAAGTTTTATAAAAATTCATTTATAAAAAGCAACAAAAACCAAAAAAAATTCTCAACAACATAAACAACCCTCTCTCTTTAAAAATAATAATAACAAAATAAATTAGAAAATGAAAACAATAACAAAAACAACCCTTCTTTATATAAAATAATAATTTATTATCTTTCTTTAACAATTCACTTATTAAAACAATAAAATTAAACAACCCCATTTTACATTTAATAAACTTTATTACATTCTTAATATGACTCATTGATTAATATTAAAATAAAGGTACTCTTTTGTAACTCTTATTTAAAGTTATTATTTATGTCAACTTTATTTCATTTAAAAAATAAATAAATCGTTTTTCTTATATATTTTCAAACAACATATGTCACATAATTCTTTATTATGCAACAATAAACATTTTAAAAATTAATAATATAAAAATTAAGTATTCCAAATGTTTTTCATGAGTAAAACAACAAACACTCATGAATGCAATTAATATAAACATGACACATTTTTGCCATAACCGTATTCCAAGTATAAATCTATGTAAAACAATATAATAATATATATATATATATATATATATATATATATATAATGTATATATATATGTATGCACACAATACATATTATGATGAATCATACTTATACACCATCTCTATAAAGATTTTTTCACATACACACATATATTATAATGTATGCATGTGTGTGAAAATCTTTACAAAGATGGTTTATATTCTACTAAATCTACACACGCATGCATGCACACGCACACACATTTACACGCTTTACCCATTTTCTTTTTTTTCTAGCGATCCATTAACTTTTTTCAGTTCCATAAAATGAAATTTCATTTGAGAACTGTTTTCTATATTATTCAATAAATGTAAATATTTAAATTATTATATCTTAAATAAATCTATTATCCCAAAAAATTAAACAAAACTTCATGTTTACATTATTTAAAATAAATCATCTATATTAATTAAACTAAAATATTTTTATATATAATAATTTAAATAATTATTTGGGATGATTATGTTATATACCCTCCTTTATATCACCACCTTTTTATAACCTGCCATGTCACTTAAGTGAAAGGCAGTGACATGGCAAGTGGTCTCAATGTGTGCATATCTTCCATTTTAAATTATAATAATTTTAAGAAATTCAAAAATTAATAAATACTAAAAATCAAGAGAAATAAATATATATAAATTCTTTTATATAAATAAAAAATGCTCAAAAAAACCATATACATTAGTCTTTTTATGTATACAATTATTACATTTCAAAAAATAAAAATATTAAATTAACAAATACTAAAAATTATAAAAGTAAAAGTATATAGAAACTTGTGTATAAATTTAAAAAACGTGTAATATCATATGCAAAAACCCTAAAAGTCTTTTTATATATACTTATTACATTTTAAATGAAAATCAAATATAAAAAATAATAATTAATAAATATTAAAACTTATTATATTAAAAATGTGTAAAAATCACATGCATTAACTCTAGAGTTATTTTTGGTATAGATATATTATAATCAATTTAAATGAAAATCAAATAAAAATAATAAATTAATAAAAACTAAAAATCAAAAGAAATAAAAATATATAAAACTTGTGTATATTAAAAACGGGTAAAAGTCATATGCATTAACCATAAAGGTCTTTTGTATATATTAATTACATTTTACATGAAAATTAATATAAAATAAATGTAATAAATTAATAATTACTAAAAAACCAAAAAAAAAAAATATATAAAACTTGTATATAAATTAAAAAACTTGTAAAAATCGCATTAACCCTAAATGTCTTTTTGTATATATTTAAAATTTAATGAAAAATAAATATAAATAATAAATAATAAATATTAGTACCAAAAAAATAAATAATAAAAAACTGTGTATAAATTAAAAAAAACATGTAAAATCATATGAATTAACTATATATATTATTACATTCTAAATGAAAATTCAAAAATAGTAAATTAATAAATACTAAAAGCTAAAAGAAATCAAAATATATAACGTGTATATATATTGAAAAACATGTAAATATCATATGCATTAACCTTAAATGTTTTTTTTGTATATATTTGTTACATTTAGAATGATGTTAAATGTAAAAATAATAAATTAATAAATATCAAAAATAAAATAAAAAAATTAAAATATATAGAAACTTGTGTATAAATTAGAAAAAAACTATATAAAATCATATGTATTAATTATATTTTATATTTAAATGAAAATGAAATATAAAAATAATAAGTGAAGAAATGTAATTCGTTCTTTAAGTTTAAAATTCCAAGTGAAAGATGATTTAAATGATTAAAATATATAATTATTTTAATGTTTTATAATATATTAAAAGTATTAAATTGACCTTTAAAAAAATGGAGTAACAAAATGAATAAAAAATATATGAAGTAAAATAATTTTATTTTTATGTATTTTATCTTTTGTATTGTTGTCGCAAATGAACTTTTTATAAATGTTTAAAAATAAAAAATATGCTTGAAAATGAAAAATGCTTCTTTAAGTAAGAACATATAGTTATTTATCCTTTATAATATTAATTTTAAAATAATTATAGTTGTGCAATAAAGAATTACATAAATATATTCTTTAAAAATATATAAATTAAAATGGTTTTTTTTTATTAAAGAAATAAAGTAAATAATCGATTGACACATCTAATAACCATACATGAGACTTATAAAAGAAAAAAAATATATATTTTTATTACTAATTAATGAGTTATATAAAAGATGTAAAATAAATTTTTTTAATATAAGATAGAATTGTTTTCTTTTGTTGTTTTTTACTTTTATTATTTTAACAAGTGAATTATTAAAGATAAATAATAAAGTATTATTATATATAAAAAGGGGAAATGTTATTTTTGTTATTCTTTTAACTTTACTTTATTTTTATTTTTTTTATTCCTTTTATAAAAGCTTTTAAAGGTGTAAAAAAGTACTTTGAAAATAAAATATTTTTCTTAATTACAATGTTAAGGTAATTATGGTTAAAACATATTAAATTAGGGTTCTCTTTTTTCATTTATTAGAATTAATGAAGAAAATGTGATATTCATTTTCAATTAACCATTTTACTTTATTTATATTGAAGTTCTTATTTAAGATCTTTTAAAAAATAAAAATAAATAATATGAATATAATTTAATTGATATATATTTATAATAAATATAATATGAATATAATTTAATTGATATATTTATAATAAATATTTTAAATATCACATGAAATTAACAAACCATTTAAAAGTAATATCCCTAAAAAAAAATAATTACAAATTTAAGCATAACCAAATTTAATGTGTTTAAGCTTAATAATGTAATTGAAAAACATGTTTATTTTCAAAATACATTTTATACTTTATAAAGTTTTAGTAAAAGAAATAACAATAATAAAAATAAATTAAAATATAAAAACAATAATAACAATAACCATTCCTCTTTTTGTATAAAATAATAGTTATTACTTTTCTTTAAAGTTCATTGGTTAAAAATAAAAGTAAAAACAATAAAGAAAACAACCTCATCTTAAATTTAATAAAAATTCATTATTAACTCATTAATTAATAATAAAAAAGAATATATTTCTTATTTTTTTGTAACTCTATCTTTATAAAACATCAAATATAATTATATATTTTAATAATTTTAAATCATTTTTCATTTACAATTTTAAACTAAGAACAAATTATATCTTTTATTTTATGGTTATTATTTTAATTTCAAATTTTATATTATTAATTAATATAATATATAATTATATATGCATAAACACACATTATACATGTCAAGCCACGACCTAAGAGCAAGATAACAACAAGAAGGCTTGACTCAAGAACAAGGCAAGAGCAAGGAACAAGACAAAAACAAGGAACAAGGCAAGAATGATCGTAGAATGACTGGTGTTGATAGTAACTGATTGTACAACAATTAGGTCGGAGCTTTTATACTCACAACTCCAAGCTAATCTGGTGAGTCTAATATGGTCATGAACTAAAATAGTGACCCTTATCCTTTAGGCATATCATGTATATATCCATAGGCATATCCTGTAGGAATATCCTGTAGGTATATCCTGTAGGAATATCCTGTAGGTATCCTATAGGCATATCCTGTAGGAATATCCTGCAGGCATATCCTGTAAGTATATGTATCCGGTCGTGACAGCACCTTCCCCCTACGAGTTCCACGAGTCTTGGGACCTGGTTTAGCATAACGCCGATGGAAAGCAGCAACTTTGGAAGAAGCATGGAGTAAGTTGGATGCAGGTTCCCAAGTGCGATCGGTAGGCAAATAACCTTTCCAATCCACCAAGTATTGAAGTTGGCAGCGATGAAGACGAGAATCAAGGATGGCTGCAACTTCATACTCAGGTTCACCGTCAATGACCACAGGAGGGGGAGGAGAAGAAGCACGACCAAGAAGAGAAGAAGGATGATACGGCTCCAACAAAGAAGTGTGAAACACAGGATGAAGTTTCACCGTAGATGGTAACTCGAGTCGGAAAGCTACAGGATTGACCTCAGCCGCAATCCTGTAAGGGCCCAATCGTTGAAAATCCAACTTAGAAGAAGGCCTGTTGGTGCGAATATGCCGACGAAGAAGCCACACGAGATCACCAATCTTGTATGTAGGTGCCGGTTGACGATGAGCATCAGCATAATGCTTGTACCGTTCCTGTGCCTGCTGAAGATGAACCCGGAGATCCTCATGTACCTGACGAAGATGCAGATGACTGAGACGATCCTGTACTGCAGGAGCAGAAGAAGGAGAAGCAGGAGGAGCAAAGTCAAAACGTGGATGGTAGCCTGTAAGAGCAAAGAAAGGTGTCTGGCCTGTAGATGCGTGAACGGAGTTGTTGTAGGCAAACTCCGCCATTGGAAGAAGGTCCAACCAGTTGTCCTGTTGGTAACTGATGAAGCAGCGAAGATATTGCTCCAAGGTCTGAATCGTGTGTTCTGACTGCCCATCAGTTTGTGGATGGTATCCTGAAGAAAGGTCCGCTTTAACCTGTAGACTCCGGAGAAGTTCTCGCCAAAACTTGGACATGAATTGTGGGCCTCGATCAGAAACAATGCTCTCAGGAAGACCATGATGTCGGAATACTTCGCGGATCACCAACTCAGCAGTTGTCTGGCCTGTAGCAGTCTTGTGACATGGTAGGAAATGAGCTTGTTTGGTGAAACGGTCAACCACGACAAGAACTGCATCAAATCCACGAGAAGGAGGAAGATCTGTGAGGAAATCCATAGAAATGGATCTCCAAGGAGCAGAAGGAACAGGAAGAGGACGAAGAAGACCAGAGGGCGTGTGACGAGGCATCTTCGACCTATTGCAGGTGTCACAACTCCGTACAAACTTGTCCACAAAACCTCGCAACCCAGGCCACCAATAGTTGCGAGTCACCAACTCAACTGTCTTGGCCACACCAAAATGTCTGTAGCCGGATCATGACAATCCTGTACCACACGAGTCCTGCAAACACCAACAGGAACATACAGGAGACCTTCCCGATACAGGAGTCCGTCCTGTATGGTAAACAACTTGTAGTCTGTACGGGAACTGGAGGAAGAGGAACTTGCGATGTCAGGACTAATGTGTGAAAACACATTCCTTGCCAAGTCGTCTGTAGCCAACTGCAAACGGATGTCCTGTAGGAGTGTGGAATCTGAGCCTGATGAACTTGTAGTGCTGCAAGCCGAAGTCGATCAGGACCCAACAACACTTGCTTTTGACAGTCATATGCAGGATCGCCCGGGGTCGGTGCAAGGTAAGAGCGCCTAGACAATGCATCCGCCTTGCCATTTCGAAAACCAGGCCTGTAGATGATGACGAAATCAAAACGTGATAGGAACTCGCCCACCTAGCCTGTCGCCGACTGAGAACTCGAGCCGTTTGAAAATACTCCAGGTTCTTGTGATCCGTAAGAACTTGTACAGGATGCGCAGCACCTTCCAGGAAATGCCGCCACTCCTCGAACGAATCCACAATGGCCTTGAGTTCCTTGTCATGAATCTCGTAATTGATCTCCGCCGAAAGGAACTTACGAGAGTGAAAAGCTACAGGATGAAGCAACTTATCTTCTCCAACTTGTGATAGAACAGATCCTACTGCAAAATCCGAGGCATCTGCTTCAACGAAGAAGGGACGAGAAGGATCAGGATGTGCTAAAATCGGAGCTGTCGTGAAGATGTTCTTGAGTGTTGTGAATGCATGTTCTGCCTTGTCGGACCAAGAGAACACTCCTGTGCGCTTGGTGAGTTCCGTGAGTGGAAGTACACGCTTGGAGAAGTCCTGTATGAAACGCCTGTAGAAGTTTGCAAAGCCAAGGAAACATTGTACATCTCGTACAGACTTGGGCCTCTCCCACTCCGCGATAGTCTTCACCTTGTGCATGTCCATGGAAACGCCAGCAGGAGAGACGATGTAGCCCAAGAACTCTACAGTATCCCTGTCGAAGAAACACTTCTCCAACTTCGCATACAGGCCATGCTCGCGAAGCCTCTGTAAGACTAGTCGTACATGCTTGTCATGAGCCGCCTGGTCCTTGGAGAAAATCAAAATGTCATCGAGGTAGATTACCACAAACTGGTCCAAGAAGTCACGAAAGATGTCGTTCACCATGTGTTGGAACACGGCTGGGCATTGGTAAGTCCGAAAGGCATCACCGTATACTCGAAGTGTCCATACCTTGTACGAAAGGCAGTCTTCCACTCATCGCCTGGACGAATCCGTACAAGATTGTAAGCCCCTCGTAAGTCAATCTTCGTGAACACTTTTGCTCCTTGCAGCCGATCGAGAAGTTCCGGGATCAATGGCAACGGGTACCGGTTCCGAATGGTGACTTGATTCAAACCTCTGTAGTCCACAACCAAACGTAAACTCCCATCTTTCTTCTTGACAAAGAAGATAGGTGCTCCTGCAGGGGACTTTGAGTGACGAATGAAGCCGGATGCCAAGTTTTCCTTGATGTACTGACGAAGAACCTCCAATTCTGTAGGTGACAGTGCATAAATCGGTCCGAACGGTGGAGTCTTTCCTTCCACAAGATCGATAGGACAGGTCAGGACCTGTGAACAGGAAGAACTGCAGCCTTGTGCTTGTCAAAAACGTTCTGAAAGGAGTGATACTTGGATGGCAGGGAAGAAGGAGGAGAAGAAGGAACAGGAGAAGGAGATTGAAAAACAGGGGAATCAGATACAGGAAAGGTAGAAGAGGACGTAGGAGTTACTTGGAAGGCAAAAAGATGAAAAAGCAGGATCAGTGGCAAGTTCATGCATGGTAGTGGTAAGAACTCGAAGAGGAGAAGGAGGGAGCTGTGATTGAAAAAGAGGAAGGATCTTGGGGGTGGAACAGAAGAAGAGTAATGAAAAGAGGCAGGATTGGGAGAAACATGTGTGGATGTTGACAAGTGTACAGGATTGGAAGAATCCTGTACAGAAGTCCGTGGATGCACAGGAGTGAGGAGAACTTGTGAGTGTGCTGACGAACCAATAGGAGGTGGATCCTGTCGAGGAGGAGTCTTCAACACTGATACAGGAACAGGCACGGTCAATCCTGTAGCTTGTACTGCCTCAGACACTAAGGATGTATTCTGCACACAGGAAGGTACAGGATTGGTCCTGGTTGCCGGAGAGGAAAACGTGAACGTCCTAGACCTCCAGTTGATCTGAGGATTTGCAACAACGAACCATGGCATGCCCAAAATGATGGGAGTCGACCGAGTCTTGATCAAGTTGAAGGAAATTGAACAGTTGAATGCGCCATGACTGCAAGAGAGAGGTTTGGTAGCATGGGTAACTGCGCCAGAAGCAATCAGACGACCATCGGCCACCTCTACAGGAACTGCACGCTTCAACTTCACCATCGGAATGCCATGTTGAGTTGCAAAAGTGTCATCCATGAAGCATGCATTTGCACCAGTGTCTAACAGGGCAAACTCCTTGAGCTCTCGATTATTGAGATGAATGTGTATAGGAAACTTGAGTGATGGAATGGTATGAGCAGCACCAATGGAGCCTGCACCTACGTCCAACTTCGTGGCTCCTAAACGAAGTGAACATTGAAGTTTTCCGACTGAACTTCAGCTTCAACTTCACGTCTTGAACTTCCTGGCTTTAATAGGACATTCCGCCGCCTTGTGTCCTGCTTCACCACAATACAAACATAGATTCTCACTGCGGCGACGTTGCTTCTCAGCAGCGGAAAGTGGGCCACGCTTGTATTTCTCAACCTCCATAGGAACTACTCCAGAAGGTGTCGCAGAAGTATGTACCACAGCTGCAGGATTGGTTTGCAGGAACTGCTGACGGGATTTTTCCTGACGACGCTCGAACAAGCGGTTGTCGCAGCGAACGGCCTGTTGCATGATCTCCGCTAATGTTTGGGCATCCGGTAACGAAAGGAGAAGGTCCTTCACATCATCCCTCAACCCAAAACGGAAGTGTTCAATCAATGCAGTCTCGTCCCATGGAATGTTCGTGCAAAGTTGCTGAAATTCGGATGCATAAACGGAAGCTGGTCGAGATCCTTGTGTGAGCTTTCGTAACTTCGTGCATGCGGAATGGTACTTATCGGGATCTCCAAAGCAAGCTTCAAAGGCAGCCACAAACCTTCAAAGTCTTCCATCAATGGGTCGTCACGTTCCAGCAAAGGGGCAACCCAAGCCCGTGGAGATCCAACTAGTAGGGATGCCAAAAGGCCAACCTTTTGTGCATCAGTCGAGTAGCGGCGTGGTTGCATGCGGATCAAAAGCCTAATCTGATCAGAACCCTTGGAAATCGGCACGATTGCCATTGAACTTTTCTGCATGCTAATTTCGGCTCCAAGAAGTGTTCGATGTAGAGGAAATCACGGATGCTTGAGAGAGAGCCTGTGCAGTGTCAAGCCACGATCCAGGAACCAGGAAGGGAACAGAATTCCAAGGACAGGAAGGCTTGACTCAGGAACAGGACCGAGAGCAGGACAGGAACTAGGGATAGAACAGGAACGGATCAGGAACAAGACAGGATCGCGCAGGACAAGATCAGGAACAAGACAGAAGCAGATAGGATCAGGAGTAGGACAGGACAGGAACAGGACAGGCGGACAGGAAACAAGACAAGAAAAGACAAGACGAGATTGATCGTAGTAAGACTGGTGTTGATAGTAACTGATTGTACAACAATTAGGTCGGAGCTTTTATGCTCACAACTCCAAGAGCTAATCTAGGCATGAGTGCTAAAAGTGGTTGCATGCATGCAAAAGTGATTGCATGCATGCAGAGGCTAAGATGAGTCCACATGTCCCTTATCCTCTAGGCATATCCTGTGGCATATCCTGTAGGAATATCAACCGAAT